>CM076571.1:83614136-84134234 GCA_034641835.2 Pinus albicaulis | reverse complement strand
ACCTTGCAAGGTGGTTGCTTTCCTCCTCATACATCAAATAGGATACATATATCTTGATATGTTGGTGCACATCTTCTTTGAGATTCTCCCGATACAATCCCTCCATGATGGTGTGATACGACTCAATGAAGTCTACATGTCCTGAAGAGAGTGCCTCATATGCTGCATGTAGAATCTCCTCCTTGAGCTTGGAGTCTCTAGTCAAGTAGATCTGATCATGGAAATAAATGACTCCATCAACCACTCTATACCTCACATCTATCACTTGCCCATCAAGAACCTTACATGTGAAGAGGTTATTGGAATATTCCACCAATAGTTGGGACTCCCAATATGGATCTATGCTCCCCAACAATGACAGTGTTGTTGAAATCTGAAATGAAGCACCTATCACATCATAGCTCTCCTCTTTGACATGCTCAATGCCAAAGCCACATGTTGGAGTACTGCTACCCCACTTTTGCTGCCTCCTTTGTAGCTGATCTTTCCCAAGGCAAGATTGAAGTATATGTAGAAATTTGAATAACTGATATATTATTCACCCGAGATTCTCCTGATCACACACTATTTTAGCTTCATGCATAATACAGAATCTCTTCTACCATTGATCATCACATGCGGAAATAAAATCAATTGCATGCACACATTAAAACCATAAAAATTCACACATATGAACATAGTATTTCATGGGAAAGCTTAAAGCTGAAAACCCCCAACTATCTGTATATTATATATGTCATAGAGATCATGTAACAATCATCATACAAAGCTCCTCACAAGCTCCCGGTATAATCTCCACTTGCTACACACTAATCAAGCTAGATCTAGCAAAACACATGCTCCAATCTCTTGCCACTTGATAGCCTGCCTCTACTGCGCAATCCCTGCTGAAGAATGCCTCTTGATGAGAATTAATTACCCCATCCTTGCTCACGCAGTCTTTATAGGCATCTCTACTAAGTGTTGGATGCAAACCATGCATCACTTATAGTCACAACTGATAGTCACACTTGCCCTTTCACCTATCTTTGCACTGGTCTCCACTGAAACTATCCATGCATTGAAGTTAACTGATGTATTCTTTAGTTGATTAATGAGTTTATAATTAGTGAATTAATTAATAATTAATTCACACCACTCTCACTATTTGTATCAATCATTTAAACTAGATACAAATAGCTCAACTATGTTTAGATTAGTTAAACTGAACACAACTCCATTAACTTCCTCAATCAACTCCACCAAACTCTCTCACATGAGTTCTAACTGAAGTATCCATGCAATAGCTCCACATAACCCTTAGAAATAGTGTAATTCCTTTTGTCAGCTCCTGTGCCACATCTGTGCACTTAACTAAAGTGCTCTAAGAGAATAAGATAATGTTCAGAGTCCAAATATTATTAAGAGCTAATAATATTCTACATATCTATTTTTAGACTGGCAATCTAAAAATAGATTCCGCCCAACATGTCTAAAAATAGAAATCCATTTATTTTTCCAACTTGACCAACCATCCACAAATAGCATCCCACAACTTATAGAACATGATCCATATGTCTAAAAATAGACTTTGCGACAAAAATCACCTGTGTGGGCCCCACCTAGTTTAGGTGATCACTTTCCAACTAGGATCAGGAATGATGTTTCAGGATGCCTCCTTCACTATTTCTTGTTGCAATCTTCAACACTCCCTCTCAACAAGAAAGGGCTGTCTTTGCATGCGGCATGCAACTCCATGCATTCGCCCTGCAACCTTCACAAGCGCCATGCAACTCCATGCATCTGCTCTGCAACTCCTCTGAAACTGAATAGGCTCTAAACAACTCAATCAGTTTGATGCATCTATCATCAAAGTCTTCGACTTCTGCTGGTACCAACTGCACATGTCATCATGAACCACTGTGTTGTTGAACTCTTGCACCCATGCACTCTGCACTTGCTGTCAACTCTGATCCGCGCTCCAGTATCCGACATTGTCACTTTGATCTACCTGCATCAATCCAACTAATCATGCTACTGCTACTCTGTGGGCACCTCGTATCCAGGTTCAATTCATGAGATCCACACCATCTCCATGAATCCTGCCCAGAAATATCTTCATGGGATTACTCATGCATGTCGCCCAACCTCTCACCTAGTGGTATATTTTGCTCACCACTCACTACTCCTCTGTACAGAAATTTCTCTTGCATGGTGGTTTCTCCACTCCCATGATCCTCATCTTGTGGCTGCTCCACATCCCGAGGTTCACTATTACCTGCATGCAAAACTTTCTCCCTCTCAAGAATCAATTGCATGTCTTTCTTGCACTTCCCAACAGTAGGAAGCTCCGTAGACATCCCATCTACTTCAAGTCTGTAGAGATTCTTTGCTCGAATCCCAACCTTCTTGACTTGTCCTTCCTCATCCACACTAACTCCTACACTCCGAAGCTCATCCCTGCAGTGGACAAACTTTTTCAAGTATACCGGAATAGTGTCATTCTTCTCCATTTTTATTTTCCTGAGTTTATCCTAAAACTCAACCGCTTCAATGCTTTGCAATTGCTCCAATGATCAATATCACTCCGATACCATGTAGAAATTTGAATAACTGATATGTTATCCACCGAGATTCCCCTGATCACACACTATTTTAGCTTCATGCATAATACAGAATCTC
This sequence comes from Pinus albicaulis, assembly GCA_034641835.2. Classification (NCBI taxonomy): domain Eukaryota; kingdom Viridiplantae; phylum Streptophyta; class Pinopsida; order Pinales; family Pinaceae; genus Pinus; species Pinus albicaulis. The sequence goes on along the minus strand of CM076571.1, from coordinate 84,131,573 downwards.
TTCTACCATTGATCATCACATGCGGAAATAAAATCAATTGCATGCACACATTAAAGCCATAAAAATTCACACATATGAACACAGTATGTAATGGGAAAGATTAAAGGTGAAAACCCCCAACTATCTGTATATTATATATGTCATAGAGATCATGTAACAATCATCATACAAAGCTCCTCACAAGCTCTTAGTATAATCTCCACTTGCTACACACTAATCAGGCTTGATCTTGCAAATCCCATGCACTGATCTTTGCCAGCCCTTAGCCTACCTCTACTGCACAATCCCTGCGGAATAATGCCTCTTGATGAGAATGAATTACCCCAGCCTTGCTCACATAGTCTTTATAGGCATATCTACTGAGTGTTGGATGCAAACAATGCAACACTATAGTCACAACTGATAGTCACACTGCTCTTTCACCTATCTTTGCACTGGTCTCCACTGAAACTGTCCATGCACTGAAGTTAACTGATGTATTCTTTAGTTGATTAATGAGTTTATAATTAGTGAATTAATTAATAATTAATTCACATCACTCTCACTAATTGTATCAATCAGTTAAACTAGATACAAATAGCTCAACTATGTTTAGATTAGTTAAACTGAACACAACTCCATTAACTTCCTCAATCAACTCCACCAAACTCTGTCACATGAGTTCTAACTGAAGTATCCATGTAATAGCTCCACATAACCCTTAGAAATAGCGTAATTCCTTCTGTCAGCTCCTGTGCCACATCTGTGCACTTAACTGAAGTGCTCCAAGAGAATAAGATAATGTTTAGAGTCCAAATATTATTAAGAGCTAATAATATTCGACATATCTATTTTTAGACTGGCAATCTAAAAATAGATTCCACCCAATATGTCTAAAAATAAAAATCCATCTATTTTTCCAACTTGATCAACCATCCACAAATAACATCCCGCAACTTATAGAACATGATCCATATGTCTAAAAATAGACTTTGCGACAAAAAACACCTGTGTGGGCCCCACCTAGTTTAGGTGATCACTTTCCAACTAGGATCAGGAATGATGTTTCAGGATGCCTCCTTCACTGTTTCTTGTTGCAATATTCAACAGTATATGGAGGTCATTCTCCTCTTGGAAGGTATTTCCCATCCAAAACTTCCATAGTTTGGCCAATGCATGCAGGAGTGTCAATAAACTCTTGTCATATTCATAAATATTCCTCATGTGTGGAAGTATCATTTTCTTCTCCAAGGTTATGGAGTATCCCTTTGACACCATGCTTGTATCATCATAGATTTCTGACTCATCATCTGTCAGCACAAATAGCTAAGTGGGAGATGGCAATGTCCATATCAGAAAATTGCTCATCCCTCCTTTGAATCCATCAAAGGTTCTCTGTGTTGTGCTAGCTCCTCCCAAGGCTCCTTCCTTAGCCAAATATATCAATGTTGCACCATGTTGAGAGAACTCTTTGTTCATCTTCCAATCAGGGGGTCTCCCTGGTGGAATTCCTCCATGTAATGAAACATCAAGGCCTAGAGCAGGCTGTATATGTGAGTGGACTGATTTGTCCCTGCTCTCACTGCACAAATCATCCTCCTTCTTCTGTGCATTAACCTCCCGAAAAGGATGGGTGTGTATGTTCCCAATCAGTTGATGCTGGCCCTCCTTCTCATCTTCTCCTACCTTCTGCGAGATCTCACAGTTTAAGGTGTTCTTCTCCAATGTAATCAACCCATGCACACCCAAGGTCATATTGGTGTCAAGATTTTTAATCACAAAGAAGTGATCTATCATGGTGTATGTCCCCAAAATTGTGGTCAATTTTGGAACACACTTCCTCCATTGTTTGGTCTCATTGTCTATCAACATAGACACATGTTGCTTCTGATCCTCATATGTGATATCCTTTGGAACTTCTTGCAAAGATACAAGAGCTCCTCTAGTTGAATAAATTGCTTCATCTCCATCTCCAAATAGTGTTGGATCTCCTCCTATTGTCACAACGCTGCCTCCTGCCTCCATATCCTCATATGCATCCTCTTCCCCATCATTGTCGGAGAAGACCTCTATGTAGTGTGCCTTCCCAACGGCACAACGATGTCCCAGTGCCCACGACTCCTGGCATGTAAAGCATAGCTTCTTCCATCTCAAGTCTCTTTGGGTCTCATCATCCAAAGGCCCCCAGCCTTGGTTCCCCTTCGGAGGTGGAACCCTCGTGTCCTTCCCTTTTGGCTGAAATGTCGGTCTTTGGAGGAAAGGAGCTCTGGTCCTGGGCAGGCCATCCTGCAAATCCCTGGTCCTCCCAACTGCATCATGAACTGTAGCCGGCCTCGTAGATCTAACTAACCCTCGCAGAGGTTCTGCCAAACCTTCAATGAATATGTATATCATCCTAGCTGAAGACAAGTCAGGTACCATCACGGAGAGTCTCAAAAACTCAGAAATGCAGGTGTTCGGGCTCTCGGTCTATTTGAGCTTGGTTAGCTCAACAAAGTTCTCCTCCGGATCCCTTTGATCAAACTGCTATACCAATCCCCATGTAAACTCTGCATATGTCGTCACCGCTGAGTGAGCCAGCGTGGCCATCCCGTGGAACCACCAATCATGGGCCTCTCCCTCTAGGTGCAACGCTGCCACCTTGATGGCCTCTCCCTCTAGGTGCAACGCTGCCACCTTGATGGCCTCTCCCTCTATCGTCTGATTAAGCTAGAAATAGATATCCAACTTTTCCACCCAAGCCTTTGCCGAAAATTTGGAGGATCCGTCAAATGTTGGCAGGAAAAATCTGCCCATTGTACGATGTACATCCTCGTCCTATGTGTATCTGCCCCCTCTGTTTTGGTTACGGGGCCTGCAGTCCTTCTTGAGCTGAAAAAAATCATGGAAATAGAGAGCCTCGTCAAAATCTTGCCCATAGGACTGATACTCGGAAAAATTATCCCCCATATGAACCGGCTCCAGTTCTTGAGATGCTCTTTCTCTCGTGCCTGTAGCTAGAAATGTGGGCATCATGGAACATGGGGGAGTAGCTATGAGCTGCTCCTGCAACTGGTGGGAAGTGTCAGACCCTTCTCTGATGTGAAAACCCCTTAGGGTTTCACTCTGTCTTTGGTCCATGGTAAAATTCTACCCCATATCTTCTATTCTCCTCGATAGCTCCTGCACAGATTTTGGAGGAGTTCCTCGAACTCCCTTCCTTCATATTTCTCACCTACCATCAATCCTTCCTCCAATCAGTCTCCCTTTCCAAAAGTGTTCTCAAGCCTACGCTCTTGGTCCTTGTACTTCCTTCCCTGGGAAGTGATATATGGTTTTCTTGCTGGTGTCATAGACAATTTGCTCCACAGGCTGAGCCAAGTCCATGAGCTCTGATACCACTGTAATATCCCAAAATTGGGAGAGCAATAATATAGCACATAAAACTGGAAATATGAAGAAATATAAATAGCACAAGACATGAGACAACCATAGATCCATTCCATTATTATTATAACAACAAAAATAGGTACAAATATTTGAGGAAAAGATCACTCAAGTTGGGAAAACAAGCCTCCCATGAAAGCATACACCTAGATCTGAAATGTTGTTAATACATGAAATATAGGAATGCAGAAACTACGATGTCTATGAGAGAGTATCAGCTGAAAGATAGAAAAATATATTTCTACTGATACAATGCTCCAAAAGTGCTAAGACGAAAGATCCATGGTCCAAAACAGATTTCCAAGACAACCCAGAAAAGGTTTCTGGAAATTCAAACTATACAAAAATAACAGATTTGGCCCTAGGGATGAATAATCTCTGCAACTAAATCACTGATAGGAGTTGGATGATATGAAATATGAAATGTCTGATCCTCCTCCAATAGATATCCTAAATGAAGGGCTAATCCCCTAAAAGGAAACACAACTCCTCCAACTAGGGAAATAAACCCATTGTTGTAGCTGCTCTCTGAAATAACGCAGTCCTTGAGGGAAACTGCATTGTAGCTGATGGTAGCAACTTGGCATCCAACCAAATATGGAAATGATGCTCCAAGGACTCCCTTAAAAGTCTCCCAGATGAAAGGGTGAACCCTCCAATGGAAAACAAGCTCAGAAATGGGGTTTTACAACCCTCCACTGCTACAACCCTGCAACACAACTCAGATCTGGAATAGACTGCGTTGTAGAAGAAGACTGAAGCTTGGAAAAATACCAGAAAGTGGTAATACATCTCAAGATAACCTCTCTTGAGTAGGCACTCAAATTCCCAGGAGGATGAGGGTGGGATTTTCTCTTGCAAACACCCTTGTGCTAAATAGCACAACAAACCCTGCTAAATGACAAAAGCATGCACAAAAATGTCACATGACACATCCAGATCTAAAAAGATCAAAATCCCCTCTAATGCTGCCATCCTCTTCCTTTTATGCTTGGTGAGCTTCCTCACCCTGGGTCCCACTCATAAAAGGAGCTACTCTCATGCATACACTCCTCCTAATTGACTGCATTGTCCTCCATTAATCCTCCATGATCTCCATAACAACGTTGTTGATTTGGTCAACATTGACCTAGTCCACATGCTCTAGCCCCTGCTCACACCTTAGGGTGCTTTATTAAGCTGAAATGATGATCCACTTTCACATGAGAGTGGTTTTATTCTTCATAAAGAGATTTATGGGTCTCCCTACCCCCTTATTCACCTATCTAAGTGACATAACTAAAATTTAATATTCCAATTAGCTGCAAGTTAATTTTAGGAATATTACAACTGCTGAGAAATTTATCAAGTACCTTAATGAATATTTAATTGATGAGTTAAGGCCAATGGACATCATTGATAGGATAGGTGTGATTATGGAAGTTTCCAAAATGATCCAGAAAAAGGAAGCAAGGGATAAGGCCGAGGAATGTGTGAATGAGCTAGTAAGGTTGGTTGCAACATTCAACTCTAATATTGACTAGAGGACTAGAGCTGCCTAGTTGTTGGGATTTTCAAGGAAATATGCTACCATGGGACCAGTATGAAAAATTATTAGTTGAGGCCAAGAGAAAGGTGGATTCATCCTATGAAAATACTTCCACTCTCAAGGGAAGAACCATAGTAAATTATCTACAGAGAGATTTTCAACTGTTATGGTTTGTGAATACCTTGTTCATAGCTAGGCCAAATTACATTGAAACTCACAAGATTAAAGATGGCCTACAACACTCTTATTCACACTCATACACCAATTCCAGTTCTATGGAAAAGGTGTGATCAATGTTTTAACCCACCACGAGTCCTAACAGTGGAGTGGATCTACTTCAAGAGATCAAGCGAGCCAACAATTAAGATTTTTCTAATTTGAAAATCATGACATATCACTGTCATTTTGTAATATTGTAAATATTTTATTTTCAAGAAAGAAATCTAGTCTGTTATGTAATAATTAGGATGATTGGACTAGTTGCATGCTTGAACAACTTATTACTTTAGAATATTGTATCATTTCCAGATATTTTTGTAAGTTTCTCTTATTTTGGTTCTCCGTATAAAAGGGATGAAGAACTCATTAGTAAAGGTTCGATTTTCCGTTCTAGAAGTTGTAGTTTTCTGCAAGTTTTTCAAGTTTTGGGAGCTTATGAGATGTATATTTTTCTTGAAGTTTAATAAAGAATTTTTGGTGATTCCAAGCACTGGCATGTCGAGTATGTGATTATGTCTTTTTTTATCATTTCATTTGTGTTTCTTCCCTCTTAGAAATTATGTAATTGTAGCTTCTGGAACTCAATCTTGTATAATAGATTTACCTATGTTATGTTATGGAAAATGGTACCTGTAGTGTGTGAGATCGAAGGCGTTAAAATGCACTCCATGGTTTTTGTGCCTCGTTTCCTCTGTCTTTTCATAATTCTACTGGAATTAAGTGTACAAGATTCTATCACTAGCCCTCTGCACTAGGTTTCTCTCTTGCATTTCTTCTTCTACCTATACTGCAACAATTAATGAAATTGCACTCTCTGTGTGTAGGCCACCATAAATCAACATTAATTATTTGGAATGAATGATTGATAATATATAAAATTGGATTTTCCTCAGAGTAGGGTAATTGAACCATATTTAATCATTTTATATCTAATTCTTGAGTAGAACAGATTTATCTTCAAAGACATTAAGATGTTCTAGGCACAAACCTTCTTCTCAACTCAGAGGTTGTCTCTAGAAGAAACAACATCTTATGGTGCCATTGTCGGGCAACAAATTAGAACATATTTCTTATTCAGACTTATGCAAGAATGCAACAGAATTCAGAAATAAACATAAACATAGAGATGCAGTAGAAATAAATTCTCATTTTACTAATATCAAAGAACTGAAATATGCTTACATACAGAATGGAAATAACTAGCCTGAGTGATGGCACCTTATCTCTAAGAAGATATGTGGTAGCTACATGCCTCTAAACTATGTTACAATGAGGCTCAAGGGAATTTTTATTATTGAACATCAAAGGGAAACACTAAACAACCAAAAACCTAACCCTAGGAGATGGAACATCAAGAGTTTGTGGGCCTCATTGGGGTTAGTTGGGCAACCAACTTCCCAAGGTTGTAACTCGATCATATGACCTTCGTTTGGTGCATACAAGACCTCATTATAAATATATCTCCAAGAACTACATAATTTGCAACAGGCCCATGCCTGCTGCAGACCTTAAAAAAACGTCGTTTAGGGGGTCAAAACAACTTTTAAAGTTTATGACCCAAAAAATTGCTAAAAATAGTAAATTGTGCTACAAACAAGGAAAATGATGAAACCGAATGGAGGTCTAGGTGGAATAGATGAGTGTACACCGATATTTACTTGGATCAATCCTCCCCCTTAGGAAGCAATGGTCCCCATTGTATTCAAAGCCTCCATGAGGTGAGGACATTTATATTGAACTTGGTCCCTAGTGAGCCACTTGCCTTGGTGAAGGAGTTGGCCGGCTTTGAAAACTCAATATAGCTAGATCCTCTGCTGGCGAGTGTTCTTGATATGCGTGTCCATGATGCTATCATTTGTGCCCTTTTCGATGCAACTTGGGATGAGCTCTTGTGGTGTCAGCTTCTCAGCAATGTTTGATGTGTCCAACAATGGGGGAAAGTATGGTTGCAACATGTCCACATTGAATATTGTGTGTAGGCCAATGAATGGTGGAATGTTGAGATTGAAGGAATTGTCCCTTACAGCCTTAGTGATGGTTTAAGGCCCATATCGAAGCAAATGAAGCTTGCGGTGGGCCCTAGCAAGGTGCTCCTTTTGCAAATGTAACCAAAATTTTTTGCCCACCTGAAACTTGTGTGGCACCCGATGTTGGTCATGGCATTGTTTGTTCTTAGCATTTGATTTTTCCAAAATTTCATGAACCTGTTGGTGAATGTGTCCTGTTGGGGTTCCCATGTTTTGGCAAGGTTGGAAATACCAAAAGATGAGACAACATCAGAACCACTTTCAGACCTCAGGATATAGCCCTCTTGGGTCCAGAGAGGGATCTCTCTATATGATCAAAGGTTTATGTCTTTGAAGCTTGGTTTTAAGATATTAGGCTAGTTATAAGGCTCGAGGTTTGTTTGTTTGATTGTGTGTTTGGTTGCTGGTTATCAGGAAAGAAGGGTTCAATGTAAGACCAGGATGAGCAAAGAGGGATTTGGCAGAGGTGAAATGTTCCAGGAAATATTCAAAACCATTGGGCAATGGAGTCAGGAAAGGATTTGCATGCTACTCAATAGGCAGACTTTCAATTGGGCTAGTCATCTGAGACATTAGATCTTAAATATGATTGAGTGATATAAGAAGGTAGAAGAGGAGGAGATAACACAGATTTCAGAGCACAACGTTAAAGACTAGCTGGTCGCACAAGGATCCTAGTGGACAGGGCTAACTCTAATCCCCAGTGTTCCCAAATCTTCCAACTAAATCCTTAACAAAGAAGACATCTAAGAACAGATACATTTAACTCATACATCAGAGAACAGGCAATACCATCCACTACACCCGTTAAATTATCTGAAATCAATTCTTAGATAACACCTTCAGAAGAGAAACATTAATGGCAAGGAGAGCAGAAACATAGGGTACCTAACAAGGGTAAATCCTATGCCAATATTCTGATGCAAGCCAGTAGAAACGAAACGAAATGAATGTAAACACAAAGATAGGAAAACATCACCGCTGCTTCAGATCAGGATCCAAAGAAATGTGCTTGTCATATTAAATAGCAATACCAGTCAAGTACAACATGCCAATGGCTGAATACTCAGTCTAAAAACATCTTCTTCAACCTATCTTACAGCTTTACACAGAGACTGTGTCTCAAAAGAAACTACTTGCAGTTCTCTGATAACTGATCAACAAACTTTACAATGAGTTTCTTCACGAATTTATAGCTCCGGAGGAGCAGAGGAGGTAGGTGAAGAACTAACTGCAGCATTAAAACCTCTGAAAAGAAAGAGGGCTGAAGCCCATTCTCAGAGTAACTCGTGCATTAATCACTGTGTATTCTCGATCATAAAGATCATGGTGCTATTGGTGAATAAACAAGGGATAAATGGATGATTAAGCAGTCTCACATCGATGAAATAAATGCTCTCGGTAGCATAGGATTGCCGAAGGGGGGGGGGATACCGCTTGGACACAATATAAACTGAAACAATAATGTGTACTGTGTCCTTGCTCTGGAAGAAACATTTCGTTGATTTGAACCCTGATTTCATTGTTTTCTGCGTGCTGTACCTTCTGCGTGCTCCTTAGGTTCACTGATCTGTTTCTTTGCCTCTAAACTGCGGTATTAAGGCTTAATCCTTCAATACTAAACGCTGAAGTTCGTGATCATTAGCTGGTTCTTTCTCCACCGCTCCATAAATGTCTCGATCTGCAAATCTGGGCTTTAATGGCGCCGGAAAGATTTCTTGCGAAGATTAAACTGTCCTTGGGTAATATTCATGACGCAGCTACCATTTCTGGGCATTTCTATTGTAGTACCAGCCTCTAGATTTAATTTTGTCTGCGCAGCACGCCATTGAGGTGGTACATGAGAACCATGGCGTTTTTTCGCCTCTGATAACCCTGCAAAAACACGAAACCAATTATGAAATCCATGGATGGGGGCGGATGATGTGGATGATAGTGGGACTGCGGAGGAATGGTAGAAAATGCCGTGGAATGGTGGAGAACAGGGATGGTGCAGGTTGGTGGAAAGCGGAACAATTATACGTGAAAACCTTGTAAATGTCGACCTTTGAATGAATCTTATACAATGGAATGGCGGAGGTACAGTGAAACACGTGGAAGTGACGTGGCGAGATAGTCAACAACGGGGAGACCAAATAGGGCCGTCGGATCTCAGATGAGATCGACGGTCGAACATACAACGGAGGGTGATGAACGGAGGGCCAGGAGTACGAATACCATGGGTTAAACCCTGCGCAGCTTTGTCGAGCGATGACCGTTGGATGAGTAGGGGCAGATCAGATGGCTGACGTGAATATCGCTGCGCGTCTTGGACCAAAAGATAACGCGCGATGGGAGGGCGGTTTTGCTGCCGTACAGGAGACAGGTGTCGAGCGTTGTATGGAATCGCTAGGCAATGGGAAAATACCGCCCAACCCCTATTAGCGGTGCGATGGAAACCATATGGTTTTGGAACAGTGAAAGCAGGCGGGGACCATTGTGATGGATACACTCTGAACCGTTGATCTGGCGGTGAATGGACGGCGATGGCGTGATCAGTGGTTTGAACGGGGAAACACTAATGCCACGGGTTTAAACGATCGCCGTATGATCTATATGGATCAACGGTTGAGAAAGTGCCTGATAAACATATGGGACAAGAGCCTTCGGGGCTAGCGTTCGGTCACAATGCTGGGCTCTGTGGGAGGAAAAGGCGTGGGGGCTAGGCCGAAAGGGGCTAGGCCCGGACTACGAAGAAAATATGATATTTTGGCTCATTTTGAAGCATTTTAAGGCCAACCAAGGGTATCGATAGGGTAATGAGGGGGATTTAGGCATAGACAAAGGGAATAGGGATGTTTTAGAGGGGATTTCTGGGATGGAAAAGAGGAATTAGGGGGAAGAAAGGGGACTTCGGGGAAGGAACAAAGGGGTGAAAATGAAGAAATTTGCAAGGGTATAACGGGCAGAACTAAAGCCTTTTGGAGTATAATTCTTTATCAGCAAGGCTTATTTACTCAGAACAGTAGAGGGAAATAGTCACAAGGCAGGGAACCTGAAAAGGCTGCAAGGATGATTTTTTTTCAAGTGAAATGCATTCCTTGCAGGCTTATAAAACAAACTAGCCCCTTGCTTGCTTGTCAAGGAATTTATAAGGGGCTAACAGTGGCTCCACATGGGGATGGCTTCTTCTTGAAGGAGTCAAGAATTCAGAGAGTATATCTTTGGTGTAGGCCAGGTGCCTGCTGCTTTAAGCCATATTTCTTTCTGATTTTTTCAGCTGCCACAAATATGTTAGATCAACAAAACATCCCAACAGTCTACCTACTCATCCTACAGTCCTAGCATTTTTTTCTTCTGGGGTGCATTTGAGCTAGCAGACCCTTTACATCCTTTATTTTTATAACAGAAAATAAACCTATTCTAAATCTACCCTTATTGCTCCATGAGACCAGATTAGACTGTTGGCCTCACATGTTTCTCTACCTAATCTAATATCTGCTGGGATTAAACTGTCCAGCAGATTCCTTCTCTATATTCTACGACAGAAATTGAAAAACAGTCAAGCCAGGATTAGACTGTATGACTTGCTGTGGGTCCGAGGCATAAAGACAGTTGCACATGGACAGAAATTTGCAGAAAACTGAAACAAAACTGCGAAGGCTTGAGTTCTGAACTTGAAGTATCCTTCTTTCTCTTTCGTGACTCAAGTTTTGAGCATATTAGAGTCACTTTTTTTTCATTTCAGCTCTGGTTTTAGGCATGTTAGAGCTGATTCCTCTTTCTTCTTTGCTGGTCCAGATTTTGAGCATGTTAGGACCAGCTGCCTTTACTTTCTTTGGCTCAGGTTTTGAGCTTATTAGAGCCAATCTTTTGCACATTAGAGGTTCATGTTTTGAAGCGTGTCTGAACCTCTCGCTTTCCCTCTATTTTTTTTGGGACATTTTATATTTTTCTTGAAAATAAAACTGCAATGGTATGTACAATGGAAATGGAAACTGGGAATTGTAAATCAGTAGAAGTAGTGTTTGAGCATCCTGTCGTTGACAGGACCCCCAAACAACTCTGTACCATCTAATTCTTGTAAAAAGAATGCGTTTGGACCCATAGTATCTTGAATGATGAATGGACCTTGCCACAAACTGTCAAACTTGTTGTGCTTTCCTTTATCCTCTCTCCTTGTGTCCCACTTCAGAACTTTATCCCCAACTTTGAAATCAACAGATTTGGTTCTTTTGTCAAACAATTTCTTTATATTTTCCTGAACTTTCACTGCTCTGTTGTAGACCTCTTCCCTTGTTTGCTGAAGATGAATTGTCTGGTTTATCCTTCTCACCATACTGTCTTCTTCCGTTTGGATCTCCTGGACCAGCTTGATCACCAGTACCCCAAGGCTGGTAGGGAATACTACTTATGTACCATAGATAAGCTGAAATGGTGACATGCCAATGGACTTTTTTGTTGTAAGCCTGTCAGCCCACAAAGCATGTACTAGCTTGTTATGCCATGACTTTTTGTTATCTTCCAACAGCTTTTTGATGATGATCACTAGGCTCTTGTTTTATGATTCAGCTAATCCATTACCTTGAGGGTAATAGGCAGTTGAATGACCGAGTGATATTTGATACCTGTGACAAAAATCGACCATTTTCTTGGATCCAAAAGCAGTAGCGTAATCAGTGATTATTTTCCTTGGGCAGCCAAACCAAGAAAGGATGTGACCTTCTAGGAAACTAATGATGACTGAATCTGTGGCGTTCCTAGTGGGTATGGCCTCTATCCACTTAGTGAAGTAGTTTGTGGCTGTTAGGATCCATTTGTGTTGTGCAGAAGAATCAGGGTGAATCTCCCCTATGAAATCTAGGCCCCATTGCAAAAAGGGACCTTCAAAAGTGATGGGTTGTAGGGGTAAAGGGAGGAGTTTTCTTTTTCCTTCAAAGATCTGGCATTTGTGGCAGGAAACTGTCATTTTATGGACCTCATTCAAGAGTGTGGGCCAATAGTAGCCAGCTCTGAATATTTTTTTTGCAGTGACCTTCCAACTCAGGTGGCCTCCACATTCTCCAGCGTGAAATTCTTGTTTAACCCTCTCTGCCTCATTTTCAGGCAAACATTTAAGCAGTAGGCCATTAGGATTCTTCCAGTATAAGTTTTCATTCAAAATGCAATAGCTCCTGACCTTTAGTTTTATGAACTTGGCCTTAGTCTTTGACAGTTCGGGTGGGGCATTGAGGTGTGTATGCACATACAAAATGTCAGAATACCAAGGAGAGCTCTGAAACTTCTCCTCAACAGTGAGATCAGGCAATTCTTGTTGCTCGTCCAAGGTATTTACCATGTTGATGTCTAGGGCTTGTAAGTTTGATTTAGCCATTAATTTAGCTAAGCCCTGACCTTTAATTAGTTTGGTGGGTTTTATCTCAAGGTCGTACTCTAAGATCACAGCTATCCATTTGCCCCTTTTCCCATCTGGGTCTTGGGACAGTATATCTTTGACTATGATGTTGGGTACATAAGCTATGGTATGAGAATGCAATATGTACACCCTAAAGTCCTTTAAGGCCTTGATCAGAGCATAGGCCTTTCTTTCCATTATGTTGTATTTCAAGGGTGCATCTCTGAGTGCTTTGCTAAAGAAGGCAATTGGCTGCTCCATTCCCTCTGTGTTTTTCTATAGCAAGACTGCAACCACTGTGTGCTCGGAGGCAAATGAAAAGATCAGGAAGTCTTTTGAGAAATCAGGGCTGATTAGAACGGGAGCTTGGGTAAGTGAAAGTTTCACTGATTCAAAATATTTTTTAGCTCCGACAGTCCATTTAACTCCTTCACCTTTCCTCAACATGTTAGTCATGTTCCTAAGGTGTTCAGCCATATTTGGAATAAACCTCCTAAGGAAGTTGATTTTCCCAATGAAGGACTGTAACTCTTTGATGTTTCTTGGGTGTGTGATCTGTAGTATTCCCTCAAATCTCTGTGGGTCTATCCTAATCCCCTTTTTAGATATAATGTGGCCAAGAAGCTTTCCTTCCTGCAACCCAAATACTGTCTTTTTGGGGTTTAGTGACAGACCAAACCTTCTGCATTTTTCAAACACTTTTCTCAGATGTTCAAGGTGTTCTTCTTCAGTCTTGGAATAGACTGTTATGTCATCTAAATAAATAACAATAAAGTGCCCTATCTCATCTGAAAAAGCTATATCCATCGCTCTTTGGAAGGTGGCTCCAGCATTCATCAATCCAAAAGGCATCTTCACATACATGAAGGTACCCCATGGAGTGGTAAAGGTTGTCTTGAGTTGATCTTCTGGGATTACTAAGACTTGGTTGTAACCTGAAAAACCATCCAGCAAGGAGATCCTCCTAGAGCCTACTACCCTCTGAAGAATATGTTCCATTTTAGGCAAAGGGTAATTTTCTTTGAGTGAGGCTCTATTAAGATTCCTGAAGTCTATACACAGCCTGATTTTCCCTGTTTTCTTCCTTACAGCCACTAGGTTTGATACCCAGTCTGAGAACCTCACAGGCACAATTATACCTGCCTCATACATATTCTTAATTTATTTTTCTACTGCAGGCAGTTGTTTTGGATTGATTCTACGAAGTTTTTGCCTAAAGGGCTTCTGATTTTCTTTCAATGGTATCTTATGCTGAATGATGTTTGTGTCATAGGCCTTTAAGTCTTCATAACTCCATGCAAACACATCAATGAATTCCTTGAATAGGTCAATGTATTTTTTCTTCATGTCTGCAGGTAAAGACTTAGCCAGTTTAATCATTTTGGGCTTATCTTCAGTGCCTATGTTGCATTCTTCCACATCGGAGTCTGCATGTTCTATAGCGGGCTTTTTTGCTACATCATCAAAGTCAAAGAGGTCTTCTAAGGGTGCCAGGCCTCTGGGTATATTCTTATCTTTGGCCTGCAGCACCTCCAGTTCTTCACTATCCGCGTTTTCACAATTTCCGTTTGAATTTCCAGTCTGTTCATCTAAAGAGTTTATTTCTATGTTACATGGTGTTTCTTCCTCATCTGAGGACTCTTCACTTAGGCAGCTACTGTCAGATCTGGAGTCTGAATCAGAAAATCCAAACTCATTTATGCCTACCAGGAAATCTTCAATCTGTTTATCACCTTCAAAAACCTACCAATATTTCTCGTTGTCTAGCACTGCAGGTCTGAATTTGGTCTGAATGATGATTTGCTGATCACTGGGAGTCTTAGGATATGAACTAGCTAGGCAAGCTAATCTGTTTGCAATGACATTTTGACCCCTAGGAATGAACACTAATTCATATTCAACAAACGCTTTCAATAGATCCATAGTGTCATTCCTGTATGCTCTCAGTCTAGGATGTTTCGCTGTGTATTCACCATTCACCTGTTTAATAATCAGCTCAGAGTCTCCACGCACGGCTATCCTATGGGCTCCTAATTTTTTCAGCAAAGTTAAGCCTAGGATCAGAGCCTCATATTTTGCAATATTGTTCGTACATTTGAAGTGCAGATTGCAGGCATGGCTCTCTGCATAATCACTCTCTGTGTTATGTATCCACACTCCTGCCCCAGCAGTTCTCCTTGTGCAGGACCCATCGAAATTCATTTCCCACAGGGGTTCAAACTTGTTTTTGTTATCATTCCCTTCCTTACAACTGGGTTTGTCATTATGTTGCGTTATAGGGTCTGCACTAGGCTGTGGGTTATTTAGTTTTTCGTTATGGTTGTGGAATTCAGAGGGGTGATTAATTAGCTGATTACATTCTGTTTCTGGTTCACTTTGCTTTGTTGTCTCAGTGCACTGCTCAAGGTTTTCTACGTTCTCGTCCTCTGAGTCTAGGGTAGCCTTTATGTTTAAGTCCATTGGCTCTGTTTCCTCGTTTGTATCTCTGTTTTGGGGCGTAGACCCTTCTAAGGAATCATCATTACAAAGGATGAAGGAGTCAAGGTCAGTATGTACAGAGTATAAAGGAGAGTTTTCAGGCTTTTCAGGGCTACTAACCAGAAATTTCATTTGTGCTTCCCTATACAGTCTTCTAAGTTGGCGAAAGATTGAGATTGTGGCATAGGCCCCATCCATATGCATTGTTCCTTGCAGCTTGGCTCCCCATGATCTCGATAATAACATGCCATAATTGGGTGGCACATCTGCCACCACAACATCCATGACCATACACTTAGCAGGAATCTGAGTAAGGCTCACACATAAATATTTGATCAGGCCTAGGCATTTTACTCTGCTAGAGTCGAATGAATATAGGTATTTATAGGGACGGGTTATCTCTAGGCCTAATCTTTCCATTACTACTTTAGGCATTAGGTTGTGTGATGCCCCAGAATCATGCATTGCATTGTGGAGAATCTTATCATGGACATTAAGACTAATATAAAAAGGGGGCACTACCCCTTCCTGAAACTTTCCTTCTATCTTTGGACCAAACAGAAGGGCAGGTTGATCATCACTCAGATGTACAATGTCACTGTTCTCACCTAAGTTCAATGCTTTCAAAATTGGGCCCTTATATACATCTTGAGTGGCCAGCTCAGAAAGTGGGACAGAGATTTTAATTTTTGCAATCTCACTCTCTAGATTGAAAGTGGACTGGCTCTTTGGAATGTTCAACTCTGTTTTGTTAGCCATTGCTTTAGTGGCTGAATCAGTGGGCTGATTTTCGTTCTATACAGTGTTTGTGATAGTTTTATCAGGAGCACTAGCTGCAGTGCTAGTGTTGCTGGCTGGTTTACCTTGTGTATCAGTGTTTTGGTTGTCTTTCTCTTTGTTTTTTCCAGAACTCTCAGCTGCTGCTTTGTTACTTTCAACAGTTGCTTTAGAAGTTTTCTCAGGTCTTCTCTTAACAGTGACCTCAGAAGTCTTGGCTTTGGAATTGTCTTGACTCTTCTTGCTTCTGAGTTCATAATGTTCTCTGACCTGCATCATGGCATTTTCAAATCCTAATCTGTAATCTTCAGTTTCTAACCATTCCTCATCCCAGTATGAAGGTGAGGGTTGATCTTCCTCTGAATCACAGTTATGGATTGAGTTCTCTACTTCAAACATGTTTATTGTGTTCCCTTCAGACTCTTCTATGATTCCCTCATCCTCGTTAAGAAAGTTCTCTTGGAATGGGGGGATAACTCGTTGATCCGACTCTCTTTTTTTGTTGGGAGCATTATTGTTTCTTCTAAATCTTTGGTTCTGGTTTTGGTTTATATTTTGGTTACTCACTGTGACAACCATTTTTTCCATCATTTGCTGTAACCTTTCCACGTTTTTAGACAATTTATCATAATTTTGGTCAGATGTGGAAGCTACATTGTCATCCTTATATGTTACCCTCCTCTCAGATCTCAGTCTTGCTCTTTTCTCAATCAGATTTGCCTCTATGTTCACTGCTCCCTTCTGCATGTCTTCCAAAGTGTTGTATTCTTTATCCCTAAGCTCATAGGCCATGTCGGCATCAAAGCCTTCAGGGTATTTTGCTAGAGCCATGCCTTGTGGAGGTTTCATATGTGGAGGGAGGGCATTGTAAATGCTGTTAAATCTTGTTGTGTAATGATGGACACTCTCTCCTACGTTTCTTTTTAGGGTCATGTATTCTGCTAGGAGCTGGCGAGGATTTTTCCTAGTTTCCCATTTGTTTATGAAGGTCTGATATAAGGTTGGAAGATCATTGATGCTACCTGGAGGTAGGCCCTTAAACCATTTCTTCACATCACCCCCTAAACTCTGGGCAAAGATTCTCATTTTGACTGTTTCATCATCTATCTCCATGTAGTCAAAAGAATCTTCCATATTATCTACATGTTGCTGGGATGTGATGGACTCTTTGGCAATGAAGTGAGGGATCTTTGACTGATAATCATTTGGTAAGGGTACTAGAGGTTGAGGTAAAACCAGAGGTGCATACCAGGCTGCCATGATGATGTTTTTATGGGGTAAAGGGTTGACTTGGACAGCTGGTATGTGGATGGCAGGGATATTATGACCAGCAGAGGTTTGTTGAGCAGATCTAGGGTGGGATGACCCCAAGTTTTGTATAAAATGTGTATCAAGAGGTGTAGATGGAGGGGTATGTCTGTTCCCAAGATGTCTACCACTTTGGGGTGGTGAACCAGGAAGCTTAAGGTCCGGCTGGTCTAAGATATTGAATGACCTAGTTCTTGGTAAACTGTTAGGCAGGTCTAGGTCAAGGTGAAAGTGTGATAGAGCTGTAAGATCTTATGGTGCAGAGTTAGATCTTAGGATGAGGTTGGAAATAGTTGGTTGTTTAGGTGTAGGAGCTCCTTTGAGGATGCTCTCAGGGTTGTCAACTATTTCAGGTGGGTCTAGGTTAGGGTAAGCTCTTGTGTGAACGGTCCTTGAAGCCAGAATGTTGTTTCCTTAACCAAGCAGCTTAACCCTACTTGTCACTTCTACTGTGGTTGATGTTGTTATGGAGGCTGGTCTCCCAGTGGAGTCTAATGTGAACCGAGATAATCAGCAGGCCTACTAATCACCAGTGGGGTCTTTAAAACCTTCAGGGAATATGGAGTCGCCAGGTGGAAGGTTCAGGATGTTTCAGAGGGTGCACTGTCCACCACAGTGCTTATGAGATGTCCTCTTTCAAGGATATCTTCCAAACACAACAAAATCTAACCAGAGATTGACTGGGAGGGCATTTACCAGATATGTCACCTCTGAAAGAGTGTGAGATCCGGAGGCTACCTAGCCCTTTCCAGACTCTGTCTAGGAGTATGGGAGGAACACAACAAATGGTATAGAGGTTGATGTGTGAATAGGGATGTTTAACTGCCAACCTAACCAGAGATTGTAGGCTTTTTGAATGCCCAAGAATGTTTGAGGTGTAATGCACTCAAAAGTTCCCCAGTATGGTCGCCATTATGTTGGGGTTCCCATGTTTTGGCAAGGTTGGAAATACCAAAAGATGAGACAACATCAGAACCACTTTCAGACCTCAGGATCTAGCCCTCCTGGGTCCAGAGAGGGATCTCTCTATATGATCAAAGGTTTATGTCTTTGAATCTTGGTTTTAAGATATTAGGCTAGTTATAAGGCTCAGGGTTTGTTTGTTTGATTGTGTGTTTGGTTGCTGGTTATCAGGAAAGAAGGGTTCAATGTAAGACCAGGATGAGAAAAGAGGGATTTGGCAGAGGTGAAATGTTCCAGGAAATATTCAAAACCATTGAGCAATGGAGTCAGTAAAGGATTTGCATGCTACTCAATAGGCAGGCTTTCAATTGGGCTAGTCATCTGAGACATTGGATCTTACAGATGATTGAGTGATATAGGAAGGTAGAAGAGGAGGAGATAACACAGATTTCAGAGCACAACGTTAAAGACCAGCTGGTCGCACAAGGATCCTAGTGGACAGGGCTAACTCTAATCCCCAGTGTTCCCAAATCTTCCAACTAAATCCTTAACAAAGAAGACATCTAAGAACAGATACATTTAACTCATACATCAGAGAGCAGGCAATACCATCCACTACACTGGTTAAATTATCTAAAATCAATTCTTAGATAACACCTTCAGAAGAGAAACATTAATGGCAAGGAGAGAAGAAACATAGGGTACCTAACAAGGGTAAATCCTATGCCAATATTCTGATGCAAGCCAGTAGAAACGAAACGAAATGAATGTAAACACAAAGATAGGAAAACATCACCGCTGCTTCAGATCAGGATCCAAAGAAATGTGCTTGTCATATTAAATAACAATACCAGTCAAGTACAACATGCCAATGGCTGAATACTCAGTCTGAAAACATCTTCTTCAACCTATCTTACAACTTTACACAGGGACTGTGTCTCAAAAAAAACTACTTGCAATTCTCTGATAACTGATCAAAAACCTTTACAGTACTATCTCATGAGTTTTATAGCTGAAGGGAAACAGAGGAGGTAGGTGAAGAACTAAATGCAGCATTGAACTTCTGAAAAGAAAGAGGGCGAAGCCCATTCTGTATAAATCCTGTGCATTAATCTCTGGTGTATTCTGACTGCAGTACTGTGTGGTGCTATTGGTGAATAAACAAGGGATAAATGGATGATTAAGAAGTCTACCATACTGATGAAATAAATGCTCTGATAGCATAGGATTGTTGAAGGAGGGGGGGAACTCTGCTTGGACACAATATAAACTGAAACAATAATGTGTACTGTGTCCTTGCTCTGGAAGAAAAATTACGCTGATTTGAAACCTGATTTCATTGTTTTCTGCGTGCTGTACCTTCTGCGTGCTCCTTAGGTTCACTGATCTGTTGCTTTGCCTCTAAACTACGGTATTAAGGCTTAATCCTTCAATACTGAACGCTGAAGTTCGTGATCATTAGCTGGTTCTTTCTCCACCGCTCCATAAATGTCTCGATCTACAAATCTGGGCTTTAATGGTGCCGGATAGATTTCTTGCGAAGATTAAATTGTCCTTGGGTAATATTCATGATGCAGCTACCATTTCTGGGCATTTCTATTGTAGTACCAGCCTCCAGATTTAAGTCTGTCTGCGCAGCACGCCGTTGAGGTGGTACATGAGAACCATGGAGTTTTTTCGCCTCTGATAACCCTGCAAAAACACGAAACCAGTTATGAAATCCATGAATGGGGGCGGATGATGTGGATGATAGTGGGACTCCGGAGGAATGGTGGAAAATGCCGTGGAATGGTGGAGAACAGGGATGGCGCAGGTTGGCGGAAAGCGGAACAATTATACATGAAAACCTTGTAAATGTCGACCTTTGAATGAATCTTATACAATGGAATGGCGGAGGTACGGTGAGAGACGTGGAAGTGACGTGGCGAGATAGTCAACAGTGGGGAGACCAAACAGGGCCGTCGGATCTCAGAGGAGATCGATGGTCGAACATACAGCGGAGGGTGATGAACGGAGGGCCAGGAGTACGGAGACCATGGGTTAAACCCTGCGTAGCTTCGTCGAGCGATGACCGTTGGATGAGTAGGGGCAGATCTGACGGCTGACGTGAATATCGTTGCGCGTCCTGGACCGAAAGATAACGCGCGATGGGAGGGCGGTTTTGCCGCCGTACAGGAGATAGGTGTCGAGCGTTGTATGGAATCGCTAGGCAATGGGAAAATACCGCCCGACCCCCATTAGCGGTGCGATGGAAACCATATGGTTTTGGAACAGTGAAAGCGGGAGGGGACCACCATGACGAATACACTTCGAACCGTTGATCTGGCGGTGAATGGATGGCGATGGCGCGATCAGTGGTTTGAACGGGGAAACACTAACGCCACGGGTTTAAACGATCGCCGTCCGATCTGTGTGGATCGATGGTTGAGAAAGTGCCCGATAAACATATGGGACAAGAGCCTTCGGGGCTAGCGTTCGGTCACAATGCTGGGCTCGGTGGGAGGAAAAGGCGCGGGGGCTAGGCCGAAAGGGGCTAGGCCCGGACTACGAAGAAAATATGACATTTTGGCTCGTTTTGAAGCATTTTAAGGCCAACCAAGGGTATCGATAGGGGAATGAGGGGGATTTAGGCATAGAAAAAGGGAATAGGGATGTTTTAGAGGGGATTTCTGGGATGGAAAAAGGGAATTAGGGGGAAGAAAGGGGACTTTGGGGAAGGAACAAAGGGGTGAAAATGAAGAAATTTGCAAGGGTATAACGGGCAGAACTAAAGCCTTTTGGAGTATAATTCTTTATCAGCAAGGCTTATTTACTCAGAACAGTAGAGGGAAATAGTCACAAGGCAGGGAACCTGAAAAGGCTGCAAGGATGATTTTTTTTCAAGTGAAATGCATTCCTTGCAGGCTTATAAAACAAACTAGCCCCTTGCTTTCCTGTCAAGGAATTTATAAGGGGCTAACATGTCCAATAATGTTGTTATCTATGTCGACTTCAGACTGGACATGAGCCGAATCTTTTTGAGTAGCTGCAAGTGGTATGACAACAACAATGGTACATAGTGGTTGGAATCCCAATCCCACCTTAAAGGGGTTGTGGCCATTTGAGATGTGGAGAGCTCTGTTATAACTGTGTTGGACATATGGGAAAATTGTGTCCCATGTACGTGGATGCTTTGAGTTGTACATGCATAGGATGTGCACGATCATCCTGTTGATGACCTCTGTCTAGCCATTAGTTGGGGTTGGAAGGTCATGGAATTAGTGAGCTTGGTATCTAACAACAAATAGAGGCTTTAATAAAATTCCCTTTTAAAGAAGAGTTTGGCAGTGGCTTCTGCGATAATATTCTTATTACAGGACGCCATAATGGCCATTTGATTTGAAAATGAAAGTATTTGTTTTGCTGTTCAAAGTATTCATTTCCATTAAATTAAGTGTGCAAAGTGTTTGGATAGTCTTGCAAGTGAAACAAAGTGTTTTTGATAAATGTTTATGAATTTTGGTGTGAGGGAGTGTTGTTTTAATTTACTGTTTAACAACTTTAATCTGAATAACACAGCAGAATAATTTCACCATAAACACACAACAACATGATGAGGTAGTTCACCCCTCCTGGGCTACATCTGTCGGGTCCAAGGCTCCTAATGGGCATGTCCTTGATATATTATGATGCTCAAATTGGTAATGCAGTGAGAAAAAGGCCTAAATAGACCAAACCAACTGTGAAAATGAATTCAGAACACAGAAAGAAGCTATGAATGACTCTGATTTCACCTAAAACAGTGAAGTGTAGTCCAATGCAGCTCCATTTCCCTCAAGGCCCTGATGGCTCCCCAAGCTTCTTTGAAGTAAAAATGGCTGAAAGACACCTCTTATGGCTCTGCAACCTGTTCCAATGGATCCATAATGCTAAGAATACCCGAAATAAAATAAAAAAAATTGCTCCAAAAGGTTCAGTAATGTGAAAGTTATGACCAAAAGAAGTTTTGTCCAATCTGGCCTAAAAAAACTCCACTAACTTTGGAGTAACTGCAGTTAGGGCCGCTAACTATGGCACTGGCACCTAAAAAGGTGGACTCCGCCCAAATCTGTCGGAACCGTTAGATTTGAATTTAAATGTTAGGTGGGCGGGGTCACATGGACCACCGCCCAACCCGCCGGGCTAACCGTGGAGTTAACGGTTTTAAAATCGTGGTCATTAACCATTACATAACTTCCCCGTCGCATAACATGTGATCACAATGTATTAACGTAACTGTCGGTGTTTAGAGCCAGGGTTCCAAGCACGTGGTTCCGTGTATAGGGGGCTGGCCCCCTTTCCACCCCAACCAAACCATTATAAAACTTTATATATATGGAGTGACCCATAGTGGTTAAGCACCACCACGAGCCCGGGCAGTAAGGCCTTCGAGCTGCCACCCGCTCGACCCGCGATTGAATCCTGCCAACTCCAAATAATTTTTACCACTGCGATTTCATCTAGTCATGGGGCCACATGGCAGCCTCCGGGCCTGCCATGTGGCAGATGTTGATTGGCTCAAAAACAAACAGTCAATCAAATCTTCCAATCTGAAGATGCCAAGTGTTGAGATGTGATATGCTGCTGAAGGAATATTCCCAGAATATTCTGTGGAATATTATTTTTTAAATATTTTTTTAATCAAAGTCAACCGTGGTCAAATAGGGCTTTTGACGAAAATTGTGAATTTTCAAACTTGA
Organism: Pinus albicaulis; assembly: GCA_034641835.2. NCBI lineage: Eukaryota > Viridiplantae > Streptophyta > Pinopsida > Pinales > Pinaceae > Pinus > Pinus albicaulis. The sequence continues at coordinate 84,108,836 of CM076571.1, read as the reverse complement.
ATAACTTTCACATACAGTGTTGGATTTGAGTGTCGTTCACGGTGCTAGGATCGTATCGACGAGGCCTATCCAGTCATTCTAGTTTCAACCAATTCTGAGTAGTTCCAATTTTGAGCATTTTCTTCACTTAGGACATGATCACCTGATCACACCTCCCCATTGGGAGGATTTTAGACCCCAAAAGACTTCAATTACATATTAAGAAGATGAGGGTACAGGTCCCTCACCTTTTCCACCTCAATCCCCTTTGCCTTACTCGGTTTTCTACCTTTAAGACCAACCCGAACATAATCAACATTTCCCTTCCTTGAAGTACGTGTCCTTCTATCAAGGATAGCATCCTCTTTCAACTCATCCAAAAATTTTGGCGAGAAATCCTCTATGGATGGCAGCTGAATGTCACTTTCATAATCAACAATTAAAGGAGATTCATACAAATTAAATTTTCCACATTCACAACGGAATACATTTGCATGTATGAAGGCAAATCTAATTGAAAAGCATTATTTCCAACTTTTTTAAGGATCTTGAATGGACCATAATGAATAGGCTTCAGATTTTTACCTTCTCCTTGCATTCTTTCCTTACTAATATGCAACCATACCTCATCCCCTTCTTGAAACTTATGATCAATTTTGTGCTTATCATGCCTCTCCTGGTACTTGCCTTGACTTTTTTCAAGCTGTTCTTGAACTTGCTGATGTATGAGCTGAATTATTTCAATGAACATGCGAGATTTTTCAATGTCACTATGACCATCAATGGCCACATCTTTCTCAAGAATGAAATCTAAAGGTGACTTAGGCAAATACCCAAAACAAGCTTCAAAAGGTGAAGTATTTGTAGAAGAGTGCTTGGCCCAGTTGTAAGCATGTTGAATGTAATGAAAATGCTCATCCCAAAGCTTTGGATGCTTGCTGCAATAACCTCTCAAAAGATGTACAATGGTTTTGTTCACTACCTCTGTTTGGCCATCAGTTTGTGGATGGAAAGCAGTACTCTTCTTCAACTCTGTGTCCATCATCTTCCATAAATTGGACCAAAAATTCCCCACAAATTTGGAATCCCTGTCACTAACAATAGAAGTAGGCAAGCCATAATGAACCCATACATGTTGAAAATATAAATCAGCAGTTTGTTCAACAGTTATAGTTTTCTTACATGGCATAAGAATACACATCTTGCTGAAACGATCAACTACTACATACAGATAATCATGCTGCTTTCTAGATAATGGTAGCCCTCCAACAAAATCCATAGAAACACTTTCCCATGGTCTAGAAGGTACCAGAAATGGCGTATATAAACTAAGCTTCCTATTGCTAGGCTTGCTTGTAGCACATAATGAACAACCTCTAATGAAATGTGAAACACTATCTACCATGCGAGGCCAATAACAATACCTCTGTAAATGTGCCACCATTTTTCTTACCCCGAAATGTCCAGCTATGAGAAAAGAATGAGCTTCTCTCATGATGCTTAGTCTCTCCCCCTGTGGTATACATAAATTTCCAATATGAAACAACAAATTATTATGCAAATGATAATCATTCTCCTCAACATGATTCCCTTCACTCAAGTTAGCATACACATCTTTAAAATCAGCATTTGATGCATACTGTTCTATGTAGCTCTCATGTACAATAGAATAATTCTTAAGCATAGTACTAGAACCAATAATAGGCCTTGAAATCATATCAACAACCTCATTGTAAATACCTTTCTTGTACCTTATTACCAAGTGAAATTGTTGTAGGAAGCCCATCCATCTGAAATGTCGTGACTGCTGCAATTTACTTTGCGATTGCAAGTACTGTAAAGGTTGATGGTCGGTATGAAAAATTGTTTCTTTTCCCATAAAATAGTGTTTCTATTTTTTTACACTTTGTACCAATGCATAAAACTCCTTATCATATGTAGGATAATTCACAACAGCACCATTAAATGTCTCAGAATGAAATGCAACAGGCTTACCATGCTGTAAGAGAACTGCACCCATGGCGTAATCACTAGCATCTGTCTGAATCTCGAATGGCTGTCTCAAGTCCGGTAATGCAAGGACTAGAGCTGAACTTATCTTCTCTTTCAAAGATTCAAAAGCTTTCTATTGCTTGCCTCCCCATTGGAAAGCACGCTTCACACTAGTCACTGCATGCATAGGAGCTGCTATGGTAGAGAAGTTAGAAATAAACTTCCTTCTATACTGAGCTGCACCGAAAAAACTTCTTACCTCTGTAATGGATTTGGGAGTAGGCCAATTCAAAATGGCTTCTACTTTGGAAGGATCAATTCTCAAAGCGCCTCCTCCTACTATGTGTCCCAAATAAACCAAAGAAGTCTTTCCAAATTCACACTTTGACATTTTAAGAAATAATTGATTTTTCTTCAAAATATCAAGTACTTTCTTAACATGCATGACATGCTCTTCTCTAGTATTGTTGAAAATTAAGATGTCATCTAAGTAGACAATAACGAAATCATCAAGAAAAGGATGTAAGACATCATCCATTACCCGCATGAAAGTTGCAGGTGCGTTGCATAAACCAAACGACATAACAAGCCATTCAAAGAGTCCCTGTTTGGTTTTAAATGCTCTCTTCCAAATGTCACTTTCTGCAATTCTAACTTGATGATAACCACTACGTAAGTCTAACTTAGTGAAATATTTAGCATCTTTCAACTGATCCAACAAATCATCTATCCTTGGAAGTGGGTAACGATTATTTACCGTTATTTTGTTCAATTCCCTGAAGTCCACACACATGCGCCAAGTTCCATCTTTCTTTGGAATCAACACTATCGGTGACCCACATGGAGAAGTGCTTGGTCTTATGAATCCTTTGTCCAACAAGTCTTTAATTTGCCTCTTGATTTCAGCATTCTCCATGATAGACAAGTAGTACATGCCGATGTTAGGAAGAGGACAATCTTGATGTAAATGGATTTCATGCTGAATCTCCCTTTTAGGAGGTAAACCTGTCAGTTCCTAAAACATCTCATGATGTGCATCAACTACATCATATAAATCTGATTTAAGCTTGGAATCAAAATTTTCAAATGACTCATGATTCATATCAACCTTGGGTTTAACCATAAGAAGTACAAAGCTCTTACTAGAATTTACTAGCCTTTTTACCTATCCCGCATTTACCATCGCTATATTTTCCTTCTTGCGATGTGCTCTGACAATGAACTCCTTGCCATATTTAAAGAGATGATATTTATTTTCATGGCGATGGAAGATCACTTTCCTTTCAAATAAGTAAGGACTTCCCAAAACAATTCCTGATATATCAAGCGGCACCACATCAAGTTCAACTGTGTCAATAAAGTGTGCAGTTATGGCGAATCACAATATGCACTTTCTTGAGACTTGTAAGTTTGCATCCTTGCATATCCACCCAAGTGGATAAGGCTTTAGATGTGGAATGGTCTCAAGTTTTAGTTGTTTGACCAAGTCTTTTGATATGAGATTTTCTTGTGACCCACTATCAAACAATGTGTCAATTTTAGTATGTTTTGAGACTACCCTCACATGGAACAATTCAATTATTTCTTCCTCATTAGGAGCTTGTACATGACAGTTTGAAGTACTAGTGCTTTCTTTAGTTTCAGTTTCCTTTCCCTTCATACTTTTCAAACCCATGGCTACAATTTTGGTTTCATCCCTTGAATCATCACCTAAATCTTGAGGTGTAGTTGTAGTAGCTGTAGTTTTGTTCTTTCCCTTGTTTTTGTTAAACTGATTTATTTTTTCAGGATGTAATTTCCAACAGTTTTTCTCTTCATGGCCCTCTCTTGAACAATGTTTAAAAATGACTTTTTCACCCTCTTGTTTGATAGATGCATTCTTTTTGCCTTTTCCCTTAAAGGTTTTATCTTTGTTCTTCTCTTTGAAAGGCTTGTTTCTACCCTCATCAAAAGTGTTTTTCCCTCTAGCCTCTAAATGCGTAGCTTGTACACAAACTTCGTCTAGACTAGTAGGATTGAACATAAGGATAGTATGTTTAAGGTAACTATGCAAACCACCTATATATTTCAGCAAAGTATCTTGAATTCGTAAGTCTACCCCTAATAAGAGTTCTCTTCTCCTAAATTCTTGGGTATAGTCTTGCACATTATGTCCCTTAAGCTGTCTAAAGTTTTGCCAATTCATTATAGCCTTTTGTAGATGAGCTAAAGGATAAAATTGCTTCTTGATTGTATTAATAAATTCAGTCCATGATAAAGTAATCTTACCATGTTTCTTGATTTCATCCTTGGTCTTGGCTTCCCACCATACCAATGCTGTTCCATCCATTCTTAGCGAGGCTAGTTATATCTTGGTGTCGTCATCATGAAGGTTTTGAATCCTTAAATAAAATTCCAATTGTCAAGTTTCTCTGTATTGACTTCACCGTTAAACATAGGCAATTCAAATTTGACATCAAGCTTTAAAAAATGATTTTTACCAGTGGTTTTTTACTTATGAGACTGATTTACCGAAGTCAAGGAAGACGATGTAGAGAAAGAGGATGAAGATGGAGATGGTGGATCACCATTTCCTCCATGTCCTTTCTTTGACTGATTATTACTCTTCTTTCCTCCTGAGGAACCCTCTCCTTCTTTTTGGTTTTTAGACCCTTCTCCAGCAATCCTATCATTTCTTTCTTGATAGAGGATCCTTACCATCTTAGTCATATCCAAGAAAGCTTTCCGAAATACCCGTTCTTCTTCCTTGGGATCCATCTCTTCAGGAGCTTCTCCTTCTCTTGAAGACATGCTTGATGCTGCTTCTAGGGCTCTTGAAGGTGGTTCTCTGACCCTTCTTGGTTGTGGATTAGTTTGTGCACTAACCAAGTTTCCTTCACCTCTCTTGAGTTTTAGCCTAGTAAGCATCAAAACTTGCAAACAAATAACTTAATCTTTGCACAAAACAAATGCTGAGTAAAAACTCTAGCTTGTAAGGCTCTAATCCTTAGCTCTGATACCAACTGATCTGAAAATGAAAGTATTTGTTTTGCTGTTCAAAGTATTCATTTCCATTAAATTAAGTGTGCAAAGTGTTTGGATAGTCTTGCAAGTGAAACAAAGTGTTTTTGATAACTGTTTATGAATTTTGGTGTGAGGGAGTGTTGTTTTAATTTACTGTTTAACAACTTTAATCTGAATAACACAACAGAATAATTTCACCATAAACACACAGCAACATGATGAGGCAGTTCACCCCTCTTGGGCTACATCTGCCTGGTCCAAGGCTCCCAATGGGCATGTCCTTGATATATTATGATGCTCAAATTGGTAATACAGTGAGAAAAAGGCCTAAAAAAACCAAACTAGCTGGAAAGAATTTAGAACATAGAAAGAAGCTAAGAATGACTCTGATTTCACCTAAAACAGTGAAGTGTAGTCCAATGCAACTCCATTTCCCTCAAGGCCCTGAAGGCTCCCCAAGATTCTCTGAAGTAAAAATGGCTTAAAGACACCTCTGATGGCTCTGCAACCTGTTCCAGTGGCTCCAGAATGCTGAGAATACCTGAAATAAAAAAAAATTCTCTCCAAAAGGTTCAGTAATGTGAAAGTTATGACCAAAAGAAGTTTCGTCCAATCTGGCCTTAAAAAACTCCATTAACTTTGGAGTAACTGCAGTTAGGCCCACTAACTATGGCACTAGCACCTAAAAAGGCGGACTTCGCTCAAATCTGTTGGAACCGTTAGATTTGAAGTTAAATGTTAGGTGGGCGGGGTCACATGGACCACCGCCCAACCCGCCAGGCTAACCATGGAGTTAACGGTTTTAAAACCATGGTCATTAACCATTACATAACTTCCCCGCCACATAACATGTGATCACAATGTATTAACGTAACCGCCAGTGTTTAGAGCCATGGTTCCAAGCGCGTGGTTCCGTGTATAGGGGGCTGGCCCCCTTTCCACCCCAACCAAACCATTATAAAACTTTATATATATGGAGTGACCCATAGTGGTTAAGTACCACCACGAGCCCAAGCGGTAAGGCCTTGGGGCTGCCACTCGCTCGACCCGCGGTCGAACCCTGCCAAATCAAAATAATTTTTACCACTGCGATTTCATCCAGTCCTGGGGCCACGTGGCAGCCTCCGGGCTTGCCACGTGGCAGATGCTGATTGGCTAAAAAACAAACAGTCAATCAAATCTTCCAATCCAAAGATGCCAAGTGTCGAGCTGTGATATGCTGCTGAAGGAATATTCTGTGGAATATTCTTGAAATATTCTACAGAATATTCTTTTTTTAATATTTTTTTAATCAAAGTCAACCCTGGTCAAACTGGACTTTTGAAGGAAATTGTGAATTTTCAAACTTGAATAACTTTCACATATAGTGTCGGATTTAAGTGTCGTTCATGGCGCCAGGATCGTATTGACGAGGCCTATCTAGTCATTTTGGTTTCAACCAATTCTGAGTAGTTCTAATTTTGAGCATTTTCTTCACTTAGGACATGATCACCTGATTACCATCTTGGAGAATTTTTCGATGACCATGAAAACACAGTCATTGCCATGCTTGGTAGAAGGAAGGCCCGACATGTAATCCATGGAGATGGATTCTCAGTGCTAGCTAGGAGTAGGAAAAGGAGTAGACAAGCCTTGCTTCTTGATTGTAGTTTTTTCAATGGCGCAGGCAGTGCAGGTTATGATTTACTTCCCAGCATCTTGTTGAAGGTTTGGCCAATAAATATACTTCTGTAGGACTCCTACTGTCTTTTCTACCCCAAAATATCCAACGACTTGACTATAGTGTTCCTCCAAAATCATCTTGGCACGCTCGCTTGAAGGAACACATAGGTGTCCTAGGTGGCATAATAACACATCCTGGAGGTGAAAGTTTGAAACTTGCTTACCTTCTAGGAGCATCTAATATGTGGTGCTAATTTTTGGATAACTCATATAAAGTTGTGTCCATTACAAAGTCTCGCGTCCACAAGAGTCGAGAAAAGTGGTAAACGCCATGACCAACAGTCAACTGAGACAGTCTGCAACATTATTGGTATATGAAATTTAATTAAATAATATATTTTTATATTTTCCTCATCTTATATTGTAGCATTTATATGCCAAATAAATGCTACAATATAACGAGGTCTTATAAAAAGGTAAATCATGATACATGCTTAACATCACTAAACACCTTTTTACATAAACAAAGATGGAAATTACGCCATAGGAGATAGTGGAAAACACAATTGAGAATCCCAATTACGTATCTCAATAAAATAGATAATATTTAATATTAAATTTGATTTAAAATATATTCTTTTAAGGAAATTTCATTTAAATTAGATTATTTTTTAATTACCTAGAACAATTCAAATAGAACAAAATAATATTAAAAAAGTATAGAATTTGGATATATTGAAAATAACAAATCCACATCACCTAGACATGTTATGGGAGAACATATTGGTTTGTACCGAGGGTACTTGGACTGGGGCCCTTTGATCACTAAGACTGATAGGCGTTTAAAGTTATGCATTTCTATTATTATCAAGGGGATTTTGATTATTACTTTAGAGAGGTGTTAGACATTTTTAAGTTATTAATTTTTTTATTCTTATTTCTTTTTCTAGTATTTAGAATGAGTAAAGGTAATTTTATGTTTTTAATGGATTGTGAGATTTTAAATTTATTCTTATTTTCTATTTAATTATTTTTATGAGAGAGAAATATTTATTTTTTATTTATTCATTTTTAATTGATTAAGAAAAGTTTAGAAAGTAAGAAATTTGTTTTGGTAAAAATTAATTATTCGGTGTGGTTCATAGTTTTCGATAAATAAATAATATCTAATAATTTTATTTGCTTTTTAATATTAGAAAAAATCTATTACATAGTGCTCATGAAATTTCTAACAAAATAAGAAAGGCAGTTGTTTTTAGTGTGACTTTTTGGAGTTTCCGGTGGGGGAATATGAAAAAATTACTCTATATATGAATTCAGTAGCCTGAAAAACCCATAGGTCATAAACATGTGATTTCAATGAATTATTTTAAAGCATTTTTATAACGAGAAAAAAAAGACATTTTCAATATTATTCTCTTTCAATATTAAAACATAATAAATGAGCATTAAATAGTTGATAAATGCCAATAAGTATCAATCTATGATAAACATCAAAATACTTACTTCATTTTCACATTTCTAAAAAAAATCATAAAAATTACCTAAACTATAACTTTATTTAAAATTACTATTATTATTATTATTATTATTAATCATAAAATATATATATATATATATATATATATATATATATATATATATATATATATATATATATATATATAAGTTAAACATATATACATTTAAAAAAGCATGAAACAAGATTCGTAATCATGGAGATTCTTAAAATAGACGTTGTTACAAAACCATGGGTCAATACCATGGCTTATCAATACCACATACCCAAAGGACCATAACTCATTTCATATGACACTTGTTCAGATGACATTTTTTGCACAACCATATAAATTAAATGGTTGTTAAATTTCATTAAGCATCAATCCATGATTAACATCAAGATACTTACTTGATTTTCATGTTTCTCTTAAAAAAAAAAACTAAAAACTAAATTTATTTTAAATTATTATTATTATTATATTTTTTTAAACATTAATGAAAATATTGTATTGATTCCAAATCTATGTTCTGATTTCAGTTGTACTTTGGGAAGTACATATCATTTGTATATTTTTATTCAATGAATATTATGCATACTTAGACAAAATTATCCATTGAAGTAGAGTACAACCCGATCAAACATAATACAGGTCTTTGGAGGTGAAAACCATCAAGAAGATCCCCAATATTAGACAAAATTTACACAACATACTATTGCTAGATTTTTTATAAGGCTACTCATTAACCAAATAATTTCAAGGAACAAATGACGATCTCAATTGACAATCCACCATTAGTTCCCCAAAATTCAATGAGCATCTTACATTCGCATATTGATCAACTTTTGTGTTTTTCTCCCACAGAACATGATAGTACTTGACTGGGGGAAGAGAGGAAGTTACTTTCCTTGTATGATGAACAATTTTTTGAGGATTTTATCTTTCAGATAAAAGCCCGCCACCATATGTCTAATGATTAATAGTGAATCTGTTATCATTGTGAGATTGGGGACATTAATTTCTTTTACTTGAAGGTGGCCTTCTAAGAGGCCACAGGCCTCCGCCTGAATATAATTATATTTGTTATATTCGTTATGAATTATATTCATTACATATTTTTTCCTAATCCCCAAGAAAATCTCACAACTCATGATCCAGTAGGGCCAAATAGAACCCCTCCTCCACCAACCTCTCCTGGATTTCTCTTAGAAACACCATAAAAATTGAGGACGAAGCTTGAAAGTTGAAATTTTCGGGCTTTGAAAGCACTCCACAAGAGGTGAAGCTTCAATTCTTCTTTTGGTTTTTTGAAGTGCACAAAAGTCAAATATTTTGAAATATTAAGTTTTAAGATCCAAGCCAATTTTGATGCATCCAAATTTTAAATGCAATATGTTTTCTCATATTGGTCCCAATGCTTTAAGCACAAATGCAAGGCTTTAATTGTTGTAGATTGAGGAAGAGTTTGAGTGTTTTTGAAGATACTTCTATTTCTAACAACTCGGACTTTCCAACATATATATTTGGGTAAGGATTCACATATATGTTTTAAATGGGAATTTTGTGCTAATATTCCATTGTATTGCTTTGGCTCAAAGGAGAAAAGGTGATGAAGAGAGCTTGGCCATATTAGTTTGCTAGACAAGGGTGCTAAAGCAACTACCCAAACCTATTTTATGTAAGGACACACCAAAAAGAGATGTTGGATGGTTTCTTCATAATTTTTTCAGATATTATAGTGGGGAGCACCAAGGATAGCTCTTCTCTGAAATTTTTTAGCCATTAGTATCTTCTTATGCATCAAGAGCCAGCAAAACAAGTTGTTTTTTGGAGGGCAGTTAGGCCGCCAGATTTTTGACCAATAACTTGATCTCAAGCGAGGACCGTGCGTGAAAAAGAGAGAAGAGTATCCTTCACAAATAGAATAGGATGAGAATTTCCAACCTTGCACATCAACAACATCCAAACTCTAAGGGTTGGATCCTACGATTTTTTTTTTGAAAATTTTGAGCTATATCGTGTAGGTTTGGGGGAAAAAAATCTAACTTATTGCCAATCGAACATCCTCTGATATCCCAATAGGAGATATCAATAACAATATGCTTCCCGTGGGTAGAAACTATGTGTATGAGAGAAAAAATATCTGTATATCTCTCCAGTGGATGGTTGTTCATAATTTGATCTGCTCAAATTTTATTTTTCCTGCCATTGTTAAGATTCCAATATATCTCTGATTTGATAAGAGGAATCGAATTTAAGAACAATCTCCAAATTGTGGATCAATCATGCAAAATCAGGGGAGCGACAAGTCATGAGTCACGCCCCTCAAGGAGGTATTTGGAGCTAAGCACCATCATCCAACACTCGTCTTTTGAGGAGAGGAAATGCCAAACCAATTTAGCTTCTATAGTCTTATTCACAAGGGTTGGATCACTTATGTCAATTCCACCATAAATTTTTGGATGGTGAACAATGGCCCATTTCATAAAATGAAATTTGGTGCTATGCTTGACTCCTTCCCATTAGAATTTTTCGATTTCCTTCACCATTATTTGGATAGTCGATTGGGGAGCCAAAAGAGTAGAAAACAGATAGATGGGAAAAGCTAAGAGAACATATTTTATTAAAACTATGTGCATAGATAAATTGAGCCAGCGGGCTCCTCACTAAGAAAATGTTGTTTTGAATTTTGTGATAATATTTACCCATGCTTGAGCTAAGTGGCTCTTTAAACATATGCGAATGCTTATATATTTAAATTCTTTGTAGGATTCCACAATTTGAAAGCCAAAGGATTCGTGTAATTTGTTGTTGATTCCTTACACTAATATTTTGAGAATAGATCTATGATTTCCCTGAATTCATGATTCCACCAGAAGCCTTTAGATAGTGATCCAATATTGTTTTGAATCTTCTAGATATAATGCATGAGGCCCCTCCCATACATGGGGTGTCATCAATGAATTGATAATTATTTATGCTATTAACTCCTCTTGAAAATATGATACCTAGGAGTCTATCCAATATTGTTTCTGAGTCTAGCTTTCTACTAAGAGAGTATACCATAATTATATACAAGAAAGGAGAAAGAGGGAATCCTTGATGTAGTCCCTTAGAAGCTTTAAAAATATCACTTGTTGACTTAAGGATAAATCCATGGAGCTGAGATACACAAAGAAACCCATTGAATAAATTTAATATCAAGATCAAATTTAGACATTACCTTGAAGAGAAAGTCATGTCGCACTCTGTCAAAGGCATTTTTCATATCCAACTTGATAACCATGCCTTTGTCTCTCCGTGATTGGCTAAAATGGATTGCTTCTTGAACCAATATTATGTTATTAAAAAAATTATTTTGAAAGACTAATCCTCCTTGGTTTTCCAAATTTATTTTTGGGAGAAGGAATTTAAGACTTATTGTCGGGAGCTTGGAAATCACTTTATAGGAGACATTGCAAAGAGAAATTGGGCAGAACCGAGAGAATGAAGAAGGATTGGCCTCTTTAGGCACAAGATCTATAAAGGAAGAGTGTATACCTCCTCCTAAACAATTTTTCTTGAAGGAGTAGTCCACCATTCTATAGAAATCATACTTGATAACCTCCCAGAAATACTAATAAAAATGGGTCAAGAAACGATAGGGCCCTAGACCTTTTTCAAGACTAAAGGAAAAAATAATGTTCTTGATTTCTTACTTACATATTTCTTTCAATAATGAGATATTATCTTATTGGGAAAGGGGGTTCTAGACATGTTCCAACATAAATTCCTCAAATTCCTTGACTGCAAAATCCATAACACTCTAGAGGTCACAAAAATGCCAAATTTATTGAACCTAGATCTACTTGAAGTCACTGATTTTAGATCCTCTAACTAAGATTCTTAGATTTCCAAGTTCTATTTATGGTTTGATTATGGAAGAATTTAGATTTCTCAGATTTATTTCAATAAGGATATATTATCTTCTTGGGAAAGGAGGTTCTGGACATATTCTAACATTAATTCCTCAAAGTCCTTGACTTCCATATCCATGACATTGTAGAGGTCACAAAAATGCCAAATTTCTTAAGCCTGGATCTACTTAAACTTATCGATTTTAGATCTTCTAACTGATATTTCCCAGATATTGTTTATACAAGTTGGTAAAGACCGTTGAATTCCCCTGTCATCCAAAGAGGATGATAATAAGAATTCCAACACTCTTGTAATATCCCAAAATTGGGAGACTATTAAGATAAGGTGAATTGAGAGGCGCGATGGCTCCTAGGGTTTTTTCTGAACTAAGATACCACTCCGCCATTTTTCCATCGTCTGGCCTTGCCCATTCACGCCGCTGTGGAATGTCAGAGGCTTCGGCCAACACTGATCCTCGGGTCTCCTGTGCTCCTCTCGGTGCTAACTCTCCCCTTCACTGATTTTCTCAGAAAAACGACGAGGCAAGAACTTCTCATATCGATTCTTCAGCTCGGCCCTCTGCAGTCGCGATTTGGAATAACTGCCCCCTTCATGCTCAGACCGCTCGGGTTAAGCACAGTCCTGCGGTGAACACATTGTTTCTCCTCGGGCTGCGGTTCTAGGGATGAATTCCTGTGAGTAGAATGGTTGTTTAACTACCTTCGAACTACGTCAAACTCTCCAGAACCATCGACCCTCTGCCTTTTAGATCCAGAACGCTTTGAGCGCTTCGGATTGGCCTGATGGGCGCGCAAGGAAGCTATTTTGGGCGGGAAAAAATACCCATCTTCATGGCTATTTGCCTCACTCCACAACTTCTCTCATACCCCAGCAGCAAGTTCTGGAGAAGATGGATTACCAGAGGACCAATTTTCTCTCTTCTCAGATATGCAGAGGCAAGCAGAAGTATCCTGTTCACGCTGCTTCTTATCAGATCCAGATCCTGCTGCTTTCGGGAAAAACTATGCTGCAATGGGTGAGATCTTCGGATCTGGTGCAGGACCTCAAGCACGTCCTTGAACATAGGCTGGGGATTCCAAAGGCATCTCAAAGACTTCTCTATGAAGGTAAACAACTTGAGGATCTTCATCCCCTCTCTTTTTACTATATTAATAGAAATGCATCTATTGTTTTCACCCTTCGTCTGAGAGGGGGCGCAGTTGAACAGTCATCTACAACTGCGACATTTTCCTACAAAGATGTTGTCCATGCTTAGATACCCAAGAAATCAACTCCACCAGCTTAGGCTCCCAAGCCTTTTTTGGTGGACAAAATGGAGGAAATCCCCTCCATTGAAATATCTCATCCAACGCTGGATGAACAAATCCAAAAGTATGCAGAGCATGCCATCATTTGCAGATTTAATGGACTATGGCCACACACGACAGATCTATACCAATGGATCCACTCCAACTGGACCAACAATTGCAAGGTTTTATTCTACTCAAAGGGCTTCTTCATTGTAGTGTTTGATTTCAGTGAAGACTACCAAAAAGATTTAACAGAAGGCCCATGATTCTAGGGCACAACAGGTTTATTTCTCACCCCTTGGTTCCCATATTTCGATCCATCTACAATAGTAATCACCAAGCTACCCATTTTGGTCAGACTTCCTAATCTCCCGGCACATCTATGGCACTCCGCTGTCTTCCAAGGGATTGGAAATACTCTAGGCCATTTTCTTGCCACAGATTCCTTGAGGGGGGAAAAAGGCATATATACCTTTGGAAGAATTTGTGTAGAAATAGATATGAGCAAAGGGTTTCCCGATCAGATTAATCTCAAAATTGGAGACTTCCATTCGACTCAGACCCTGGACTACGAGAACACAGCCTTCCGCTGCCGGCATTGCCATCAAACAGGGCACCTTCAGAGCTCTTGCCCCTCGATTCCTACGCAAAAGAAGAAATTCAATCATAAGTCGAAATCCAAAAGCTGGAAACCTCATGATCCTCCCCCCATGGATGATATTGACTCCTTCAGCTCGGCTGAAGAGGAGGGGGGAGCAGAAGGGGAGAATGCAAAGCAGTCACAGGACCCGCCTTCGGCAAGCCCTGAGGAATCTAATGTTCCTCCAATCTCACAGAAAAGAACTCACGAGTCTTCTCCCTCAGATTCAGACAAGGAGACCTCTCCGACAGCGTAGCTCAGTCTACAAATTGTATCAGCTCAGCCGCATCATCTTGGCTGGGTCAAAGTTGGTTAAAAGAAAGGGATAAAATGCCGAATGGATGATTCGACCCATGCTGGGTAGAATCCTTGGTTCAGCTCTTGTCATTTTGTTATTTCTTATTCATTTTTGCTTATCACAATGCTCTCTTCATGGTTTCTCTTAGGGGCTGAGGTGGATAGTTTATCCTTTCCGGCTTCCTGTTTACTTGCTTCTCTTGATTGTAACTTCTTATTGTATCATATTCTCTCTTAATAGAATTAGTTTTATGGAGAAAAAAAAAATCCCAAAATTGGGAGAGCAGCAATATAGCACATAAAACTGGAAATATGCAGAAATATAAATAGCTCAAGACATGAGAAAACCATAGATCCATTCCATTATGATTATAACAGCAAAAATAGGTACAAATACTTGAGGAAAAGATCACTTAAGTTGGGAAAACAAGCCTCCCATGAAAGCATACACCTAGAGCTAAAATGTTGTTAATACATGTAATACAGGAATGCATAAATTGCGCTGTCTATGAGAGAGTAACAACTGAAAGATAGAAAAATATATTGTTATTGATACAATGCTCCAAAAGTGCTCATACTAGATATCCATGCTCTAAAACATATTTCCAAGACAACCTAGAAAAGGTTTTCGGAAATACACACTATATAAAAATAGCAGATTTGGCAGTAGGGTTGAATAATCTCTGCAACTGAAATACTGATAGGAGGTGGCTGATTTGAAATATGTAATGGCTGATCCTCCTCCAATAGATCTCCTAAATGAAGGGTTGATCCCCTCAAAGGAAACAAAACTCCTCCAACTAGGGCAATAAACCCACTGTTGCAGCTGCTCTCTGAAATAACGCAGTCCTTGAGGGAAACTGCGCTATAGCTGATGGTAGCTACTTGGCCTCCTGCCAAATATGGAAGTGATGCTCCAAGGACTCCCTCACAAGTCTCTCGGATGAAAGGATGAACCCTTCAATGGAAAACAAGCTCAGAAATGGGGTTTTACAACCCTCCACTGTTACAACCCTGCAACACAACTCAGATCTAGAATAGACTACATTGTAGAAGAAGACTGAAGCTTGGCCAAATGCCAGAAAGTGGTAATAAATCTCAAGATAATCTCTCTTGAGTAGGCAATCAAAGTCCCCCGAGGATGAGGGTGGGATTTTCGCTCGCAAACACCCTTGTGCTAAATAACACAACAAACCCTACTAAACAACAAAAGCATGCACATAAATGTCACATGACAAATCCATATCTAAAAAGATAAAAATCAATAATAAAAATCCATCCCCTCTAATTCTGCCATCCTCTTCCTTTTATGCTTGGTGAGCTTCCTCACCCTATTTCCCACTCATTAAAGGAACTACTCTCATGCATACACTCCTCTTAATTGACTGCGATGTCCTCCATTAATCCTCCATGATCTCCATAACAACGCTATTGATATGGTAAACATTGACCTAGTCCACATGCGATAGCCCCTGCTCACACCTTAGGGTGCTTTATTAAGCTGAAATTATGATATACTTTCACATGAGAGTGGTTTTATTCTTCATAAAGAGATTTATGGGTCTCCCTACCCACTTATTCAACTATCTAAGTGACATAACAAAACTTTAATATTCCAATTAGCTGCAATATAATTTTAGGAATATTACAGTCCTCCCCTCAAAAATGTTTTTTGTCCTCAAGCAACTGCAAGGATACTGAAAAACCTCCAACGGATATGTCTCCTCCCTAGTATACAGGTTAGCCTTTGGTAGATAAACCAAATAGCTTTCATTATGAAGAAGTGGGAGATATATGGAAAAAGTTATATGTTTTCCATTGGCCTCCTCAAGGCATGATAGATGGTAAATTTTGGGTGCCTCATCCCCAATGAGAAACTCCAATCTCCATGCTATCATCCAAACAAAGTGAGCCATCCTTGGTAGCTCAGAATCACCAATCCCTTGCTTCTGCAATGTGTGGGGGCTGCATGGCTGAAAATGAGATATAAAATTGTTCAAATTACATTGTCTCTCTCTCCATTTATGATAAATTTGGAGTTGTTGATCTTGGGCTGCAATAATATAGTCCTCATGAAGCCAAAAGGTACTTGGAATCTCATGATCCCACTCCTTGGTTCTAGGAATCTCTCTTGCCCAATCCATCCCACATATAGTGAATAGAGTGTCATCACCATATGGGCTCCAAAAGAAACATGGACTAAGTGTCACATGACATACTGGATGGTGAAAATAGTCCCTCAAGTGAGACCAGTGCTGTTCTGCTTCTTGATGTCTCAAAACATGATATGATAAGTGGCCATCCAACCACTTGTTTGCTGCCATAATCTTCTCAAAAGCTTGAAAATAGTAAAGGACATTAGGTGTTAGCTGAATATGAGCCAAGCAAAACAAGTCTTGCCCAAAGTCCTCTAGGAAGTGGTAAATCCCATCACTGCATGTAGTCCCAAAAGGACCATGAGATCCAAAGAGAGGCTTGCTCTCTTGTGGACCAATGTGCTGCAAATGTATGGCAAGGGAATGATAATACATAATTAGTTGATCAATAAGCATCAAGACAAAATCATTACCATATATTGTAGGCAAGTTGGTGAAGAGGTCCATAGATGAGCCTTCCCATCTCCCCATTAAAAGGGAAAGTGGCTGTAACAACCCTGCAAGGTGGTTGCTTTCCTCCTCATACATCAAACATGATACATATCTCTTGATATGTTGGTGCACATCTTCTTTGAGATTCTCCCGATACAATCCCTCTATGATGGTGTGATATGACCCAATGAAGTCTACATGTCCTGAAGAGAGTGACTCATATGCTACATGTAGAATCTCCTCCTTGAGCTTGGAGTCTCTAGTCAAGTAGATCTGATCATGGAAATAAATGACTCCATCAACCACTCTATACCTCCCATCTATCACTTTCCCACCAAGAACCTTACATGTGAAGAGGTTATTGGAATATTCCACCAATAGTTGGGACTCCCAATATGGATCTATGCTCCCCAACAATGACAGTGTTGTTGAAATCTGAAATGAAGCACCTGTCACATCATAGCTCTCCTCTTTGACATGCTCAATGCCAAAGCCACATGTTGGAGTACTGCTACCCCACTTTTGCTGCCTCCTTTGTAGCTGATCTTTCCTAAGACAAGATTGAAGTATATGGAGGTCATTCTCCTCTTAGAAGGTATTTCCCATCCAAAACTTCCATAGTTTGGCCAATGCATGCAAGAGTGTCAATAACCTCTTGTCATATTCAGAAATCTTCCTCATGTGTGGAAGTATCATTTTCTTCTCCAAGGTTATGGAGTATCCCTTTGACACCATGCTTGTATCATCATAGATTCCTGAATCATCATCTGTCAGCGCAAATAGCTAAGTGGGAGATGGAAATGTCCATATTAGAAAATTGCTCATCCCTCCTTTGAATCCATCAAAGGTTCTCTGCATTGTGCTATCTCCTCCCAAGGCTCCTTCCTTAGCCAAATATATCAATGTTGCACCATGTTGAGAGAAATATTTGTTCATCTTCCAATCAGGGGGTCTCCCTGGTGGAATTCCTCCATGTAATGAAACATCAAGGCCTAGAGCAGGCTGTATATGTGAGTGGACCAATTTGTCCTTGTTCTCACTGCACAAATCATCCTCCTTCTTTGTGCATAAACCTCCTGAAAAGGATGGGTGTGTATGTTCCCAATCAGTTGATGCTGGCCCTCCTTCTCATCTTCTCCTATCTTCTGCAAGATCTCACAGTTTAAGGTGTTCTTTCCAATGTAATCAACCCATGCACACCCAAGGTCATATTGGTGTCAAGAGTTTTAATCACAAAGAAGTGATCTATCATGTTGTATGTCCCCAAAATTGTGGTCAATGTTGGAACACACTTCCTCCATTGTTTGGTCTCATTGTCTATCAACATAGACACATGCTGCTTATGATCCTCATATGTGATATCCTTTGGAAATTCTTGCAAAGATACAAGAGCTCCTCTATTTGAATAAATTTCTTCATCTCCATCTCCAAATAGTGGTGGATCTCCTCCTGTTGTCACAACACTGCCTCCTACCTCCATATCCTCATATGCATCCTCTTCCCCATCATTGTTGGAGAAGACCTCTATGTAGTGTGCCTTCCCAACAGCACAACGATGTCTCGGTGCCCATGACTCCTGGCATGTGAAGCATAGCTTCTTCCATCTCAGGTCTCTTCGGGTCTCATCGTCCAAAGGCCCCCAACCTTGGTTCCCCTTCGGAGGTGGAACCCTCATGTCCTTCCCCTTCGGCTGAAATGTTGGTCTCTGGAAAAAATGAGCTCTGGTCCTGGGCAGGCCATCCTGCAAATCCCTGGTCCTCCCAACTGCATCGTGAAGTGTAGCCGGCCTCGTAGATCTAAATAACCCTCACAGAGGTTCTGCCAACCCGTCAATGAATATGTATATCAGCCTGGCTGAGGGCAAGTCAGGTACCATCACGGAGAGTCTCAAAAACTCAGAAATGTAGGTGTCTGGGCTCTTGGTCTGTTTGAGCTTGGTCAGCTCAACAAACTTCTCCTCCAGATCCCTCTGATCAAACTGCTATACCAATCCCTGTGTAAAATCTGCATATGCTGTCACCGCTGAGTGACCCAGCGTGACCATCCCGTGGAACCACCAATCATGGGCCTCTCCCTCTAGGTGCAATGCTGCCACCTTGATGGCCTCTCCCTCTGTCGTCTAATTAAGCTGGAAATAGATATCCAGCTTCTCCACCCAAGCCTTTGTCGAACATTTGGAGGATCCGTGAAATTTTGGCAGGAAAAATCTGCACATTGTACGATGTACATCCCCGTCTTGTGTGTATCTTCCCCCTCTGTTTTGGTTATGGGGCCTGCTGTCCTTCTTGAGCTGAACAAAATCACGGAAATAGAGAGCCTCGCCAAAATCTTTCCCATAGGACCGATACTTGGAAAAATAATCCCCCATATGAACCAGCTCCAGTTCTTGAGATTCTCTTGCTCTCGTGCCTATAGCTAGAAATGTGGGCATCATGGAACGTGGGGGAGTAGCTGTGAGCTGCTCCTACAACTAGTGGGAAGTGTCAGACCCTTCTTCAATGTGAAAAACCCTTGGGGTTTCACTCTGTCTCTAGTCCACGATAAACTTCTGCCCCATATCTTCTATTCTCCTCGATAGCTCCTACACAGATTTTAGGAGGAGTTCCCCGAACTCCCTTCCTTCATCTTTCTCACTTGCCATCGATCCTTCCTCCTCTGCATCCACAACTAGAATTTAGTCTCCCTCTCCAAAAGTGGTCTCAAGCCTACGCTCTTGGTCCTTGTAATTCCTTCCCTGGGAAGTGATATATGTTTTTCTTGCTGGTGTCATAGAATATCTGCTCCACATGTTGAGCCAAGTCCATGAGCTCTGATACCACTGTAATATCCCAAAACTGGGAGAGCAATAATATAGCACATAAAACTGGAAATATGAAGAAATATAAATAGCAAAAGACATGAGACAACCATAGATCCATTTCATTATGATTATAACAACAAAAATAGGTACAAATACTTGAGGAAAAGATCACTCAAGTTGGGAAAACAAGCCTCCCATGAAAGCATACACCTAGATATGAAACACTGTTAATACATGAAATACATGAATGCAGAAACTACAATGTCTATGAGAGAGTTGCAGCTGAAAGATATAAAAATATATTTCTACTGATACAATGCTCCAAAAGTGCTAAGACTAGAGATCCATGCTCCAAAACAGATTTCCAAGACAACCCAGAAAAGGTTTCCGGAAATACACACTATACAAAAATAGCAGGTTTGGCCCTAGGGATGAATAATCTCTGCAACTAAATCACTGTTAGGAGGTGGCTGATATGAAATATGAAATGTATGATCCTCCTCCAACAGATCTCCTAAATTAAGGGTTGATCCCCTAAAAGGAAACACAATTCTTCCAACTAGGGCAATAAACCCACTGTTGCAGCTGCTCTATGAAATAGCGCAGTCCTTGAGGGAAGCTGTGTTTTAGCTAATGGTAGCTAGTTTGCCTCCAACCAAATATGGAAATGATGCTCCAAGGACTCCCTAACAAGTCTCCTAGATGAAAGGGTGAACCCTCCAATGGAAAACAAGCTCAGAAATGGGGTTTTACAACCCTCCACTGCTACAACCTTGCAACACAACTCAGATCTGGAATAGATTGCGTTGTAGAAGAAGACTGAAGCTTGGAAAAATGCCAAAAAGTGGTAATACAACTCAAGATAACCTATCCTAAGTAGGCACTTGAAGTCCCAGAAGGATGAGGGTGGGATTTTCTCTTGCAAACACTCTTATGCTAAATAGCACAACAAACCCTGCCAAATGACAAAAGCATGCACAAAAATGTCACATGACAAATGTAGATATAAAAAGATCAAAATCCCCTCTAATGTTGCCATCCTCTTCCTTTTATGCTTGGTGAGCTTCCTCACCCTGGGTCCCACTCATAAAAGGAGCTACTCTCATGCATACACTCCTCCTAATTGACTACGTTTCCCTCCATTAATCCTCCATGATCTCCATAACAACGTCGTTGATTTGGTCAACATTGACCTAGTCCACATGCTCTAGCCCCTGCTCACACCTTAGGGTGCTTTATTAACCTGAAATGATGATACACTTTCACATGAGAGTGGTTTTATTCTTCATAAAGAGATTTATGGGTCTCCCTACCCCCTTATTCACTTATCTAAGTGACATAACTAAAATTTAATATTCCAATTAGCTACAAGCTAATTTTAGGAATATTACAACTGCTGAGAAATTTATCAAGTACCTTAACGAGTATTTAATTGATGAGTTAAGGCCAATGGACATCACTGATAGGATAGGTGTGATTATGGAAGTTTCCAAAATGATCCAGAAAAAGGAAGTTAGGGATAAGGCCGAGGAATGTGTGAATGAGCTAGTAAGGTTGGTTGCAACATTCAATTCTAATATTGACTAGAGGACTAGAGCTGCCTAGTTGTTGGGATTTTCAAGGAAATATGCTACCATGGGAGTAGTATGAGAAATTATTAGTTGAGGCCAAGAGAAAGGTGGACTCGTCCTATGAAAATACTTCCACTCTCAAGGGAAGAACCATAGTAATTATGGCTTGTGAATACCTTGTTCATAGCTAGGCCAAATTACATTGAAACTCGCAAGATTAAAGATGGCCTACAACACTCTTATTCACACTCATACACCAATTCCAGTTCTCTGGAAAAGATGTGATCAATGTTTTAACCCACCACGAGTCCGAACAGTGGAGTGGATCCAATTCAAGAGATCAAGCGAGTCAACAATCAAAATTTTTCTAATTTGAAAATCATGACATATAATTGTCATTTTGTAATATTGTAAATATTTTATTTTCAAGAAAGAAATCTAGTCTGTTATGTAATAATTAGGATGATTGGACTAGTTGCACGCTTGAACAACTTATTACTTTAGAATATTGTATCATTTCCAGATATTTTTGTAAGTTTCTCTTATTTTGGTTCTCCGTATAAAAGGGATGAAGAACTCATTAGTAAAGGTTCGATTTTCTGTGCTAGAAGTTGTAGTTTTTTGCAAGTTTTTCAAGTTTTGGGAGCTTATGAGATGTATATTTTTCTTGAAGTTTAATAAAGAATTTTTGGTGATTCCAAGCACTGCATGTCGAGCATGTGATTATGTCTTTTTTTATCATTTCATTTGTGTTTCTTTCCTCTTAGAAATTATGTAATTGTAGCTTCTGGAACTCAATCTTGTATAATAGATTTACCTATGTTATGTTATGGAAAATGGTACCTATATTGTGTGAGATCGAAGGCCTTAAAATGCACTCCATGGTTTTTGTGCCTTTTTTCCTCTGTATTTTCATAATTCTACTGGAATTAAGTGTACAAGATTCTATCACTAGCCCTCTGCACTAGGTTTCTCTCTTGCATTTCTTCTTCCACCTATACTGCAACAATTAATGAAATTGCACTCTCTGTGTGTAGGCCACCATAACTAAACATTAATTATTTGGAATAAGTTATTGATAATATATAAAATTGGATTTTCCTCAGAGTAGGGTAATTGAACCATATTTAATCATTTTATATCTAATTCTTGAGTAGAACATATTTATCTTCAAGAGACATTAAGATGTTCTAGGCATAAACCTTCTTCTCAACTCAGAGGTTGTCTCTAGAAGAAACAACATCTTATGGTGCCATTTTCGGGGAACGAATTAGAACATATTTCTTATTTGGACTTATGAAAGAATGCAACAGAATTCAGAAATAAACATAAACATAGAGATGCAACAGAAATAAATTCTCATTTCACTAATATCAAAGAACTGAAATATGCTTACATACAAAATGGAAATAACTAGCCTGAGTGATGGTACCTTATCTCTAAGAAGATATGTGGCAGCTACATGCCTCTAAACTATGTTACAATGAAGCTCAATGGAATTTTTATTATTGAACATCAAAGGGAAACACTAAACAACCAAAAACTTAACCCTAGGAGATGGAACATCAAGAGTTTGTGGGCCCCATTGGGGTTAGTTGGGCAACCAACTTTCCGGGGTTGTAACTTGGTCATATGACCTTCATTTGGTGGATACAAGACCTCATTATAAATATATCTCCAAGAACTACAAGATTTGCGACAGGCCCATGCCTATTGCGGACCTAAAAAAACATCGTTTAGGGGGTCAAAACAACTTTTAAAGTTCATGACCCAAAAAACTGCTAAAAATAGTAAATTGTGCTACAAACAACGAAAATGATGAAAACGAATGGAGGTATAGGTGGAATATATGAGTGTACACCGATATTTACTTGGATCAATCCTCCCCCTTAGGAAGCAATGGTCCCCATTGTATTCAAAACCTCCATGAGGTGAGGACATTTATATTGAACTTGGTCCCTAGTGAGCCACTTGCCTTGGTGAAGGAGTTGGTCAGCTTTGAAAAATCAATATAGCTAGATCCTATGCTGGCGAGTGTTCTTGATATGCGTGTCCATGATGCTATCATTTGTGCCCTTTTCGATGCAACTTGGGATGAGCTCTTGTGGTGTCAACTTCTCAACAATGTCTGATGTGTCCAACAATGGGGGAAAGTATGGTTGCAACATGTCCACATTGAATATTGTAGGACAATGAATGGTGGAATGTTGAGATTGAAGGAAATTGTCCCTTACAGCCTTAATGATGGTGTAAGGCCCATATCAGAGCAAATGAAGCTTGCGGTAGGCCCTAGCAAGGTGCTCCTTTTGCAAATGTAACCAATATTTTTTTCCCACCTGAAACTTGTGTGGCACCCGATGTTGGTCATGGCATTGTTTTTTCTTAGCATTTGATTTTTCCAAAATGTCATGAACCTGTTGGTGAATGTGTTCGATAATGTTGTTATCTATGTCGGCTTCAAACTAGACATGAGCCGAATCTTCCTGAGTAGCTGCAAGTGGTATGGCAACAACAATGGGACATAGTGGTTGGAATCCCAATCCCACCTTAAAGGGGTTGTGGCCATTTGAGATGTGGAGAGCTCTGTTATAACTATGTTGGACATATGGGAAAATTGTGTCCCATGTGCGTGGATGCTTTGAGTTGTACATGCATAGGATGTGCAAGATCATCCTGTTGATGACCTCTGTCTAGCCATTAGTTTTGGGTTGGAAGGTCATGGAATTAGTGAGCTTGGTATCTAACAACGAATAGAGTCTTTACTAGAATTCCCTTTCAAATAAGAGTTTGGCAGTGGCTTCTGCGACGATATTCTTCTTACAGGACGCCAGAATGGCCATATGATCTGAAAATGAAAGTATTTGTTTTGCTTTTCAAAGTATTCATTTCCATTAATTAAGTGTGCAAAGTGTTTGGATAGTCTTGCAAGTGAAACAAAGTGTTTTTGATAACTGTTTATGAATTTAGGTATGAGGGAGTGTTGTTTTAATTTACTGTTTGAAAACTTTAATCTGAATAACACAGCAGAATAATTTCACCATAAACACACAACAACATGATGAGGCAGTTCACCCCTCCTGGGCTACATCTTTCGGGTCCAAGGCTCCCAATGGGCATATCCTTGATATATTATGATGCTCAAATTGGTAATACAGTGAGAAAAAGGCCTAAACTGTTAGGTCCCTATATTACTAGTATAGAACCTTATTGTTATTAGTGTAACCCCCTTATTGTTATTATTGTACCCTTGTAACCCCCATTTTGTTATTATTTTGCCCTTAAATTATTATTGTTAGGTCAGCTAGGATTACATTGTGGCCTACTAGGATTACAATTATGGCCACATGGACTCCTATATATAGAAAGGAGGTTTTGTAAATTGTATCATCCAAGAATTGTTCATTTATGTAATGTATTGGAGGTTGCCCCCTCGAAGTGGCTTATTTCTAAGGTGTTGATATCTCTTTTCTTCTATTTTTGGAGCTGGTTACACAACATAAACAGACCAAACCAACTGTGAAAATGAATTCAGAACATAGAAAGAACCTAAGAATGACTCTGATTTCACCTAAAATAGTGAAGTGTAGTCTAATGCAGCTCCATTTCCCTCAAGGCTCTAATGGCTCCCCAAGATTATCTGAAGTAAAAATGGCTGAAAGACACCTCTTATCACTTTTCAATCTATTCCAATGGCTCCATAATGCTGAGAATACCCGAAATCAAAAAAATATTCGCTCCAAAAGGTTCAGTAATGTGAAAGTTATGACCAAAAGAAGTTTTGTCCAATCTGGCCTAAAAAAACTCCACTAACTTTGAATGTATGAGTTGAGCATTAACTATGTGCCCAATTGCCTAAAAAGCACGGACTCAGCCCAAATCTCGGGCAGTGGAATTTGAGAGTTAGAGGTAGGTGGGCGGGTCATGATTACAGCTATTGCAAGAGATGTGGAGTTAACGGTTTAAACATGGAAATCATTAACCATTACATAACTTCCATGCATGGCACCATGCTGCGTCACACAATGTGTGCGTAGCGTCGTGTTTAAGCCGAGTTCAAGCACGTGGATTGTGTGTAAGTGGCAGGCCTTTACAGCCTAGCAAAGCCATTATAAAACTTTATATATGGGTGACATAGTGGTTAAGTACACACGAGCTCGGGCGGTAAGCCCTTGGTACACCACAGCGACCACATTATCGAATCCTGCCAACTCCAAATAATTTTTACCACTGCGATTTCATCTAGTCATGGGGCCACATGGCAGCCTCCGGGCCTGCCATGTGGCAGATGTTGATTGGCTCAAAAACAAACAGTCAATCAAATCTTCCAATCTGAAGATGCCAAGTGTTGAGATGTGATATGCTGCTGAAGGAATATTCCCAGAATATTCTGTGGAATATTATTTTTTAAATATTTTTTTAATCAAAGTCAACCGTGGTCAAATAGGGCTTTTGACGAAAATTGTGAATTTTCAAACTTGAATAACTTTCACATACAGTGTTGGATTTGAGTGTCGTTCACGGTGCTAGGATCGTATCGACGAGGCCTATCCAGTCATTCTAGTTTCAACCAATTCTGAGTAGTTCCAATTTTGAGCATTTTCTTCACTTAGGACATGATCACCTGATCACACCTCCCCATTGGGAGGATTTTAGACCCCAAAAGACTTCAATTACATATTAAGAAGATGAGGGTACAGGTCCCTCACCTTTTCCACCTCAATCCCCTTTGCCTTACTCGGTTTTCTACCTTTAAGACCAACCCGAACATAATCAACATTTCCCTTCCTTGAAGTACGTGTCCTTCTATCAAGGATAGCATCCTCTTTCAACTCATCCAAAAATTTTGGCGAGAAATCCTCTATGGATGGCAGCTGAATGTCACTTTCATAATCAACAATTAAAGGAGATTCATACAAATTAAATTTTCCACATTCACAACGGAATACATTTGCATGTATGAAGGCAAATCTAATTGAAAAGCATTATTTCCAACTTTTTTAAGGATCTTGAATGGACCATAACGAATAGGCTTCAGCTTTTTACCTTCTCCTTGCATTCTTTCCTTACTAATATGCAACCATACCTCATCCCCTTCTTGAAACTTATGATCAATTTTGTGCTTATCATGCCTCTCCTTGTACTTGCCTTGACTTTTTTCAAGCTGTTCTTGAACTTGCTGATGTATGAGCTGAATTCTTTCAATGAATATGCGAGCTTTTTCAATGTCACTATGACCATCAATGGCCACATATTTCTCAAGAATAAAATCTAAAGGTGACTTAGGCAAATACCCAAAACAAGCTTCAAAAGGTGAAGTATTTGTAGAAGAGTGCTTGGCCCAGTTGTAAGCATGTTGAATGTAATGCAAATGCTCATCCCAAAGCTTGGGATGCTTGCTGCAATAACCTCTCAAAAGATGTACAATGTTTTTGTTCACTACCTCTGTTTGGCCATCTGTTTGTGGATGGAAAGCAATACTCTTCTTCAACTTGGTGTCCATCATCTTCCATAAATTGGACCAAAAATTCCCAACAAATCTAGAATCCCTGTCACTAACAATAGAAGTAGGCAAGCCATAATGAACCCATACATGTTGAAAATATAAATCAGCAGTTTTTTCAGCAGTTATAGATTTCTTACATAGCATAAGAATACACATCTTGCTGAAACAATCAACTACTACATAAAGATAATCATGCTGCTTTCTAGATAATGGTAGCCCTCCAACAAAATCCATAGAAACACTTTCCCATGGTCTAGAAGGTACCGACAATGGCGTATATAAACCAAGCTTCCTATTGCTAGGCTTTCTTGTAGCACATAATGAACAACCTCTAATGAAACGTGAAACACTATCTACCATGCGAGGCCAATAACAATACCTCTGTAAATGTGCCACCGTTTTGCTTACCCCGAAATGTCCAGCTATGAGAGAAGAATGAGCTTCTCTCATGATGCTTAGTCTCTCCCCCTGTGGTATACATAACTTTCCCATATGAAACAACAAATTATTATGCAAATGATAATCATTCTCCTCAACATGATTCCCTTCACTCAAGTTAACATACACATCCTTAAAATCAACATCTGATGCATACTGTTCTATGTAGCTCTCGTTACAATAGAATCATTCTTAAGTAAAGTACTAGCACTAATAATAGGCCTTGAAATCATATCAACAACTTTATTGTAAATACCTTTCTTGCACCTTATTACCAAGTGAAATTGTTGTAGGAAACCCATCCATCTGAAATGTCGTGACTGTTGCAATTTACTTTGCGACTCCAAGTACTGTAAAGGCTGATGGTCTGTATGAACAATTGTTTCTTTGCCCATCAAATAGTGTTTCCACTTTTTGACACTTTGTACCAACGCATACAACTCCTTATCATATGTAGGATAATTCACAACAACACCATTAAATGTTTCAGAATGAAATGCGATAGGCTTACCATGCTGTAAGAGAACTGCACCCATGGCGTAATCACTAGCATTGGTATGAATCTCAAATGGCTGTTTCAAGTCTGGGAATGCAAGGACTGGAGCTGAACTTATCTTCTCTTTCGAAGACTCAAAATATTTTTGTTGCTTGCCTCCCCATTGGAAAGCACGCTTCACACTTGTCACTGCATGCATAGGAGCTACTGTGGCAGAGAATTTAGAAATAAACTTCCTCCAATACAGAGCTGCACCCAAAAAACTTCTTACTTATGTAATGGATTTGGGAGTAGGCCAATTCAAAATGGCTTCTACCTTAGAAGGATCAATTCTCAAAGCACCTCCTCCTACTATGTGTCCCAAATAAACCAAATAAGTCTTTCCAAATTCACACTTTGACATTTTAAGAAACAACTGATTTTTCTTCAAAATATCAAGTACTTTCTTAACATGCATGACATTCTCTTCTCTAGTCTTGCTGAAAATTAAGATGTCATCTAAGTAGACAATAACGAAATCATCAAGAAAATGACGTAAGACATCATCCATTACCCGCATGAAAGTTGCAGGTGCATTGCATAAACCAAACGGCATAACAAGCCACTCAAAGAGTCCCTGTTTGGTTTTAAATGTTGTCTTCCAAATGTCACTTTCTACAATTCTAACTTGATGATAACCACTACGTAAGTCTAACTTAGTGAAATATTTAGCATCTTTCAGTTGATCCAACAAATCATCTATCCTTGGAAGTGGGTAACGATTCTTTACCGTTATTTTGTTCAATGCCCTAAAGTCCACACACATGCGCCAAGTTCCATCTTTCTTTGGAATCAACACTATTGGTGACCCACATGGCGAAGTGCTTGGTCTTATGAATCCTTTGTCCAACAAGTCTTTAATTTTCCTCTTGATTTCAGCATTCTCCATGATAGACAAGCAGTACATGCCGATGTTAGGAAGAGGACAATCTTGATGTAAATGGATTTCATGTTGAATCTCCCTTTTAGGAGGTAAACCTGTCGGTTCCTGAAACATCTCATGTTGTGCATCAACTACATCATATAAATCTGATTTAAGCTTGGAATCACAATTTTCAAATGATTCATGTTTCATATCAACCTTGGGCTTAACCATAAGAAGTACAAAACTCTTGCTAGAATTGACTAGCCTTTTTACCTGTCCCGCATTTACCATCGCTATATTTGTCTTCTTGCGATGTGCTCTGACAGTGAACTCCTTTCCATATTTAAAGAGATGATATTTTTTTCATGGTGATGTAAGATCACTTTCCTATCAAATAATTAAGTACTTCCCAAAACAATTCCTGATATATCAAGTGGCACCACATCAAGTTCAACTGTGTCAATAAAGTGTGCAGTTACGGCGAATCGCAATATGCACTTTCTTGAGACTTGTAAGTTTCCATCCTTGCATATCTACCCAAGTGGATAATGATTTGGATGTGGAATGGTCTCAATTTTTAGTTGTTTGACCAAGTATTCTGATATAAGATTTGCTTGTGACCCACTGTGAGGTGTAGTTGTAGTAGCTGCATTTTTCTTCTTTCCTTTGTTTTTGTTAAACTAGTTTCTTTTTTCAGGATGTAATTTCCAACAATTTTTCTCTTCATGGCCCTCTCTTGAAAAATGTTTACAAATGATTTTTTCACCCTCTTGTTTGATAGATGCATTCTTTTTACCTTTTCCCTTAAAGTTTTTATCTTTGTTCTTCCCTTTGAAAGGCTTGTTTCTACCCTCATCAAAAGTGTTTTTCCCTCTAGCCTCTAAATGCGTAGCTTGTACACAAACTTTGTCTAGACTAGTAGGATTAAACATAAGGATAGTATGTTTAAGGTAACTATGCAAACCACCTATATATTTCAACAAAGTATCTTGAATTTATAACTCTACCCCTAATAAGAGTGCTCTTCTCCTAAATTATTGGGGATAGTCTTGCACATTCTGTCCCTTAAGCTGTCTAAAGTTTTGCCAATTCATTATAGCCTTTTGTAGATGAGCTAAAGGATAAAATTTCTTCTTGATTGCAGTAATCAATTTAGTCCATGAGAAATTAATCTTATCATGTTTCTTGATTTCATCCTTGGTCTTGGCTTCTCACCATACTAATGCTGCTCCATCCATTCTTAGCGAGGCTAGTTGTATCTTGGTGTCATCATCATGAAGGTTTTGAATCCTTAAATAAACTTTCAATTGTCAAGTTTCTCTGCATTGACTTCACCGTTAAACATAGGCAATTCAAATTTGACATAAATCTTTAAAAAATAATTTTTACCAGTGGTTTTTGACTTATGAGACTGATTTACCGAAGTCGAGGAAGACTATGTAGAGGAAGAGGATGAAGATGGAGATGGTGGATCACCATTTCCTCCATGTCCTTTATTTGACTGATTATTAATCTTCTTTCCTCCTGAGGAACCCTCTCCTTCTTTTTGGTTTTTAGACCCTTCTGCAACAATCCTATCATTTCTTTTTGTATAGAGGATCCTTACCATCTTAGTCATATCCAAGAAAGCTTTCCGGAATACCCGTTCTTCTTCCTTAGGATCCATCTCTTCAGGAGCTTCTCCTTCTCTTGAAGACATGCTTGAAGCTGCTTCTAGGGCTCTTGGAGGTGGGTCTCGGACCCTTCTTGGTTGTGGATTAGTTTGTGCACTAACCAAGTTTCCTTCACCTCTCTTGAGTTTTAGCCTAGTAA
Source organism: Pinus albicaulis (assembly GCA_034641835.2). Taxonomy (NCBI): domain Eukaryota; kingdom Viridiplantae; phylum Streptophyta; class Pinopsida; order Pinales; family Pinaceae; genus Pinus; species Pinus albicaulis. The sequence goes on along the minus strand of CM076571.1, from coordinate 84,078,445 downwards.
GCATAAAAAATTGCAAAAAAATAACTTAATATTTGCACAAAACAAATGCCGAGTAAAAACTCTAGCTTCTAAGGCTGTAATCCTTAGCTCTGATACTAACTTATCTGAAAATGAAAGTATTTGTTTTGCTGTTCAAAGTATTCATTTCCATTAAATTAAGTGTGCAAAGTGTTTGGATAGTCTTGCAAGTGAAACAAAGTGTTTTTGATAACTGTTTATGAATTTTGGTGTGAGGGAGTGTTGTTTTAATTTACTGTTTAACAAATTTAATCCGAATAACACAACAGAATAATTTCACCATAAACACACAACAACATGATTAGGCAGTTCACCCTTCCTGGGCTACATATGTCGGGTCCAAGGCTCCCAATGGGCATGTCATTGATATATTATGATGCTAAAATTGGTAATACAGTGAGAAAAAGGCCTAAACAAACCAAAACAGCTATGAAAATGAATTCAGAACATAGAAATAAGTTAAGAATGACTCTGATTTCACCTAAAACAATGAAGTGTAGTCCAATGCAGCTCTATTTCCCTCAAGGCCTTTATGGCTCCCCATGATTCTCTGATGTAAAAATTGCTGAAATACACCTTTTATGGCTCTGCAACCTATTCCAGTGGCTCCAGAATGCTGAGAATACCTGAAATCAAAAAAAAATTTGCTCCAAAAGGTTCAGTAATGTGAAAGTTATGACCAAAAGAAGTTTTGTCCAATCTGGCATAAAAAAACTCCACTAACTTTGGAAGGCCCACTAACTATGGAACTGGCACCTAAAAAGGCAGACTCCGCTCAAATATGTCGGAACCGTTAGATTTGAAGTTAAATGTTAGGTGGCGAGGGTCACATGGACCACCGCCCAACCCACCGAGCTAACCGTGGAGTTAACGGTTTTAAAATCATGGTCATTAACCATTACATAACTTCCCTACCGCATAACATGTGATGAAAATGTATTATCGTAACCGCCGGTGTTTAGAGCCAGGGTTCCAAGCGCGTGGTTCCGTGTATATGGGTCTGGCCCCCTTTCCGCCCCAACCAAACCATTATAAAAATTTATATATATGGAGTGACTCATAGTGGTTAAGTACCACCACGAGCCCGTGGTAAGGCCTTGGGGCTGCCACCCGCTCGACCCGCAGTCGAATCCTGCCAACTCCATATAATTTTTACCACTGCAATTTCATCCAGTCCTGGGGCCACGTGGCGGCCTCCGGGCCTACCATGTGGCATATGCTGATTGGCTTAAAAAAAACAGTCAATCAAATCCTTCAATCCGAAGATGCCAAGTGTCGAGCTGTGATATGCTGTTGAAGGAATATTACATGGAATATTCTATGGAATATTCCCAAAATATTCTATTGAATATTATTTTTTTAATATTTTTTTTAATCAAAGTCAACCCTGGTCAAACTGGACTTTTGAAGGAAATTGTGAATTTTCAAACTTGAATAACTTTCACATACAGTATCAGATTTGAGTGTTGTTCATGGCGCCAGGATTGTATTGACGAGGCCTATCCAGTCGTTCTGGTTTCAACGAATTCTGAGTAGTTCCAATTTTGAGCATTTTCTTCACTTAGGACATGATCACCTGATCGCCATCTTGGAGAATTTTTCGATGACCATGAAAACACAGTCATTTCCATGCTTGGTAGAAGGAAGGCCCGACATGTAATCCATGGAGATGGATTCCTAGTGCTAGCTAGGAGTAGGAAAAGGAGTAGACAAGCCTTGCTTCTTGATTGTAGTTTTTTCAATGGTGCAGGCAGTGCAAGTTATGATTTACTTCCCAGCATCTTGTTGAAGGTTTGGCCAATAAAAATAATTCTGTAGTACTCCTACTGTCTTTTCTACCCAAAAATATCCAACGACTCGACTATATTGTTCCTCCAAAATCATCTTGGCACGCTCGCTTGAAGGAACACAGAGGTGTCCTAGGTGGCATAATAACACATCCCGGAGGTGAAAGTTTGAAACTTGCTTACCTTCCAGGAGCATCTAATATGTGGTGCTAATTTTTGGATAAATCAGATAAATTTTTGTCCATTACAAAGTCTCGTGTCCACAAGAGTCGAGAAAAGTGGTAAACGCCATGACCAACAGTCAACTGAGGCAGTCTGCAACATTATTGGTGCTACCCTTCTTGTACTTAATGTTCAAATGGAATTGTTGTAGGTATGTGGACCATTTCTGATGGTGATCATTCTGCAAATTTCTTATGTCTGTATGAACTACTTGTGTTAGTGGTCTATGTGTATGATTGTTTCCTTCCCCAAAATGTAATGCTTCCAGTTTCGGCAGGTCTACAAAAGGGAATACATATCTTTGTCATAGGTGGGATACTTTTGAACCGTGTCTGAAAGTGTCTCGCTGTGATATGCCACTTGATGCCCCTACTGATTAAGAACTACGCCAATAACATAGTCAGAGGCATATGTCTCAATCTCAAATGGTTGATGTAGGTCTGGTAACGGGAGTGCCAGTGTAGAGCAAAGGCAATGCTTCAACTCGAAAAATGCCTTATGTTGGGACTTAGACCAAAATAACTTTTCTTTTTCTCCACCCTTGGTGACTCGAATCAAAGGCCAAGTGATATGATAGAAAAACAACATGAACCTGTGGTAGAAATTGGCAAGAGCCAGAAAGCTGCTGAGATTTGTTAGAGTGGTTGGGGTTGGCCAATCTCGAATAACTTGTATCTTGGTTGGGTCAAGATGCACACCCCATTCATCAATGATGTACCCCATATATTGAACTTGGGTCATGCCAAAATTTCATTTCTCCAATTTGGCACACAACTTGTGTTGTCGCGGGGTGTGGAGAACCTTTCGAATGTGGTGTAGGCACTCTTCCCAACTCTGATTGAAGATATTGATGTCATCCAAATATACTGCCACAAACAAGTCGGTGAAGGGCTACAAGATGTCGTCCATTAGCCTCATGAATTTTGTGGGGGATTCGTCAATCCGAAAGGAATTACTAGCCATTCGAAAATGCCCTACATGGATTTGAAGGCAATATTCTACACATCAGAGGATTTGATTGGTACCTACTTGTAACTAGACTTCAAGTCAATCTTGCTGAAATATTTTACCCCCTTGAGCTGGTATAGAATGTCATCGATTTGTGGGATTGGATACCTATTCTAGATAGTTATCTTATTTAGTGCCCGATAGTTAATGCAAAGCTTCCAGGTTTCGTCCTACTTCTGTACCAACACAATCGGGTTCCCACAATGTGAGGAGCTTGGCCTGATGTGAAATTTCTGCAATAGCTCCTAAATCTACCTCTTGATTTTATCGTTCTCCATAAAAAAGGATCGATATATCATTCCATTGGGTAGTGACGCGCATAGGGTCAGATCGATGGAGTTCTTGACCCGAAAATGTAGGGGTACCCCTACAGGTGAGGTGAAGATGTCCCTGTACTCCTCCATGACCTTGTTCATTTGATGTTGCCATGTAGAGGAGCCATATATGGAGGCTATGGGCATGACCATAAGATTCCCCTTGTTATGAGGGTAAATCATAAGGAAGAAAAATTTCCCAGTCTGGGAAATAATCTTACTGCTTTGTTTAACAAAGATCAAATAAAAGGTAGTAGGCGACGCTACCACTGATATCTTGTTAAAATTATGCCACCAAAGTAATAATAACAAAATCGAGGTCTAGATTCATATACATCATGAAGTTTCCATAGGTATGGATTACCTAATAAAACATCACAGACTTCAAGAGGGAAAACATTTTACAATACCTCATCTACAAAGGGCTTAATGCTATAAGGCAAGTGACACTTCTGGCTAACACAAAGATCTCGTCCTTGGTGGAGCCACCCAATGGTGTACAATTGTGGGAATGATATTTTCAGTAGCTTCAATCTCTTAATGACCTTGGCTAAGATCAGGTTCTTTTGGCTCCCATTGTTAATGATGAACTGCACCGAAGAACCCTTTACCCACATTTGCAAGTGGAAGAGGTGCTCCCCCTCCTCTGGATCCTTAGGTTCCTCCTTTTGGAGCTTGGTGGTGCCTATCATCATAGTGGGTTTTGCATCAATGATCTGCTTTCCCTTGTTGGTTTCTAGCTCAGAATCATAGCATGCATCCGTCTCTGAGTCTTTCATCTAGGCTAGTAGTGCCCGCTTTGCACAATTTTCGTTTGTGTTGTGAGTAGGAGTTTTATAGAACTTGCACCACTTGTCGGTTTCCTTCTTCACCTTCCCATTATTATTGGCTTGTGGCTTCTAGGAGATTTCCTGGGGAGGTGTGGCCTAAATTTTCCCTTTTCTTAGTAGCTTGGGGGCACATTTTATCTACTTTGGGTTCACAGATACTAAGTCTCACTTTTGCTGCTTGAATTTTTTCTCAATATTGGCAACATAGAAGTATGTTGCACCAAGAGAAGATATGTGCAATAACTCCATTTCCTCCTAAATGTATTTGTGAAAGCAACTGTAGTACTTGAGCACTAGATATTTTTCCTAATCTTTGATACCCAATTTTATGTGCAGGGTATCGAAAATATTTGTGAGCTCACGCACATCTTGATCCCTTTGTTGTCGCATGTACTTATCCTAATAGCTCCCCACAAGGTAATATTGTTCCTTGATGGCATATAAGAAATAATTCCAAGTGGGTGTGGCTAAAAATAGTGAGGGTTCTCTCTCATGCCTCTGTTCATAGTAGGTTTCCCACTAGTCCTTGACATGGGGGGCAACTATGAGGAGTGAAAAAGTAATATTTTCCTGATTGGAAAAATCATGAACTAAAAAATATCCTTCCAACAAATTTAACCATATATCTATGGTGTCTGCATCTATCTTACCTTCAAATATGGGAATTTAAAAGTTGACTTGCACCTTGGAGGGAGTGGCACCTCCAGAGTAGCTACAGGATGAAGATGCATCGACTGTGGGAATCTGTTGAAGGATCCCAACAAAGTTGTCCATCATCATGTTCCTTTATTGCTCGAGGGATTATTCAAGTAATATTTTGAAAGGATCTCCTGCTCCCTTGTCTTTCTTTTCTTCTACCATGGGAGGTCATCGGGGTTTGCAAGGCTAGTCTTGCAAATTTTCAACCAGTTCAAACCATAAATCATTATACCTCGACCTCATTGGTACATGCAAAGAAAAACAAAGAAATATCAAACCACTCTGATACCACTAATACAGACTTATGCAGGAACACAAATAGAATACAGAAATAAACATAAACATAGAGATGTAGCTGAAAGAAATTCTCATTTTACTAATATTAAAGAATTGAAATATGCTTACATAAAAAATGTTGAGATTCACCAAGATGATGAGCTTAGTGAAAATGAGTCGCCTTCACTAAGTGGGCCCTCAGGCTATTTTTAGGTGCAAGTCTATTTTTAGACATGGTGATCATATTTCAGAAGTTACAGGATGATTGGTCAAGTTGGAAAAATAGATGAAATTCTATTTTTAGGATATTGGGTGAAGTCTATTTATAGATCGTCGATCTAAAAATAGAAGTGTCGATTATTATTAGCTCTTAATAATAATCAAACAGTAAACATTAAATTATTATCTTGGAGCACTTAATTTCAATATACAGATTTGGAAAATCAGTGGGCTAAAGGAATTATACAATTCCTAGGGTTTAATGGTGGTTCATGCATGGAGGACTCAGTTAGAACTGAAGTGGAAAAGTTATGACAGAGTTGGAAGAGTAGTTCATGGAGTTGTTATTCAATTAAACTCAGTTAATGGAGTTAAACTCAGTTGAGCTAGTTGTATCTAGTCTAACTGAATGATACACTAGTGAGAGTGGAGTGAATTAATTCACAAATAATAACTCATTAATCAACTGAACAAAGACAACAGTTAACTACAGTGCATGTCAGTTCCAGTGGAGACGCAGTGGAGAGATAGGTAAAAGGGAAAGATAGACTATCCGTTGTGACTATAGTGATGCATTGATTGCACCACACACACATTGGAGTTGCCAATGAGGATTGCACAGTCAAGGCAAGGTAGTTTCGAATTCATTTAGGGGTCTTCTTCAGCAGGGATTGCATAGTGGAGGAAAGCTATTAGGTGGCAAGAAATCAGTGCATGGATTTGCAGATTTCTTCTGATTAGTGTGTGACGGTTGATTGTACTGAGAGCTTGATCTACTAATATTTGTATGAGATTGTTACATGATCTCCATGATACATAATATATGATAGTTGGGGTTTTTAGCCTCAGGCTTTCCTATTAAACAACTGTGTTATGTGTGATTGTTTTTATTGCTTCATGTGTTTACAATTGATTTTAATTTCCGAAAAATATTAACAGTGGAAGGATTATTTATTTAGCAAGAAGATAAATATTGTTAGATCAGGAGAATATGGATATATACATGCATCTTGTATATAATTTATATACAAAATGGAAATAACTGGCCCGGGCAATGGTAGCTTATCTTTGAGAATATATGTGGTGGCTACATGCCTATGAATTGTGTTACAATGAGTCTTAAGGGCCTTTTTATTATTGAACATCAAAGGGAAACCATAAACAACAAAAAACCTAACCCTAGGAGATGGAACGTCAAGAGTTTGTGGACCCCATTGGGGTTAGTTCGGTAGCCAAATTCTCAGGGTCATAACTTGTTCATATGATATCTATTTGGAATGTATGATATGATCTCTGTTTGGCACTTATGATCTCCAAGTTTAGGGGGTAAAAACAACTTTGGAAGTTCAGGACTCGAAAAACTGCTAAAAATAACAAATTGTGTTATAAATAAGGAAACTGTTGAAACCGAGTGGAGGTCTAGGTGGAATAGGTGAGTGGCCACTAATATCCACCTGGATCAATTTCCCTGGCTATAAATCTTTGCATTCCTTTTTATGGTGAGCGAAGAAAGTGTGGTTTGAGATGTCTCACCTAGCAGAGTCTTTCGACTGTAATAATGGATTTTAAGAGGCCTCACACTCGATCTGATATCTCATAGTAGAGGAATCATCCCATATCTGACCTAGAAAGAAACATCTCAAAAAATAATCTGGAAATAAATAACCCCTAGAACTCCAGATGCAGTTTTTTTTGCCCCAAAAAGTTCAAATTCTAGTTCTCAAAAAGTTAAGATAATTTTTCCTAGCTTTGGAATTTTAGAACCCAAGTCTAAAGTGGTCTCTATCAGTTCTAATCCTTTTACATGTCATACTTTCCCAGAATTTTAAGAAGTTAAATATATTCTTATTACTAGTCCATCTCAAAATCCCATAGTTATTTCACACCAAATCTCATCTAGTGTTGTTCACTGAACCCCTCGTCGAGGTCTCGCAGTAAATATTTTTCAACCTCCCTTAAGAAATATGGTTGTCACTAGATTTTTATTCAACATATATTCTCCTCTAAATATACAACAACCTTTGAATGTGATTCCCCAAGACAATCTCAAACTCCTACCTAGATTAACTGGGGAAGATGATGTCACACCCTCAAAACATATTGAGATAATTTGTGCATTTGCAGAAAAATTTAATCTAGAACATATAGATGTAGCCACGATGCTAGTTGTCTAGTCTTTAGATGGGGAGGCTATAGAATGGTTCAAGTCCTTTCAGAAAAACTCGATAAACACTTGGGAGGAATTAGAAAACATCTTTATGTGGAAGTGGGGTGAGAAGAAAGACCATGGATATTTTCTGACTGAATTTAATGCAATAAAGAAAAGGGACAATGAATATGTCACCGAATTTATGAAGAGATTTAATAAATTGTATAACAACTTTCTTGCTGAGATTAAACCTCCACTGGAAAAAATTAAGGTGGTATTTATTAAAGCCTTTAAATCATATTTTTGGTTTATCCTCGGACAGGAAATCCCTCACATTGGACCAGATCTAGACTGATGCTCTGAAAGTAGAAGCAAACTTTGCATTTGCAGGGAATTTTAAGGGAAAGGGAGAACATAGTGATAAGAGAAGGGGAAAACAAGAAGTCAACTCCTTTGGTCAAGTCAAGGAAACTCAGGAGTAGGAGTTGGATGATATGAATAAGTTGATTAGAAACCTCTCAAATAAGTTAGTGAAGTGAGAGTGTGAGAAAAAATACCCTCCTCGAAAGATACAACAAGGTCCCAATATAAACTTCAATCCCCAATATAGGAGACCCTCTTTGTAATTGTTTAAAATATAAATAAAATACCAGCAATACCAAAAAAAACCTCCCTTGTCTGTAGAAGATGATCCCAAGGAAGGCATTAAATATGCTCTCGATCTTCAGGAGAATCAACACTCAAATATGTCAGAAGAAGAACATCAAATAGAAGCACATGGATGAGAGGAAGATGATCTAGATGTTCATTTGGAAAAAGGAGAAATAAATACTTAATGCAATAAGTTTTTTGATTTCATGCAAGTAGGACTGCATAGGAGATATGATTTGAGGTCTAAGAAAAGATCTCAGACACAAGACTAAAATGAGGAACTTGTCCAACCTGCCACCTCCAAACAAACTAATAAGGGGAAAAAACCCGACAGATCTGATATGAAAACCAAAGGAGGAACCTAATACCCCATTCATTATAAGTTTTAATCTATAAATACAGAGAAAATACCAATACAAATGAAGCCAGTGCATCAAGAAAATAAAGAGCCAATTGATCCAGTGAAGGTGGATAGGAATATCCTTGCCTTCAATTTGAAAAAGGCGTTAGAGAAGGTGAAGATGTCAATTCCTTTGACTGAATTTCTGAAATAGCCTCTCTATAAAATAAAAATCTATAATTTCATGGGTGTCTCATGTTACCTCATCATAAGACAGTTTGAATTTGAAATAATAAAGGGCTATGGTCATGTTTGTTCCACATGTGGAGGAACAAGACCCTTCCACACCTCCATTCTATGTTACATTAGTGATTCATGATTTATTTATACATAATTGTATAATTGATTCAGGTGCTTCCCATAATTGGATGCCTTTGCCTTCCATGGAGGAGTTGGGCCTGCAAATAAAAAAACATATAAGGACCTATATTCCTTTGATTCTAAAAAGGTAAAGTGTCTTGGGATGATCAAGGATTTAGTGGTTAATCTAGCTCAAATCCTAGTGAAGGGTGTAGTAATGGATATCGTGGTTGTAGAAATTCCTACAAGATTTGGTATGCTCCTCTCCAGATCATGGGGAATGAACCTTGGAGGGTCCATAAAGCTTGACCTCATATACGCCACTATCCTAGTGTTTTGTAGAGAAGATTGCAGACAATACAAAGAGTCTAGACTTGTAAAAAATTTCACCAAGGTGGATAATTCCAACAACTCACCAGTACATGGCCAAGAAAATGTTTTTTCATGCCTTTTGTTAGAAATGGATGAATGAGTTATGGAAGAAACCCAAGTGGAAATTCCCTCACATGCCAATTGGCAGCAAATGACAACTAGTTATGTTTGAAAGTTATAATTTGATGGGGCTGTTACACGTTATTTTGTCACCAAGACATTTGACTATCTATATAGGTCTATCACCACCTATATTGTGCTCCCTTAGAAGTCAAAAACCTTAATGTTCCTAAACCAAGTCTTGGAATTGGAGAAAAGCTCATTAAAACTTTTAAAAGTCTACCTCTGCACTTTTTCTAGACTTTTCCTGCGAGTTCATGGATACTTGTTCTATAGCCTACGAAAACCCCTGCACATTATACTACTAAAACCTGTGGACCATCGTAAAAAGTAAAATAAAGGAAAAAGTAAATTCTAGAAGCCCAGCTGGTCAAATCTTATCCCAACTGGAAGCTTTTAGAGGCGTGATCAGTTCGAGCTTTATCCCTCCACTCATGGAGCTTATCCCTTGGTCCATGGAGCTCAAATCCCTTCATGAGAGAAATCCATCCCCCTCTTCATGGAACTGAAACTACCTCCATTCCCCTATAAATTGAGCTCATGTTTCAGTTTCAAGGGTAGATTGTAGATGCTAAGGTTGTGAATGTAATTGCTGAAGAAATTCCCAAGAGTGCATACTCTCTACACTAGTTGTTGTTGGCATGAAAATGATCACATCCTTATCTCCATAACTCAATTCTGGTATTCAGAGAGGAAGGCTTGTCAAACTGAAGGAGGAACGATTGTTCAGGACCCCGGGAGAAACGTATACGACATTAAGGCATCAAGTTGTAAGGTTACTCTTTTCATTTAAGATAATACATATGGATCTCTTTTTCTCATTGAGTTGTTCTTGTGCTTATTGAATAACATCAATACTTAGACTCCTTGATCACTATGTTGAATTAGCTTTTCTTGATTATTATATGTTGCAGGTGCTTTGATTCTTTTTTCTTGTCTTTGATTGCAGGTTCTACTTACTGGAGAAGCCTCTTTGGAGCGACTGGATAAAAGACTGCATCAAATGTTGAATTTCAAGGTCGGGGCATGTCCTCTCTCTTTTATTATAATAATTTTGAATTGCAATTAGTTAGAGAGAAAGGTCTCCAAATGGATTTTTGTTTCTATCTATTCGTAGAATACTAGGGAGATCGCTCTTGTCCGCAAGAGGGATTAATCCGCATAATAGGGGCCTACTCCAAGGAAGGAAATGGAGCAAGAATTTTGTTAATATCCCCCGAAGGTAGCCCCATCCCTCTCTCATATAAGTTATAATTTGACACTATAAATAATAATTTTTGAATATGAAGCATTAATGTTGGGCTTACAAGTTGCCAAAAATCTGAAAATTGAATGCTTAATAGTTTTTGGAGATTCTGAACTGATAATAAAACAAATTAGGAATCAATGTCAAACCAAGCATCTCAGGTTGAAATCTTACAAGAATGAAGTGTGGGATTTGTTTGATAACTTCTTCATGGCAGTCAATATTAAATTTTTTCCCATAGAGCAAAACATAATGGTTAATTCTGTAGCAACAACAACCAACACTTTCAAGCCCCCACAAAATCCCCTGTTCAACTATGAAGTTAAGGTTAGGCATAAACCCTTAGCATTAGATAAATTTACAGTTCTAAAATGGGTCTAAAAAAAATGTACAACCAAAATAAACTTTATGATAACCAATATGATCCAAGATGATGACGTCAACCATGGGGGATGATTCACCATTTTTGGAGTAAAAAGGTAAAATGATTAAAAAAAAACTACTTTTTCAACTTATCTCCTATGGTTTTACTCAAATTTTGAGCGAGGGCACTCGTTGGAAGCATAATTTAATTCTTCATCCAAGGAGTACCCATGTTACATACTTTTGACAAACCTTGCTTTATGAAAAATAAGAAATACATGAAAAGCATGATTGTAATCATATTTTTCATGTATTTCTCACTTTTTGTGTATCAGGGTCCGTTGAAAATATGCATCATGGGTACTCCTTGGATGAGGAATTAAATTCTGCATCCAACGAGTGATCCCTTATGAAATTTCAGTAAAATTGTAGGGAGATAAGTTGAAAATACAAGTTGAAAAGTAGTTTTTTTCATTTTTCCCTTTAAAATTTGATGATGTGATCTAATATTATTTTATTATTTCCACTATTATTTTATAATATTCCTTAAGAGGCCCTTTTTAGACCTCAAATTTCTCTAATGTGCTTAACACTGTAAGATTTTGGATGGTTTTTTAGGACAAAGACAAGATTAAATGCTTTATGGAAGTAATTGGAGAATTTTCTAATTATGTAATAGACCAAGAAGGTGAAGATGTAGAGGACACTGAATGAGCTAAACAACATATACCTTGGGAGGAATCTATGGTTGGGAAGAAAAAATTGCAGCTGAAGGGAAACATAATCCGAAAGGGGTTAGTTGCACTGGAAATATTTTTTGATGTTAATGATGTGGTAGTCAAACCAACCAAGAAAGAGAATGAGGAGGATACAGAAGATTGTAACATTGGAACAAAACATCAACCCAAACTAATTATGTTGGCCAAGGGGATCCCAGAGGAGTAAAAACAAAGGTATCTTGACCTATTTATAAAGTATGCTGATATTTTTTTCATGGTCCTATGATGACTTGAAGACATATGATATTAGTATCATTCAACATAATATTCCTATGAAATTAGGAATTAAACCTCACAAATAGAAACTTAGGCAAATAAATCTCGTTCTTCTCCCCTTTATAGAGAAAGAAATTAGAAAAATTCTCCAAGCTAAATTCATCATACCCTCGAGATATTCAGATTGGGTGGCTAATTTAGTCCTTGTCAGGAAGAAAAATGGAGAGATCATATTGTGTGTGGACTTCAAAATCCTAAACAAGGCTTCTCTAAAATATAATTACCCTCTGCCCAAGATGGATTATATTTTGCAGAAGGTAGTGGGGTCATAAAGATTTTCCATGATCGATGGTTTATCTGGATACAACCAAATTTTTGTGCATCCCGAGGATCGAAAAAATATAGCCTTCAACACACCTTAGGGGACATTCATGTATTCCAGAATGCATTTTGATCCCATGAATGTTGGTTCCACCTTTCAAAGGGAAATGGATATAAATTTTGTTGGGGAAAAGGATAAATTTGTGGTTATTTACCTGGATGACATAATAATGTTCTCTAAGTTTGACGAAGAACATTTACAACATTTGCTACACACATTTGAGAAATGCAAGAAGTATGGCTTGTCCTTGAACCTAAAGAAGTCTTAATTTTGCCTCAGAGAAGGCAAACTATTGGGGCATATAGTCTCAAGAGAAGGGTTGAAAATTGACCCAAAAAGTGTAGGAGCAATTAGTAGCATCCATTTTCCAAGAAAAAAAAAGAGATACAAGTATTCTTAGGCACGATAAACTTCTTGAGGAGGTTTATGCCCGATTATGTTGAGATTATGAGGGAGATCACAAACATGCTGAAAAAGGATAGAGAAGTCAAATGGATTGCAAAGGCAAGATAATCATTTTCCATAATTAAGAGGGAGTTTGGAGAGGCTCCGCCCTTTGTAGCCCCAATTATCAAAATCCATTTGTTATATTTTCTTTTGCATCCCCTTACATTGTTGCAATTATCTTATTGTACAAAAATGAAGAGAAAGAACATCCATTTTCATTTTTTTAGCCAAGTGCTGAGGGATGCATAATTGAAATATGACTTTTTGGAAAAATAGGCCAATGCTATGGTTAAGGCCTTGAAGGATTTCTTGACTTATATTTTGTGTTCTAGGATAATTTCCTACATTCCTACAACAATTATAAAGGACATTCTCACACAAGGAGATAGTGAGGCAAGGGAGGTGAGTGGATAGCCAAAATTTAGGAATATGACATGGACATCAAGCCCAAAAAGTTGATAAAAGGTCAAGGATTGGCTAAGTTTTTGTCAGAGGAAAATTTCTAGGCATTAGGTATAAAATTGTTGGCTGAAAACTTATAACTCGAAAGGTTGGACAAAGGTTGGACAAGCAAGAAAGTGCAAGGAGAGAAGTACAGAAAATTGCAATGAAATATTTCATTTATGATTGGTACAAGTTTATTGTCCATTATTTTTTGTTTCTAAAATGCCCACCTAATATTGGCAAGACCAGGTATAGAGCACTGAGGATGCAAGCACAAAATTTTGTCATTTTTAATGGTCAGTTGTACTGGAAATACCCTATTAGAGTCCTAATTCTTTGTTTGGTTGAAGAGGAAGTGTCTAATGTAATAGAGGAATTCCATGGTTTTATTTGTGGAGGGAACTACAACTGGAAAGCAACAACTCATAATATTTTGAAGGCTCTCTTTTATTGGCCTAAACTATTTGGTGATGTGCATGACTGAGTGGAGGCTTGCAGAGAGTGTTAAATATTTGTTGAAAAACAGAGACTGACACCCTTGCCTTTAGTTCCTGTTTTTTTGGAGGAACCATTTAGACAATGGGGGATAAAATTCATTAGGGAAATTCATCCACCATCCAGTGGAAAACATAACTGGATTCTTACAGCAACATACTACTTTACTAAGTGAGTATAGGTTGTCCCTTCCAGGAATGCAACTGATACAATGGTCATCAAGTTCATGGAGGAAATTTTTTTAACCAGATTTGGTTGTCCGAGGAAAATAATTATTGATAATGATAAATTATTTAAGTATGTCAAGTTCATTAGATTTTTCCAGGGCTATAATATTATCTTAGGACATTCCACCACTTATTACTCATAGGGGAATGGATTGGCATAATCATCCAACAAGACTTTGGTCATAATTATTAAGAAAACCGTAACAGAAAATCAAAGGAATTGGGATTCTCAACTTAAGTTTGCACTATGGGCTAATAGAGTAACCACTAAGAAATCAATTGGCAAGTCTCCATTCGAGTTGGTGTATGGAGCTTCAATACTTTTTCAACCCAATTGGCTATTCCTGTGGCAAAAATCATCCAAGATGCAGAACATGAGTCTAATCCTTTGACCAGGAAGATGAACCAATTGATTGAATTGCAAGAGAGAAGACAACATGTCACTCAGAGTTTGATCAAGTACTAGGACAAGATGAAGGATCTGTTTGATAAAAAGGCTAGGAAAAAAATTTCCAGCCAGGTGACCTTGTACTTATATGGGGTGTTAGGAGAGAAAAAAAAGGCAAACATGGAAAATTTGATCCTTTGTGGTTTGGACCCTTCAAAATTGGTGAAGTCAAAGGTAACAATATATTCTTGTTGGAAAACCTTGATGGTGAGGTGTTTGAGATGCTTGTAATTGGACAGTACCTCAAGCACTACTTTTAGCTTTGAATAAGTATGCCCACTTCCATTGTAAATAACAGTGAGCCATTGTAAATATCAAAGTGTTTTGTTTAATTTTTAGTTTTTAGTTTATATGCATGCATAATTTGACTCCTGTTATACAATATTTTCTTGCACTCCCTGTCTCATGCCCTGAGTTGTCAAAATTTTCCCCACATGTCGCAAAGTGACAAAAGTTGTTAGTGTGTTCACCATGAAAACATGATCAGATCATCCCTGAAGAACAAAATAAGAAATTCCTTGAAGCAATTCTGGAAAGGATTTCCAAAAACCCTATTTGTAGGCCTAGTGTGGTCCTCATGACTTATGCCTTGCACTTGTCACCTTCACCATCATATGTGTCTAGTGTTGTCGACGTGGGAATTTAAGTGAAAAAGCGTGATGCTCCTCCTCAAGAAGTTTCTCCAAAAATGGAGGAGGAGATTCTCTCACTAGAAGCCTCTAGAATGAAGAGTTGGTTCCAGGTGAATAAGGATTTGGTATAGACATCCCATTTCAAGCCTTTGATCCTGATATTAGGGATATTCCCCTTAAGATGTGGAGCTTCCTCCCCCTTTTGTGGATACCTAAATCCCTCTCCTTCCCTATAAATTAATTCCCTAATTTCCTTAAGTGGTTGATATTTGTTGGTTGATTAATGCTGGTTACCATCTTTGTGCTCAGTTGTGCTTAAATGCTGCCATTTTATGAAGGATAAAGGAGTGCTTGAAGGTCTTGGATAGGACTTGGAAACTCATCCAAAGGAGGCTTCCAACACCATAGCTTAAGTGGTTGTATGCTTCCCTTACTTTCTATTAATAATACATTATGTTTTTTCTTCCCATAAATGTGTGAATAATTACTCATTTAGTGTGATACTCTTTGATCTGTCATATAGTTTATGTTAGAATGAATTATGTTATGTATGCTTTTATCGTCTCTGTTTGATCTTCCTTGTAGATATTCATCCACAATGGTGTAAAGAATATTGGACTTGGAAGTGAGAAGATTGAGAAATGACACCAACAAGCATTAGAATCAGAGTGAGGTAGGCCATCTATCTTACTTTGTACTTTATGATATAAACTAGGGAAGTTTACACATATTTGTCTGGTTTATTGCAAGATCCTCTCATTAGGACTAGAGAGATTTATTTTTTCTGCAAAAGGGATTATTTGTACAACAAAATGGTGACTCCGCTGGGGAGCCTATATCCATTTTAACCCTCCTTCTACATTTGGTATTTTTGCTTAGTTTGGTCAACCTTTCAATGATCCTGCATTTTGAGTGCTTTTGAGTCTATAATTTGAGTAGTCTGTGTTTTAGGGTATCAGGTCTTATTTTTTTGCTCAAACTTTGCTTGTTTTTCCTAAGCCTTTCTCTATCAACGCGTGTTTTTCCAAATATATTTGTGCTGCTAGCGCGGATATTTCTAAGCACAGTCGTGTTGAAGACCATGTCTTCCACTGTCTTCTCGTGGTGGTCCATTTTCTCGTCCAACATAGATTTTGCTGTGTAAAGTAGCACTGCAAGAACAGGTTTTTTTGTCTAAAGTAGTGCTAAAGACCTTGTCAGTGTGGATTTTGCTGTGTAAAGTAGCGCTAGTCCTTAAATTTGAGAATATTTAGGATTTCTGCTAAAATACCTAGTGTGCCTTGATCTCTGAAGTCATCCTTTTTCTATGTGTGCATCAATTTTTGTCTGTTCGGTGATAGTTTCTTTGGGGTGTGCAAAATTCCATCCCATACTTGAAGTGGTAAAAGTGAAATTTGGTTGAGTCTTTGATTCTTTGAGTCAATTGAAATTTTTCTTTGCTACTTGTATGTTTTGAAGGAATACTGATTTGTTGTTGATTGATGATTATTAGTTCTTTTGAGACCATACAAGAAATCAATTTTGCATTCATTTAGTTTTCATCTCAAAGTTTAATTTTCGTAAAGTGGATTAGATCACATTGCATTGAAAATTCGTTTTGATATTTATCATTGAACATAGATTACACTATTTAGTGATTGAAAATTTAAAAGTGCATTGAGTGCTTTCTCATTCAATGAAAATAAAAAGTAAATTGTGCATGGATTGCATTTGGATAGTTTTCAAGGGAATCATGCATAGATTACATTGCATGGTTTGTCAACTTTTAACGCTTTGAACTGAATTGGAATAGTGAAAGCGGAAAACCTAGTTAGGAAGTACTTATTTGTTGCATCTTTGTTTGATTATATCAATTTTTAAATTCCTTCTCTATACTAGATAGTTTTCATTGAAATGAAAAGAGTATTTTTCTCATATTAGTTGCATCATAGGTGTTCAAGGGACATCGATTTTAAGCCTTGAAATTGAAATGTAAATAAAGATAAACTTAAAATTTACCTCAATTAACCTAAGGAGCATTTGTAACTTAACGCAAACATTAAGAGGTATAGGCTAGAGACGTGTTCCAACATCATAAAATGTAGGAGTTGTCATTGTTTTTCAGTGTTGTATCCTGAGGGTGATATCTTGTTCCATGTACGAAAGTGTATAGGACCATTCTCCAGTACTTTTGGGTATATTAGAGGTGCTCCATGCATGGTAAGTATATGGGAACACTTTCATCGAACGGTTACGCATTAGACAAAACTACTACGAACTGCACTCCCACATACCGTTGCATATATTTTGGGAGTCCCCACTAGGTTCTTATCCATCCATAGGTAACTGAGTCGACTTCCTTGTAAACGTGATATACCAAACACAACATTCCGGGAGATTATTTGTTGTACTTCTTGGTTCACTAGGAGGTATTCTGCAGTTCATGGTTGCTTGGTAATACTTTATGCCTAGCTTACCCCTTTTTGGTTTATTTGTTGTTAATTTATAAACTTTATAGCCCACGAAATGACATCTTACCCGTGCACAAATCCTTAGTGAATATTAGGTTGAGACTAATGGAAACAGTTTCTGAGTTTACCAATCAAGGAAACCCCTCAAATGGGAATCTTGGTCCTTTTCCTTCTTTTGGAAATGTTGGTACTCCTTATATGGCAAAATTTTCCCTTCTTAGGTTTATCGTTGGCTTGCGAGTTTGTTTATTTTCAACCCCCATGGTTTTGAATGTCCAATCTGCTTCTCAACCAATTTTTCCTCCACCTGAATAATGTCAACCTCATGTTGATCCTAAATTTGATCCCTCACCTTCTTCGACTATTTTTTCACCCTGTTCTTTCTCTTCGCCTGGTGAAAGTATGGATTCTAGTAACCAGGAAGCTAATAATAAGAAGAAGAGGACGAATAAGAAGAAGAAAATAAGCAAGGGGGAAAACAAGCGACCATTGCTACTGATGCAACGAATGTTGAAAAATATTCCAATTAGCATCGCAAAGTCAAATTCACTTGTAAGTTATGTAAGGGTGATCACCTTCTTAGATATTGTCATGGTATTCCCAAGGTATTGGAAGTGTGGTCCACCAACTCATGTCATCCTTTGTCATCGGCCTCTGGAGATCATTCTGGTGATAAATCCTCAACTAATCATAGTGAGGCCCATGGGAAAAATGGTAAAGTCAAATTTCCTTGTAATTTATGTGAAGGGAATCATCCCATTCACCTTTGTCCTTATATGGATGAAGCCTCAAAAGTATTGGATAACCTTACAGCTTCTTAGCCCCGTCTTCCTTCTGGCTACCAAAATATTTCCTCTAATATTCCACTAGTTGATCAAGTGATTGGTCAGAATTCATCTCTGGTCAATCCCACTCCCTCTAAAAGTGAATCCCATGAGTATTTTCCCGACTAACCATTGGTTGAGAAAAAGGTTGACCTGGTTCCACCTTCAGTTGATAAGGCCTTTCCTGTAGAGAGTGAAACTTATACAACTTAGGTTCTTTTTGTTTCTTCAAATTCCCATGAATTGGAGGTAAATCCTCCCATTTTCATGGTACAAGAGGGTGTTACACGTCATTTTATCACCATGACATTTGAATTTTAATATGGGTTTATCACCATCCATATCATGTTCCCTTAGAATTAAAAAACACTCATGTAATTGAACCAAGTCTTGGAAATTGGATAAAATCTCTTTAAAACCTTTAAGAGATTACCTGGGCACTTTTTGTGACCATTTCCAGCGCATGTGTTGATGCTTCCTCTATTAGCCATGGCAATCGCTACTCTGTTTGCCACTAAAACCTATGCACCCCCGTAAAAAGGAAGTAAATATAAAAATTAACTTCTAGAAGCCTAGTTGGTCGAATATTCTCCCAACTAGAAGCCTCTAGAGTCGCGCCAGTTCGAGCTTTATCCCTCTACTCATGGAGCTTATCCCTTGGCTAAAGGAATGAAAATCCCGTCATGGGAGGAAGTCATCCCTCTATTAATGGATCTAAAACTACCTCAATATCTCTATAAATTGAACTGAAGTTTCAGGTTGAAGGGTAGATACTAAGTTGGAGAGAGTTCATAGATTTCATAGTTTCTGAACTAGTAAGTTGTTGTTGACACATTGAATATTACACCTTTGTGTACATGACTTCATGTTGGTCATTCTAGAGAGGAAGGCTTATCAGAATGAATGAAATTATTGCGCAGAAACATGGGAGAAATATGTAAAACATCAAGGCTCAGGTTGTAAGATTTCTCTTTTTAATTTATGATAATACATATGGATCTCTTTTTCTCATTGTCTTGTTTCTGAATTCATGGAAATTATGTCAATAATTAGACTCCTTGATCACTAATTTGTACTAGTATTATGATTATTATATATTTCAGGTGCTTTGATCTTTTGTATTGTTTATGGTTGCAGGTTCTTCTGAGCATTGAAGAATTTCTTTGGAGCGAAAGGTTAAAGGCTACATCGAACATCTCGGTTGAAAGGTAGGAGCATAATCTCATTATTTCAAGGTTGCAATAATATAAAGTACAAATAATTTACAGAAAAGGGAATTCAATTGATCTTTGTTTCTAGTTACTTGTTGGAGTACTAGGGAGATCACTCTTGTCTGCAAGAGGATTAATCCACAAAAAAAATTGGCGACTCCACTGGGGAAGACAAGTTTAGTTTTCTTTGGTTTTGTTCAGTTTGACATTATAGATTTCTTATTTTGACTTCTCTGAGTGTGGTTGGGTACATAAACTTTTAGATTCTCGGAGATAGAAAACCTTAAATTTATTTTTTCCAACTTTTCTCTGCCCTGTGCGGTTTTCTTTGGAAAAATGATCGAAAACCCGTGCAACATGTCAACATAGTTCAGTGCGCATGTGCACTGGTGTGAACTGAGAAGCTGCACACCCCTTTGGAAATTTTGAAAAAATTAAAATTTTCTCTTCCAGACACAGATAACCAAATTCTTCAGGTTTAACCTGATCTATACTAGTTGTTAGAATCTATTTATGAACTCCTCTTTAACACCTTAGAGTCTTGTTTGATAAATCATCCTTTTTGCATTATACAGTTAAGGTTTTCCTTGGTTTGTTGTTGCTCCTTTTGGAAGATAGATTCATTTTCCAAAGATCACTAGTTTTATGTTATTGTCTCCTTGAACCACTAAGATTATTGTCAGCCTTACCTTTTTTGAATATTTGTTTCTTATTCGATTGCAAGGCGAAAAGCCATCTAGATCATCGAAGTCTGATTTATCTCAAGCTAGTCTTTCATGATTTCATTTCTGCTAGATCAAGTGGAAATTTTTTTAGTTTGATTACGACTAAGAGAAATCATTAAAAATACACTCATATGTATGTTAGTTAATATTGATAATTAGAACTTTGATTTGCTTTGAATTTTTTATGCTTTTTAGGGTTTTTAGAAGTTGCCTTCTTTTGAGATTTGTTTGTTTATCAAATTTGTAGTTTTTGGCTATGTAATCAAAAAAAATTTCTTCACAAAAGATACATTGATCATGCTTGGAAATTTTGCTCTTAATGAAATATTTTTCTTGACGAAAAGGAATTTTATTTGAAGTTTTAGGAAGCTTGTACTTTTTGAGTTCAAAAAGTCCTTCAACTTTCTCTTAAATAGAATTCATCGAAATAAAAGAGTTGCATTTTTCATATTGATGCATTTAGTGTAGAAATTTTAATACAAATTATGTATTGCCTGGATTCTCTTGAACTAAAAATTATATGCCACTGTTAAATACAGAATCACTTCTACAAAAATTATTGCAAAATTTAAAACACGATCGCCAATTGCAATATCGAGAAGAAATATCAATCGCACATAACATAGATGTTTTTACCAGGAAAGCATAAAGCTAAAAACCCCACTATCATATATTATGTATATATCATGGATCATGAAACAATATCATACAAAAATCTAATCCAAGATCTCTCAGTACAATATACAATCGTCTCACACTGTCATACAAAAATTGGCAAATTCATGTGCCAATCTACTACCTCTAGACAATCTTCCTCCACTGCGCAATCCCAGCTGGTAGCAATCCCTGAATGAATGGAATCATGCTTGCCTTGACTGCGCAATCCTCATGGGCACATCCAATGTGTGTGTGGTTGCATGAGTGCACCCACTAATGTCAGAACTGATAGTCAAACTGTCCCTTTCACCTACATCTAACCTGGGTCTCCACTGGATCTAACATGCATGTAGTTAACAGTAGTAAATATTCAGTTGCATGTGAGACCATTGATCGTGAATTAATTAATAATTAATTCACTGATCTCTCACTAGTGTATCTTCAGTTACAACTAGCACAACTGAGTTTAACTCACTTAATCGAGTTACACTACTATACAACTCACATAACTACACATCCAACTCTGTTACAACTTCGAATCACTGAGTTACAACTAAGTCCACTTGCATGTCCCACCAACCAACCTTTGAACTCGAATTTCCTATAGGTAACTGATTTGCCACTTCAGTTAACTAGTGTAGAAATTATATAACTTATGTGTTATATGTCCAAGATTCTCTTGATCTCACACTATTTTAACTTCATGCAAAATATAGAATCTATTCCACCATTGATCATTAGCGGAAATTAAATCAAGCTTGCAATGCACACATGAAACAATAAAAATTCACACACATTAACACAGTTGTTTAACGGGAAAGCCTGAAGCTGAAAACCCCAACTATTTGTATATAATATATGTCATAGATATTATGTAACAATCCTCATACAAAGCTGATCATATCAAGCTCTCAGTACAATACAATCGCTACACACTAATCAAGCCCGATCTTGCAAATCCATGCATCGATCTTTGCCACCTGCTAGCCTGCCTCTACTGCGCAATCCCTGCTGAAGAATGGCTTTGAATGAACTCGAATTCACCAAGCTTGCATTGCGCAATCCCCATTGGCATCTCTACTGAGTGTTGGACGCAATCAATGCATCACTATAGTCACAACTGATAGTCACACTTGCTCTTTCACCTATCTCTCTACTGGTCTCCACTGAAACTGCCATGCACTGTAGTTAACTGATGTATAGTTCAGTTGATTAATGAGCTATTATTTAGTGAATTAATTAACTAATTAATTCACACCACTCTCACTAGTGTATCAATTAGTTAGACTAGATACAACTAGCTTAACTGAGTCTAACTGAGTTAAACTAAATACAACTCCACCAACTACTTCTTCAACTCCACCAAACTCTGTCACATGAGTTCTAACTGAAGTCTCCATGCATTAGCTCCAGTAAACCCTCAGGAATAGCGTAATTCCTTCTGTCAGCTGCTGTGCCACATTTGTGCACTTAACTGAAGTGCTCCAAGAGAATAAGATAATGTGTAGAGTCCAAATATTATTAAGAGCTAATAATATTTTACATATCTATTTTTAGACTGGCAGTCTAAAAATAGACTCTGCCCAATATGTCTAAAAATATAAGTCCATCTATTTTTCCAAATTGACCAAACATCCACAAATAGCATCCTGCAACTCATAGAATATGATCGACATGTCTAAAAATAGACATAGTCTAAAAATAGACTTTGCGTCAAAAATAGCCTGCGGGCCCACTTAGTGAAGGCGACTCTTTTCACTAAGTTCATCATCTTGTTGAATCTCAACAACTATTTCCAAGTGCTCATTGAGAATAGATTATTGTTCATTTTCAAACTATTATTAAGGGATAATAATAGTCGACATGCATCTATAAATAGACATGCGATCTATAAATAGAACTCGCACATACATCTATAAATAGACCATCATCTATAAATAGAATTTTCTCATCAGCTATAAATAGAATTTTCTCACCATCTATAAATAGAGATCATCTAAAAATATAATTTTCTCATTCATCTAGAAATAGACTTCCACCTAAAAACAACCCAAGGCTCCATCCTAGTGTAGGTGCATACTTTTCACTAGGATCTTCTTGTTGAATCTCGACACTGCCTCTAAACAAGAAAGGGATTATCCTTCACCCCGATCCTATCTCTATGGTATTAAAATTTTCTCCTCGTGAGTGCCTTCGTCAGAATATCTACATCCTGAACTTCCGTAGGAATGTAATGAAGCAACATGATCTTCCGCTGCACGCAATCTCTGATATGATGATACTAGATATCTATATGCTTAGATCTATCATGAAACACAAGATTAATCGAGAGTTTAATGAACCTCTAATTATCACAATGAATCACTGTCAGATCTAAATGAGAACCAAACAAACCAACCACGATATTTTTCATCCAGATAGCCTCACATGCAGCTTGAATTGCTGGCATGTATTCCACTTCCGCTGAACTAAGTGCCATGGATCTCTGCTTCCCGCTATACCAAGAAACAACTGTAGATCCGATACTAAATATCCCCCCTGATGTGCTCTTTCTTTCTGTTGGGCTGCCCACCCAATCTACATCTGTGAAGCCATGTACTTCACCTCATCCGTCTGTTTGTACCATAAGCCATACTCAGATGTGCCCCTCAGGTATCTCAGGACATGCTTGCCCGCCTTCCAAAAGAGCTTGGTAGGCTTAACCATCACTTTAATTAGCTTGTTAAGCGCATAGCATATCTCTGGTCTTGTGCTTACTAAATACATTAGCGAACCCACTAACTGTCGATAGACAATAGCATCCACTACCTCTCCAGATGTAGCATCCTCTTTCCTCTAGTTTCCTGGAAGAGGAATATCCATGGGTTTTCAACCCTCCATGTGAAACTCACCCAGTATCTCCCTTTCATATTTATCTTAAGACACAAAATTTTCACCATCTCGCTGCCATATTTCCAATCCAAGGAAATAATTAAGGAGGCCCATATCCTTCATCTCAAACTCTTTTGCAAGGTCCTCCTTGCATAAGTGTATCAGCTGCTCACCAGTCAGTATTAAATCATCAACATAAAGAATAATGATTAAAATCTTACCCTCCACCACAATTTGGTATAGGTTTGCTGATCTGAAAATGGAAGGTACTTGAATTCTGTGCAAGGTATCCATTTTCATTTATGTAAATGAGTGCAAATACTTCAAATTTTAAATCTGAAAATGTGAGAACTTCATATTTCTAATACAGAGATAGACTGTAGGGGCATTTACCGGATATGTCACCTTTCAAAGAAAGGATGAATCCAGAGGCTACCTGGCCCTCTTATAGACTCTGCCTAAAGAAATAATAGAAGTAAACACTCAGACTTAATTAAAATGACCTTACTCAAACTTGACATTATGCAGAATTTTTGCTTGGAAGAGGTGTATGGCTTTTCTTCTGTTTATGTGTTTTAAGTTTATTTGTTTTTGCTGAAACTTATCATGTATATCAGCAACATAATTCAGCCATATAATAACAAAACACAACAGCAATATAATATAGGAGTTCACCCCAACGCTTGGGCTACATCTCCTTTGAGCTTCGTCAACATGACTAGACTCTTTGGGATTAAGGTAATCAAATTATTTTACAAGCTCAAAACTTAACCACAATGAATACAAGAATGATTCAAAGGGCTGAGAATACCAATTTAAATCCCTTTAATGGCTGTCCAATTCCTGCAAACAGCTTTAGGCTTCCATGGACACACATCCTTCTGTCGGTGCACTAAGCTTCTCTGAGCTTCTAAATGGCACAAAATCCCTCAGATTTCTGTTTCTGCTCCTAAAAACACTACTGCTGCATCCAATAATGATCATACATCAAATACCAACTGATAAATTGCTTACATTAAGCACAACATCCCAAAAAATGGCTCTCCTCCACGGTTTGCCCAGGGCTGCCCACGACTTCATATCAACTTCTTGAGCTGTATAAGTACTCAAAATGATCTGAAACCACTTCCATTGGTTTCATAATAACTGAAATAGTCAAGATAGAGTTTTTTTTCATCAAAAACGGCCTCCGGCTGCTCCGGTTTCGCCTACACACTCTGTTTGGAAAATGGCCTCTAGAACTTAAATGAAAATTTTCGGCTTTCTAATGTTCTTAACAGGCTCTGCAAACCATATAAACAAATTCAAAAGGAATGAAATAGCTAAGAATGCCTATTCATTTACCTTAAACAGAGAAACACACTCCAAAATACAGCCTTCTCCTTCCAGGCCCTGATGGCTCCTTCATCTTCTTCGATGCTTAAACCTCTGAAGATGACCTCTGTTAGATTTCAGACCTGCTCCATTGAGTCCAGAATGTCGAAGAGACTCAAAATAAAAAAAAATTCACTTCAAAAGGATCTCCCATGTGAAAGATATGCCCAACTAAAGTTTTTGCCCAATGTTAGGCAAAAATCCCACAAAAAGTGGGCCACATTTAGTTCACTGCGGATAAACTTGAAGTTCCGCCTAAAATGGAGGAAACGGCGGTAACTTTGGGGCGGCATAAACTGTTAGCATTAAATTTTAAGTTAGATGTGGCCGCACTCCACGTTACCGTTGCCACTTATAACTCCCGCCTGTTAGTTTGACTAGCCCGCGGTTATAACCCATTGGTTCCGTGGGGAAGGGGCTGGCCCCCACTCCTTTGAATTCCACTCCAACGTTAATGTGCCAGCACGTAGACTTCCACATTACGTTATGCCATGAACGTTTAAATCATTTGCCCACGTGACTTTTGAAACGCCATATGATTTGGGTTTAGAACTTTACATTAATTTAATATGTGGTTTAATTTTAATTTAATTAAAGTTTCTTTTTTAATATTTAATATATATATATATATATATATATTAATATAATATATGATTTTTAAAATCAAATAAAATATTAAATATTTATATATATATATAAAATATTAATTAAACTTTAATTAAAATCAAAAAAATTTCCACACATAAAATTAAAAAATTCCCTTTCACAATTAGAGGTTATTGGACGATTTCCAAATGCAATAACTTCTTCATACTGTAATGGATTTCAGTTCCATTTGCGGCGTTGGGATCGTATCGCCGAGGCCTATCCAGTCGCTTAGGTTCCAAGCCAATTTGAGCACTTTAATTTTTGAGCTTTTTCCCAAGCTCAGATTTGAGCTCCTAATCATTTGCATCCACCTCACTCTTGGTGAAGCCCAATCTAGTGAAATAGTTGTCTATCCAAGTGTAC
Source organism: Pinus albicaulis (assembly GCA_034641835.2). Lineage (NCBI taxonomy): Eukaryota > Viridiplantae > Streptophyta > Pinopsida > Pinales > Pinaceae > Pinus > Pinus albicaulis. The sequence goes on along the minus strand of CM076571.1, from coordinate 84,052,278 downwards.
CAAGCACGAGGTAAATGATTCAGCCCATACAATGCTCTTTTGAGTCGACACACATGCGACTCCCTGCTGAAGATCTCAAATCCTTCAGGCTGCTCTATGTACACCTCTTCCTCAATGATCCCATTGAGATACATAGTCTTCACATCCATCTGATGAATGCACCATCCCATCTGCGCTGAGAGAGAAAGGATGGTCCTTATGGAAGAATACCGTGTGACAGGTGCAAAGGTTTCTTCATAATCAATCCCCTCCATCTGTGAGAAGCCCTGGGCCACAAATCTGGCCTTGTATTTCTCAACACTCCCATCAACAACTTGCTTTACCTTGCAGATCCATCTCAAACCTACCACTGATTTATCAAATGGCCTTGGAGCAATTTCCCAAGCACTGTTTCTAACAATGGATTCATACTCCACCATTGTATCTACCCATGTGGGCTCCTACACTGCTTCCTGAAAGGAAGATGGCTCAGTCACAATACATTTTCTCATAAGAGCCATGTATCCAGTATATCAGTTAGGAGACTGTCTTTTCCTGCCCTATGAAGTAGGGGCTCCTACATTCTGCGTAGCATCAAGTCTCACCCTATCATCTTCTATGGTACACCTTCTTCCAGTTATGATGTTTGGCTCTGCATGAGTAGACTCCTACACTCCATGAACCTCCTCCTGAGGCTGATCCACATCTAGAGGCTCATATTTGGGAACCAACAATTTCTCCTCCGCATGCAAGTCCAACTCCCTCTCAAGCGACAACCACATGGATTTCCCCTCATTGAATTTTATATCTCATCGCATAACAGTCATATTACTATTAGGAAAATACACACGATAATTATGGGGTGTTTCTGTGTACCCCAAAAATATCCCAACTTCAGCAGTCGGCTCCAGCTTCTTCCCAACGTTCTTGGTCACATGCACATAAATATATGAGCCAAAAATCTTAAAGTGTGAAACTCTAGTTTCTTACCAGTGAAAGCTTCTTCAGGTGTACTCATGCCAAGTACTCTATGAGGACAACGGTTTTGCACATAAACCGCAGTGTTGCATGCTTCCACCCACAAATGCATTGGTAGGCCCTGATCATGCAACATCGCTCGTGATGCACCCACGATCATTCTATTCTTCCTCTTCGCGAACCCATTTTGTTGTGGGTTATGAGGCGCTATGAATTCTCTTCGAATTCCTTCTTTGCTACAGAAGTCTTTGAATTCATTAGAGATGTATTCTCCACCATTATTGCTCCTCAAAGCCTTCACTTGCTTCCTCGACTCTTTCTCCACCAATGCCTTAAACTCATAGAACTTTGAGAATGTTTGATCCTTCTTATGCATGAATAAGATCCAACATTTACGAGAAAAGTCATAAAAAAAGAGAACATAATAATTATGTTTTGTTGTTGAAGCAACTCAGAATGGTCCACACATGTCTGTGTGAAATCTCTCTAGGATCACCGAAGCACGGTTCTCCTTTTCATGAAAGGTGGAATTTACATACTTCCCCACGGTGCAAACCTTGCACTGATCTAACTGAGAAAGTGTTCCCATTGTAAATCCAGTAGATATTCGCTGCATGACTTTCAAGGCTCCATGATGAAGATGGCCCAATCGCCTGTGCCATATTTCGCCCTCATCCCGGCTCACCACTTTTTCTGCCTTGCCCATCATGGCAGCACAACTATCTACCTCTAGATTGTAGAGATTCTTAAATTGAATCCCTATCCTCTTGGCTTGACCTATTGGTTTATGTCGCAGGAAAGCTTTTCCATCGCTGAAAAAAACGTCATAGCTTCTGTCCTCCAACATTGCGACTAAGACCAAGTTTTTATTCAGACCTCGAACATGCATAACATCTTTCAATTGAAATGGTTTACCTGAATCCCTCTCAAAGGTAATGGTACCAATTTCGGTTGCACTGTATCTCTCATCGTCGCCCATCTTTATATGCATTTGGAGATATTTCTCCTCCAAGTCACTGAAAAGCTCCTTATCTCTCGTCATGTGGAAGGAAGCGCCACTATCCAAACACCACACTGATCCCAATGCACTTGACACCATGCATGTGATCAAAGAGAAGTCAAGTTCAAATTGCGAGACAAGGGCCTCACCAGCTGCAACTCCAAAAACCTTCTTGTTCTTCTTCTTCTGTGGACAGTTAGTAGCGAGATGCCCATGTTCGTGACAGTGAAAACACTTCACCTTGGAAAAATACAACTTCTTGCCTTTGGACTCGGATTTAGAATGGAATTTCTTCTCCTTCCCCTTCCTTGCCTTGGCAGCCAAAGCACAATCCTCTTCATCTTCTTGCTTTGATGAAGAGCCATCTCTGGTGTTCCACCTGAACTCCTCCTGGACTAGATCCGACCACAGTCATTCCCAATACGACAATTTTTCCCGTCCATTGACAGAGTATTCATAACTATGACAACTCTTAGGAAGTCCAAAGAGAGCCAAGCTAACCAAATCATCATAAAAAATAATGATTCCCACACTCCCCAGTTAATCCATACATTGGAAAAACTTCGTGATATACTTTGGAATGTTGTTGCCCTTTTCCATCTCGATCTTCCTGAGTTTATCTTTGAGCGCCAATTTCCTGTGGTCACTACTGCTTTGGAAAATATCTATAAAAGCCTTCCACATAGCATATGGTGTGGATTTCCCATGAAGGCTTGAGACAATGTGGTCTCATACACCTTCCAATAGAATCCTCCTCGCCTTTGCCACTTTCTTTTTCCATGCATCAAGTAATGCAACATCTGTCGAAGTGGGCTTAGGAACATCACTGTCGATGAATTCCTTCAAGCCATTATCTTCAAGCACCACCTCCATCCTATCCTTCCAAGAAATGTAGTTTGAGCTTCCCTCAAGTGCATACTCTAGCTGCAAGCCATTGAAAGCCATTTCGATGTTTACTCAACTATAGCAACAAGAAAATATTTCTACAAATTCGAATTGTTTCCACCAACAAACTCAGCTCCTGCTTCAAAATTGCAATCTTCTGTGCTCTGATACCATGTACAAATTTTAATAAAAATTATGTATTGCTTTGATTCTCCTCATCTAACAATTACATGCCACTGTTAAATACATAATCGCTTCTACAAAAAATCTCGCAGAATTAAAACACGATCGCCAATTGCAATATCAAGAAGAAGATCAATCACACATAACACAGATGTTTTTACTGGGAAATCATAAAGCTAAAAACCCCACTATCATATATTATGTATACATCATGGATCATGAAACAAGATAATACAAAAATCTAATCCAAGAGCTCTCACTACAATATACAATCGTCTCACACTATAATACAAAAATTGACAAATTCATGTGCCAATTTACTTCCTCCAGACAACCTGCCTCCACTGCACAATCCCAGATGATATAAATCCTTGAATGAATGGAATCATGATTTCCTTGACTGCGCAATCCTCTTGGGCACATCCAATGTGTGTGTGGTTGCATGAGTGCACCCACTAATGTCACAAATTATATTCAAACTGTCCCTTTCACCTACATCTCAACTGGGTCTCCACTGGATTTGACATGTATGTAGTTAACAGTAGTAAATCTTCAGTTGCATGTGAGACCACCAATTGTGAATTCATTAATAATTAATTCAGTGATCTCTCACTAGTGTATCTTCAGTTACAACTAGAACAACTGAGTTTAACTCACTTAACTGAGTTAAACTACTTTACAAATCACATAACTACACATCCAACTCTGTTACAACTTCGAATAACTCAGTTACAACTAATTCCACTCGCATGTCCCACCAACCAACATTTGAACTTGAATTTCCTATAGCTAACTGATTTTCCACTTCAGTTAACTATTTCCAAGTGCTCATTGAGAATAGATTATTGTTTATTGTCCAACTATTATTAAGGGATAATACATCTATAAATAGACATGCAATCTATAAATAGAACTCACACATACATCTATAAATAGACCATCATCTATAAATAGAATTTTCTCATCATCGATAAATAGACATAATCTATAAATAGAATTTGCTCATGCATCTAAAACTAGACTTCCACCTAAAAATATCGTGAGGCTCCATCCTAGTGTAGGTGTATAATTTTCACTAGGATTTTCTTGTTGAATCTCAACATTTAAAGTATTTTCAGTTAGGTCACAATATCATCAAGTTTAATCTCCATACCCCTTTGCGTAAATAATATCCAAATCAATACAATGCTTAATAATCGTAGACTGTTCCCCCAGGTGCAATAATTTTCTCAGTTGGTGACCTTAGTGGCCATAATATTTAGGATTTTTCCTAAGGTGACGATGGAGGGAAGGTCCCACTGTACATGGAGCGGACATTTGACTAGACTCACTTGGAATTTCTAGAGGGTACTCTTCACTTTGAGATGGCATAGTGAAGTTAATTGCACCATAATGTTTGATTAAGCAGGTTGTTAAGGTAACTGTTCCAACCGCCAGTTTTCCACATTAATTTCCGCGACGTTTGATTTCATCACCAACTAGTGCTTTTATTGTGGAAACATATTGTTTGTGTGTGGTTTGTCTCTTATATTTTGTAGGCGCATGTTCATTTGCTTGATTTTTAAGCGACCTTAGGTGTATTATTTTGAATTTTTTGATTTCGTGTGTTAAAAGATTAACTGTGGCTGAATTACCAAGACATTCACGTAGAATGTAGGGGAAACCCCCTGAATATACACCTAGTTAATTGGAAAAAATCAAAACTGAAAGAGTTAAAAAATCAGGAATCGGGTCTACTGAACAAGGAGAAACATCCATTGTAATACATCCCGATTTTGAAGTTAATCAACCTCGGATAATTAAAAAAGATCAAGAACAACTAGAAATTTCCGAAGTAATTATAGTTGAATATGTTACTGGAGAATTGTCAGATACCCAATTCACTGAACCCAAAATATCTGAGCTTGAATCTAAATCCACTTCGTCTGAGTCACCTTCGGATCTCAAAGCCCTGACTCCTGGTCATCCTCGTTCACCTCGAGTGAAACTTCTTATCACTGAGAATCTTCCTCCTGGAATAATTAGCATTGAAGAGGTATCTGACCTGAAAGAAGATATTACAATTCCTTCTCGTCAAGAATATTTAGATCTAAGGTATAGTGAACAAATTTACCCTTTTGTTCCTTTTAGACCAGATCCTTGGTATCACCAAATTACCGACTTTCTGAACAACTTTGGTTATAATCATTCAACATGCCGCATACCTTTTTATTCTATACCTAGAGGTAGTTACATGGCTTCACCAAACATGTATACTAAGTCATCTATGTTTTCTTCATCACCAGAAATATTTTTGTATGGCGGTCCATCTGTTCCTGTTGGATACCAGTCATTCTCTGGAACTTTCTCAGGAGCATCTCCATCTTCCAAAAATTTTACTAAATCAACTGGTCTTTATGAATCTACTACCAAACGTTTGACAATGGAACACATCTATATGTTTTCTGGAAATATTCCTCAAGCTATCTCTCAAGGTGGCTATATAGCGCCTAGGGGGAAGAAACCTTTTCAAGGACAACAACCTCTCCAAGGGGAGGAACAGTTCCAGGGGAAATAGCCTCTCTATGGGCAACAACCCCTCCAAGGACATCAACCTTTTCAAGGACAACATCCTTATCAATAGTAGCCATCCTTTCAAGGAGGACAACCTTTTGTTGGAACCTATCCCTCAGTTGTAGGACCAAATATTCCCGGTAATTATCAAAATTATGTTCCAATGCCTCAAACTAGTTATGGTCAACCCTATGCATCGCAACCTTTGATGGGAGCTCCTTATGTAGGAATTAATACTGTGTGGAATCCTTTTTTGAATCAACAGTATTTGCAGCCTACATTAAAAATATCTTATAATCAACCTGCTCAGTCAGTTGGACAATTTAGTTTTACCCAAGTCCAACAACTTGTTCAAGGTGCACTTCAAATCACCCCACAGGTCCGAGTAGTTAGCAAACGGGTCCAAGTACTCCAAGTACTCCTATCCAATATGCTGCGCAAATTTTTTTTCAACAACCGAGTACACCTATCCCTAGAGTTTCTCAAACCCTTATTGTTACAACCCTTCAAAGGACGACACCAACTGTTACATAGAAAATTCCTCAGGTTACTGCTCATAAAAATAGACCTACAATTTATTCTATTCCTCAAACCTGTGTAGGAAAACTTGGTGCAACTACGGTTCAAACAAGTCTACCTTTTATGGGTCAAACCTTTCAAGGTCAGTTTGTTCAAAGTCAACCATTTCAAGGGAAATTTAAATATGGACAAATGGGACAAGATCTAATCTACCAGAGCCAACCATACCCTAGTTATACATATCAAATACCAGCTCAACCTCAGTTCAGTATGGCTAACCCTAGATACCTTGGAGGCATTCCAATCCCAAATGCTTAGGATATTCAAGGTTTTCCTGGATACCCTCCTCCAGGTACTGGTATTGTTCCTCAAGGTTATCAATTCGCACAGCAAGACCATAATGAGTGGTTACCATTCATTGCAACTTTAGATTTATCGGACTTGTCTCAACTAACGAGTGATCCAATTTATTATCTTCCATTTTAGCCGACAATGCCTACTAAGTTTCCCAATGATATTCCAAAGTTTGAAGGAAAATCAGGAGAAGACCCTCTAATCATGTGATGACTTATCATATGTGGTGTGCATCCAATTCTTTAATCGGTGATTTGATTCGTTTGAGACTTTTTCAAAGAACTTTGTTCGACTTAGCTGCAAATTGGTACATTGAGTTACCACATGGCTCTTTCAACGATTTCAATGCTTTAGCAACAACCTTCCTAACTCATTTTTAGTTTCTAGTCCTTTATGATAATGGCACAAAACTTTTGACTTCGTTAAAACAGAGTATGTTTACGTACATTTCAGATCACATACACAAATGGCGACGTGGACGACATTTAGTGAAAGTTTTCATTCTGGATTAAATTTTGGACAAATGGTTCATCAAATCATTTCTTCCTAAGATTATTGAAGATGTGGCTAAGGGAGGCATTGTAACAGAAGAGCGGGTCATAGCTCAAGCACATTACCTGGACCTCGTTCACACACAATCTGGTACTATGTATGAAACAATTCTTGATTTACCACTCCCAGGTCAAGTCACTGCAACTCCTTCCAGTTCTCATTCTACAAACGGTGTAATTGGTACAATTAATATTTTAAAGAGTAAGAAGAAATCATCTAAATCTACTTCTCCAATCATAACTCTACCAGATTCACCTAAATGGGATCCTTCCCTACAAACTTCTTCCGAGATTCACGTCGTAGACTCATCTACGTCCAAAGCCGAATCATCCGACAATAAGAAGAAGGGGAAGGGTAAAATTAAACAAAAATCTTCTCCCAAAGAGAAAGCTGAAAAAACCGAACCATTAGATAAAAACGAAAACCTTGTTATCCCTATCTTATCTGTGATGAGGATCACTACACTAAAGAGTGCCCACATCAGGCTGAGGTATCCATGTTGGACATTGGATAAATTAGTGCTCCCCGTGTGTTTCGTGACATGGACTAACCGCTTCTCATGGATCCTTATCTCTGGCGATGAGATCATTGACTAACACCTGCGGGTTTTGGTCTAACGATAATCCTGATTCCGAACAAGTGGTATCAGAGCATAGGTCATGAGTTCGATACACACCTGGCTCGTGTTGTGGGGAGATTGTTGGACATTGGATAAACCAGTGCTCCCCATTTTTTTCATGACATGGACTAATTGCCTCTCATGGATCCTTATCTCTTGTAATGCGATTGTTGACTAACACCTATGGGCTTTGGTCTAACGGAAATTGTGATTCCCAAAAATCCAAATTTGTGAAAGGTTCACCCACGCCCGCTGTCTTGAAAGATCCTTTTCCATCTCAAGATAGAAAAATGATTAGATCTTCTTCTAATTCATTGACAAATATCCCGATGATTTCCCAGGTCATGGTTGCAACATGATCTCAAGACTATGGATCTAAGAGTCCTGTAACTGGTAAATAAACTGAATCATCCACTCAACCACTAGTATCAACTCCTTTGGTTTCTGAACCATTGAAAATCGAGAAACCTAATCCTGATTTAGTGATTAAACTGCTTGCCAAAGGTGTACTTCAAAAATCGGCTTTCAATCCACATGCCATAGATGCTCACAATTATATGAAGATTTGGCCATATCCCCTTCATCAATGTCGACCCTCTAAGTGCTGTGATCTTGTCCAGCTAAGAGGAAATTACTATTATCAGCTATACAAGTGATTGATCCTCAAGAATCAAATCTCATTGTCTTTGATCTCGAGAATTTTTTACCTATACTCCCACATCAAATGGATTTTCAAATTCTGGTATTAGTCAAATCAAGGTGATTTTTTCACACAGTATTTAACGAGGGAGCATCTACGTGCATTATGTCCTTAGCTTGTTGGAAAATTCTTGGTTCTCTAACAATGAACCAGTCACCAACCATTCTTAAAGCCTTCGATGGAAGAGGTTTTCAACCATTTGTACTCCAGGATCTGCTCATAGAAGTAGAAGGAAATACCGTAACACTTGAGGTGGAAGCTTTTGATGCCTCTCTTGATTACAACCTTCTTCTAGGTCAAAGTTGTTCTTATGCCATGACCGTTGTTTTTTCATCAATATTTCACAGGATAATGTTTCCTCATAAAGGAAAGATTTTTAAAATCGATCAATTGTCTTACTTCGCTTCAGACCCTACTTCTACAGATAGTATCCAACATGTCGGAAAAACGGTTATCCCCTATGAAGATGTTGGGGTAGGACTAATTAAGGATTCCGCTCTGATGGGAAATTTCGCTATACCTTCTCCCAATATACCACGAACTATTTTCAATATCAATATGATTACATCAAGCACAATTCCATTTGATGACACATGGAATGTGCCTTTAGAATCAAAATTGGACTCTTATGGTGGCGAGATGCCTCTAATTCCTTTTTAATCAGCATATGTAGCAGTAAAATCGTGTTCTAACAATCCATCAACTCATCCCGATCAAATGAATGTGGTCAGTGAAGAGTCTTCTTCTTTATCAAGCTCAACCTTGACATCATTTTCAGATCCTTTTCAACAAGTGTTTTCAACTAATGAAAATATTGAAATATTGTCATCAGATGAATTACAATGGGACGATCTCCATCATTGATCTTATTTTTTACCTAACCTTGATAAACTCGAGAATGATTTTTCATCCATCTTCTCAATTGATTATTTCAAGAAACCTCAAAATCCTATGTCCATTTTTCATTCGGATTCTGAGAAAAATTTGGGAAATATTTCCACCACAATTCCTATTGACATATCAATTAAACCTAGGATAACTAAGAACATTCATATAGGGGCTTCTTGCTCGATTGAAGAGATCAAAATATACAAAGCCACATTTCAGGAGTTTCGAGACTTTTTTTCCTGCTCTTATGAATAAATGCCAGGTATTGATCCTAAGATTGTTATTCATGAAATTAAGACATGCCCAGATGCTAAGCTTATTAGATAGAGATTACGTCCAATACATCCGCAGAAAGCTACTGCAATTAAAGATGAAGTTGAGAAAGTATTGCATGTATAATTTTTTTATCCTATTCCTTTGACGTATTGGGTATCTAACACAGTTCCCATAACCAAGAAACAAGGGAATATCAGAGTACGTGTCGATTATCAGGATATTAACAAGGCCTGACCTAAAGACAATTATCCTACCCTTTATATCGAGAAAATTCTTGATTATTTTGCTGGGAACGACATATTCTCGTTTATGGATGGATTTTCTGGCTACAATCAAATCAACATACCCCCTGCTGATCAACCTAAAACAAAATTTATATGTCCATGGGGAATGCTTGCATACTTTAAATTACAATCTGGACTAAAAAATGTTGGCGCAAATTTTCAATGAGCCATGTCTTACGCATTTCACGATATCAAACATATTGTACAACCCTATCTGGATGACTTACCTGCTCATTCTTTACGCATACAAGATCATCCTGCACATCTACTTTCCATATTTATGAGATGTAGGCATTACAACATTTGACCCATCAAAGGTTGAGGCTATTGTTAATCTACCTCTTCCTTCCACTCTTCGCCAACTCCAAAGTCTGCAAGGGAAAACAAAATTTCTGCGTCGTTTTATCCCTAACTATGCAAAGTTATCTAAAAGTTTCACCCAGTTGTTAAAACAGAATGTTCCATTCATTTGGGACGATTTTTCCTATAAATCTTTTGATGCACTAAAACACACGTTGACCCATGCACCGTTGTGGTGTTGAGATTCAACAAGATGATGATCCTAGTGAAAATTAAGCACCTACACTAGGATGGAGCTTTAGGCTATTTTTAGGTGTAGGTCTATTTGTAGAACGGATGAGAAAAATCTATTTATAGTGGAAGTCTATTTATAGATCGCATGTATATTTATAGATGCATTTCGACTATTATTATCCCTTAATAATAGTTGGACAATAAATATTAATATATTCTCAAGGAGCACTTGGAATCAGTTAAATGAAGTGGTAAACCAGTTAGCTGAAGGAATTTCGAGTTCAAAGGTTGGTTGGTGGGACATGAAAGTGGACTTAGTTGTAACTAAGTGATTCGAAGTTGTAATAGAGTTGGATGTGTAGTTATGTGAGTTGTAAAGAAGTTTAACATAGTTAAGTGAGTTAAACTCAGTTGTGCTAGTTGTAACTGAAGATACACTAGTGAGAGATCAGTGAATTAAATATTAAATTAATTCACATGGAGTGATCTCACATGCAACCGAAGATTTACTACTGTTGACTACATGCATGTCAGATCCAGTGGAGACCCAGTTGAGAGGTAGGTGAAAGGGACAGTTGACTATTAGTTGTACTATATTGGATTGAAATCTTGCAAGCCAAACACAAATTGGATATGCTCATGAGGATTGCGTAGTCAAGGAGGATATGATTGCATTGAATTGGTCTTTGTAATCATCTTGGATTGTGCAGTGGAGGCAGTCTGTTGTGAGGCAAAATTTGGCTAAGGCATTTGCCAATTTTTGCAAGACAGTGTGAGACGATTGTATATTGTACTAAGAGCTCTTGGATTAGAGTTTTGTATGAGATTGTTTCATGATATATGATATATACATAATATATGATAGTGGGTTTTTTAGCTTTGTGCTTTCCCAGTAAACATATGTGTTATGTGTGAATGATATTTCTTCATGTGTTTGCAATTGGAGATCGTGTTTTAAATTTCCGCAAGAATTTTTGCAGAAGCGATTCTGTATTTAACAATGGCATATAATTGTTAGATCAGGAAAAATCCGGGCAATACATAATTGTATTAAAATTTGTAGCTGGTATCAGAGCACATACGATTGCAATTTTGAAGCAGGAGCTGAGTTTGTTGGTGGAAACAATTCGAATTTGCTGTAATAATTTCTTGGTGCGACAATTGAATAAACATTGAAATGGCTTTCAATGGCTTGCAGCTAGAGTATGCACTCAAGGGAAGCTCGAAATACATTTCCTGGAAGGACAGGATGGAGGCGATGCTTGAAGATAATGTCTTGAAGGAATTCATCGACAATGATGTTCCTAAGCCCACTTCGACAGATGCTGCATTACTTGATGCATGGCAAAAGAAAGTAGCGAAGCTGAGAAGAGTTCTGTTGGAATGTGTACGAGACCAAATTGTATCAAGCCTTCATGGGAAAGCCACTCCATATGCTATGTGGAAGGCTTTGACGGATCTTTTCCAAAGTAGCAGGGACCATAGGAAATTGGCGTTGAAGGATAAACTCAGAAAGATCAAGATGGAAAAGGGCGACAATATTCCAAAGTATCTCACAAAGTTTGTCCAATGTTGGGATGACCTCAGGAGCGTGGGAATCATTGTTACCGATGATGATTGGGTGAGCTTGGATCTCTTGGGACTTCTTAAGAGTTGGCATAGTTATGAAGACTCTGTCAACAGATGGGAAAAAATATCGGATTGGGAACGACTGTGGTCAGATCTAGTGGAGGAGGAGTTCAGGCGGAACACCAGAGATGGCTCTTCATCAAAGCATGATGATGAAGAGGATTTTGATTTGGATGCCAAGGAAAGGAAAGCGAAGGGGAAGAAATTCCATTGAAAATTCGAGTTTAAAGGCAAGAAGCTAGATTTGTCCAAGGTGAAGTGTTTTCACTGTCACGAACATGGGCATCTCGCCACTAACTGCCCACAGAAGAAGAAGAACAAGAAGGCCATTGGAGTTGCAGTTGGTGAGGCCCTTTCCTCAAAATTTGAACTTGATTTCTCTTTGATCGCATGCATGGTGTCAAGTGCATTGGGATCAGTGTGGTATATTGATAGTGGTGCTTCCTTCCACATGACGAGAGATAAGGATATTTTCAATGACTTGGAGGAGAAAGATCTCCAAATGCATATAGAGATGGGCAACGATGGACGATACAGTGCGATCGACATTGGTACCATTACATTTGAGAGGGAGTTAGGTAAACCATTTCAATTGAAAGATGTTATGCATGTTCCAGATTTGAAGAAAAACTTGGTCTCAGTCGCGATGTTGGAGGACAGAGGCTATGACGTTGTTTTTAGCGATGGAAAAGATTTCCTGCGACATAAAACAATGGGTCAAGCCAAGAGGATATGGATTCAAGTCAATAATATCTACAAGATGGAGGTAGATGGCTGCACTGCCATGATGGGAAAGGAAGAAAAAGTGGTGAGCCGGGATGAGGGAGAATTATGGGACAGGCGATTGGGCCATCTTCATCATGGAGCCTTGAAAGTCATGCAGCAAATATCTACTGGACTTCCAATGTGAACACTTGATCAATTAGATCAGTGCAAGGGTTGCACCATGGGAAAGTATGTAAAGTCCACCTTTCATGAAAAGGAGAACCGTGCTTTGGTGATCCTAGAGAGAGTTCACACAGACGTGTGTGGACCATTCTCGGTTGCTTCAACAAAAAAACACAGGTATTATGTTATTTTTGTTGATGAATTTTCTCGTAAATGCTGGATCTTCTTCATGCGGAAGAAGAATCAAACATTCTCAAAGTTTTGTGAGTTTAAGGCATTGGTGAAGAAAGAGTTGGGGAATAAAGTGAAGGCTCTGAGGAGCAATAATGGTGGAGAATACATCTCGAACGATTTCAAAGACTTCTACAGGAAAGAAGGAATTCTAAGAGAACTCATGGTGCCTCATAACCCACAACAAAATGGGGTCACGGAGAGGAAGAACAGAACGATCGTGGGTGCAGCACGATGCTGCATGATCAGGGCCTACCAATGCATTTGTGGGCGGAAGCATGCAACACTGCGGTTTATGTGAAAAACCGTTGTCCTGATAGAGTACTTGCCATGAGTACACCTGAAGAAGCTTTCACTGGTAAGAAGCCAGATGTTTCTCACTTTAATATTTTTGGCTCATTTGTTCATGTGCATGCGACCAAGAACATCACCAAGAAGCTGGAGCTGACTGATGAAGTTGGGATATTTGTGGGGTACACAAAAACACCCCATAATTATCGTGTGTATTTTCCTAACAATAAGATGACTGTTATGCGACGGGATATAAAATTCAATGAGGGGAAAGCCATGCGGTTGTCGCTTGAGAGGGAGCTGGACTTGCATGCAGAGGAGGAATTGTTGGTTCCCAAAGATGAGTCTCTAGAAGTGGATCAACCAAAGGAGGAGGTTCATGGAGTGGAGGAGTCCACTCACGCAAAGCCAAACATCAGAACTGGTAGAAGGCATACCATAGAAGCTGAGAGACTGAGACTTGATGCTGCACAGAATGTGGGAGTCCCTACTTCGCAACACAGACAAAGACAGTCTCCTGATCGATTCACTGGATACATGGCTCTCATGAGCAAATGTATTGTGACTGAGCCATCTTCCTTTCAGGAAGCAATGCAAGAGCCCACATGGGTAGATGCAATGGTGGAGGAGTATGACTCCATTTTCAGAAATAGTGCTTGGGAAATTGTTCAAAGGCCGGTTGATAAATCAATGGTAGGTTCAAGATGGATCTAAAAGGTAAAGCAAGTTGCTGATGGGAGTGTTGAGAAATACAAGGCCAGATTTGTGGCTCAGGGCTTCTCACAGATCGAGGGGATTGATTATGAAGAAACCTTTGTACCTGTTGCACGATATTCTTCCATAAGGACCATCCTTGATCTCTCAGCGCATATGGGTTGGCACATTCATCAGATGGATGTGAATACTACGTTTCTCAATGGGATCATTGAGGAAGAAGTGTACATTGAGCAGCCTGAAGGATTTGAGATCTTCAACAGTGAGTCGCCTATGTGCAGACTCAAAAGAGCGATGTATGGGCTGAAACAAGCACCCCATGCTTGGTACACTCGGATAGACAACTATTTCACCGAACTTGGCTTCACCAAGAGTGAGGTGGATGCAAACCAATACCAAATTGTGGTGGAGGGTAAGCTTTTTAATCATTGTTATTTATGTTGATGATTTAATACAGACTGGTGATGAGAATATGACACACTCATCCAAGGAGGACCTTGCAAACGTGTTTGAGATGAAGGATATGGGCCTCCTTCATTATTTCCTTGGATTGGAAACATGGCAGCGATATGGTGAAATTTTTGTGTCTCAAGGCAAGTATGAAAAGGAGATACTACATAAGTTTCACATGGAGGACTACAAACCCATGGATACTTCTCTTCCAGGAAATGCAGGAAAGAGGACGCTACATCTGGAGAGGTAGTGGATGCTATTTTCTATCGATAGTTAGTGGGTTTGCTAATGTATTTAGTGAATACAAGATCGAACATATGCTATGCAGTGAACCAGCTTAGTCAAGCGATGGTTAATCCTACCAAGATCTTTTGGAAGGCGGGAAAGCATGTCCTGAGATACCTGAGGGGCACATCTGAGTATGGCTTGTGGTATAGAGAGACAAATGAGGTGAAGTTGCATGGCTTCACAGATGCAGATTGGGCGGGAAAACCAACGAACAGAAAGAGCACATCAGGGGGGATTTTAAGTATCAGATCTACAACTGTTTCTTGGTACAATAGGAAACAAAGATCCGTGGCACTCAGTTCAGCGGAAGCGGAATACATGTCAGCAAGTCAAGCTGCATCTGAGGTTATCTAGATGAGAAAGATCCTGGTTTGTTTGTTTGGTTCTCATTTAGATCATACAGTGATTCATTGTGATAATCAGAGTTGCATTTAACTCTTGATTAATCCTGTGTTTCATGATAGATCTAAGCATATAGATATCCAGTATCATCATATCAAATATTGTGTGCAGCAGAAGATCATGTTGCTTCAGTACATTCCTACGGAAGATCCGGATGTAGATATTCTGATGAAGGCGCTTACCAGGAGCAAATTCAAATACCATATAGATAGGATCGGGGTGAAGGATAATCCCTTTCTTGTTGAGATGGAGTGTTAAGATTCAAGAAGATGATGATCCTAGCAAAAATTAAGCACCTACACCAGGATGGAGCCTCGAGCTATTTTTAGGTGTAAGTCTATTTTTAGAACAGATGAGCGAATTCTATTTATAGCGGAAGTCTATTTATAGATGTTGAGAAAATTCTATTTATAGATGATGCTCTCTTTTTATATGTATGTGCGAAGTATATTCATATATCACATGTATATTTATAGATGCATGTCGACTATTATTATCCATTAATAATAGTTGGACAATAAATATTAATCTATTCTCATGGAGGACTTGGAATCAGTTAATTGAAGTGGAAAACCAGTTAGCTGAAGGAATTTCGATTTCAAAGGTTGGTTTTTGGGACATGCAAGTGGACTTAGTTGTAACTGAGTGATTCGAAGTTGTAACAAAGTTGGATGTGTAGTTATGTGAGTTGTAAAGTAGTTTAACTCAGTTAAGTGAGTTAAACTCAGTTGTGCTAGTTGTAACTAGTTGTACACTAGTGAGAGATCAATGAATTAGATATTAAATTAATTCACATGGATTGATATCACATGCAACTGAAGATTTACTACTGTTAACTACATGCATGTCAGATCCGGTGGAGACCCAGTTGAGAGGTAGGTTAAAGGGACGGTTGACTATCAGTTGTACTATATTGGATTGCACTCTTGCAAGCCAATCACACATTGGATATGATCATGAGGATTGCGCAGTCAAGGAGGGTATGATTGCATCGAATTGGTCTTTGTAATCAACTTGGATTGCGCAATGGAGGCATGCTATTATGAGGCAGAAAATTGGCTAAGGCATTTGCCAAATTTCTACATGACACTGTGAGACGATTATATATTGTACTGAGAGCTCTTGGAGTAGATTTTTGTATGAGATTGTTTCATGATCCATGATATATACATAATATATGATAGTGGAGTTTTTAGCTTTAATATTTCCCGGTAAACATCTGTGTATGTGTGAATGATCTTTCTTCATGTGTTTGCAATCGGCGATCGTGTTTTAAATTTCCGCAAGAATTTTAGTAGAAGTGATTCTATATTTAACAATGGCATATAATTGTTAGATCAGGAGAATCCAGGCAATACATAATTGTATTAAAATTTGTACATGTTGCATCTGCGTGATTATCACAAAGATTAATTTTTGTATTTAGCTGCATCTAATTCCACGATTGGAATGGTTTTAGTTCAAAAGGATGATTCTAACAATGAACATGTGATTTATTACCTAATTCATAATCTTAGCCTGACGGAAATCAAGTATTCCCATGTGGAGAAATTGGCCTTGGAAGTTGTTCAAGCTATCCAACGATTTCGTCATTACATATTCTTATGCAAAACCATGGTGATATATGATTGCAACCTGATGATGTATATTTTGACAAAATAATTGCTTGGGGGAAATACTATAAATGGATCGTTATCTTGCAAGAGTTTTATTTGGAGTTTGAGAAATCCAAGTCTAAGAAACCACTGGTGTTCGCTGAACTTATGTGTGATTTTCCCAATACTGAATCTAAAAAGGGTGGCAGAAAACCATCTTGATGATGAATCTCTATTTCTAATCAATACATTAGATCCTTGTTATGGGGATATCATTATATATCTCCAGACCCAAACCTTTCGTCCAAAGCTTTTACGATCAGATCAATGAATAATTCGATACCAATATCAACAATATAATATTGTTGGCGACACTTTTTATCATCGTGATGTAGATTCAATTTTTCAACGTTGTATAACTCATGAAGAATTCGAAGGGTTTTGAATGAATACCACTCTAGAGCGTGTGGTGGTCATGTGTCTGTGTTTTCCACAAACCAAAATATATTGCACGTTGGCTATTTCTGGCCATCTTTATTCAAATATAGTATTCTCGCGGTTATAAAATGCCATAATTGCCATATTTTTTATTGAAAGATGTGTGCACCTCCAAATCCTCTTCACCTAATCATTGTTGTCGGTCCTTTCGCTAAATGGGGCATCAATTTCATTACATGTAACCATCACTCGACCGGGGGGCATGGGTATATTATTCTCATCATAGATTACTTTACCAAATTGGCCGAGGCGATGCCTACATTCGTGGTTGATGGAAAAACTGTAGCAATTTTCATATTCAACCTGTGATTTCTCGGTTCGATGTCCCTCATGCTATCATTACGAAACATGGGAGTCATTTTTGAAACATTATGATGACTGAAATTTCCGCTTAACTTGGCCTACACCATGATAATTCTACACCATATTACACACAAGCTAATGGTCAAGTTGAGGCTGTCAACAAGGTTTTAACCAACATGATTAAACAGATTTTCGGAACTCATAAAACAAATTGGCATACCATGCTTTTCTTGGCATTATGGGCATATCATACCTCTGCAAAAAAATCCACAGGGTTCACTCATTTTCAACTTGTTTATGGTTTGGAAGTTGTGTTACCCATTGAATGTGAAACCTCATCACTAAAATTAGCCATTGAATTATTACTAGCTACCTTTGAAGAGGAGAAGCGCTTCCTATACCTAGCACAGTTATATGAGAATCTTCGCACCGCTGAATTAGCTGCGTGAAGTTCATAAAAAACATGTTAAGGCTTAGTATGATCAAAGTGTTAACCCTCGCATATATTCAGAAGGTGACCTATTTCTAGTATACAATTAAGATCACGACAAACTAGGTACTCGTAAATTCAAACCAATGTGGTATGGTCCTTATATTTTTAAGTGCGTGCTTGCAAAAGGAGCCTATGAGTTAATAGATTATGAAGGCGTCTCTTTAGAAAAACCCAAAAATGCCCTTTTTCTCAAGATATATTATGCATTATTCTTCATGTGAAGCTCCTCTTTGTACATTAGTTACATTTTAGAATAATGTTCCTTAGATTAGAAAAGTGTGCCTTAGGATTAGTTATTTTTTCTTGATGAGTTTTCGCTACTTTCAATGCTTATCTTGATTACTCTTGATACTGCAGATGTCAACATTCCTTCAATCTTACATTGGTTTTGCTGACGACGCTTGTTGTAGTACATGGAACATCTCTTCCGCTCCTTGGGTCATCTATTCACCCACCAATGAGTTAGTCTCTAATCATGGGATATGCCTTGGTCAAACAATGAACAGTATTGTAGAATATAGCGCAATCATTGAGCTATTATATGATGCCATCGCATTTGGTATTCGATGTTTTATTGTTAGGTTAGATTCGCAACTCATTGTATTACATTTAAATGATGTTTATGCTATCAGAAATCCAACTTTGTTAAGAATGTTTTTGAGGGTTCATCTCTTGGAAAGATAGTTTGATTACATTTAATATCAACACATTTCAAGAAATTTAAACACATTGGATGATGCATTAGCTAATAAAGTTTTCAATAGACATATGCAACATTAAAAGTAAAAGAAAACAATTTTTGATCCATATTGAACAAGATTAGAAATCAGAAGTAGTAATATCATTAGGTTAAAAATAGTTGTGTGTCAAAAAATATTACATCATATGTGATCATAGGTTTCAAACACCTTATGATATAAAGATACTGATACAAAAAATAAAATGTAAATTTAAATTGACCATCAACTATCCATGATGATGATCATGATAGCAGACTATGACACATGCCACCCTGCGCAGATATCTCCTTAATGGGCCTGGAACCCCAGTCACATGTCTCTGGAGCCTAAGAGGTATATCATATGTCCCTGTCTATGGGACATCAATTGTAAACCTCTCTAGGTTTTTCTCCAGCTCTGTAAGGTTATCTGTCGCATCGGTTTGTGGTGGGCCTGCTATAGGCTGTGCATCTCGCCTATCAAAGCGGCGAAGCACTGCTGGTTGTGATGGGTCAATATCTGCATTTAAATTTTTATCAGTATTTGATGATGGAAAATCAAATAAAAATTAGATATCATAAAAAATTAAAAATGATTTGCTTTACTAGATGCATCGCACTGTGCCCCTGGTGGAAGTGATGTGTCAGGGTTACCTCTGAAATCTACCCTTGCGTAAGGAAAATCTTCAATCATGAAGATTTGATTCCTGAGCCATATGAAGAATTGAAGAGTATAGCGAACCACCAAACCACCATCGCCGCCATGACGAGCCATCAATGACACCCATCACAACATACATGTTTCCTGAGTTCCCGTGGGATCCATTGGAGACTGCTGAGGTGCGAGGAGTGGAATCCTCTCCAAAGCAAAAGACACAAGAATGGTTCCATAGCCAAAGTTTTTCAACTTCCCATTCTTAGCTATCGTAATTTTTCCCTTCATGTTAACCAGCACTCCTGCACACCAGTTGAAAATTGGTCCCCCAGAACATTCAACTGCAGTCTGCATTTGTGCTTTGGTATCCACATGTGAAGATGCACTCCCACACAACTTGGTAACTGTAAATGCAAGGATATTTAAGTCCAGTCGCACAATAGTTTTGATATCAATGCGACCATCCTTCAACTTTGAATCTTGGCTACAATATTGAGCCATATAAGATGCAGTGGGCAGATCACCTGGTCTTGTCCCAAAAAAGGAATTGTCTCTCCCTCTACGGGGTAATCCAGTAAGGAAATAGAAATACTCTAGCTCGATCACAAGCCTATGGTCTCCAATGATGAAACATTGATCTCAAACATCCCAAGCATTGGCTAGCTAGGTCATCAGCTCAACATGTGCCTTCATACCTTGAATCACCTAGAATTTATACAAGCCACAATTTTTTAATGTGTGAATTGTTTCCAGATCATCCATGGCTTCGTTATCATGAAGCTCATGCTCCCTTTCTCACCATTCCAACATGATTGATAACCTAAAAGCCATCAATTAGGATCATTAGAAATCAGTTCAGAGAAATTGAGCATTTTTTATGGATAGAAACATAATTTTCAAAACCCCATGGCGCTTGTGCAGGTTTTATGTGTACACAGTGCATTTCTGCGCACGATCTACACATAAAAACCGTAGTGGCCCAATGATTTTTCTATTAAAAACATCATCGGGGTGCACGAGTTTTGCCACGAAAACCTGCACACCCTCGAGGACGGATTTTGAAACCTTGTTCCCCCCTATAAAATTCCCTAAAAAATTAAAATGAAAAAATAAACTAATGAAAAGCAAGATAATGATGATGTGGAATACCTGGCACTGACGGTTCTCGAAATGGCTCGGTTCTCCCAATATCTGCTTCAGAAGGTTTAGGGCAAAAACTCTTTCTTTTTTTCTCTGAAAAATAAAAGGTAAAAATGATTTGTTTTAACTTCTTTTTATAGTTTTAAACGAATAAAAAAATATTATTTTATTTATTTTCACTTTAGAAGTCAAAAATCAAAATGTTTTAATATTTTGAGAAGTAGATAATTGTAATTTTTTTAAAGCTTTTGTGTAGGAAACAGGTTATGTTTTAAAAAAAATCATTTTGACAATGAGTAGAATTTTATCACTTTTTCGGGCTCTATAAAAATATGAAAAAGCGAAACCCTAGAGTCCTATTTTAAGCCCTTTTCAGACCCTCTAAACATGAAAATATCGCCGATTACTTGACTATTCGAACTCGTTAAAGTGAATGAACAATCAATCGTCTATTCAGTATAAGTTTACTCCTTTTTCGGACTGAATTAGACTATTTACAAAAAGGTATGCATTGACTAAGCATGGTCAATAGAGTTCTCTCCTACATTATTTTATCCTTTTTCGGGTTTGAGAGACTAAATTTATGAAAAAGAACACTACGTAGTTTACTTATGTTTTTTCTGACTCCTTAAAACTGAAAAACATTGAGTTAATCCTATGTTGGACTCGTTAAAATTAAACAATGCATTACCTATCGATCACAACAGGACCGAACTACTCCTTCTTAGGGTTCGTTTAAAAAATAATAAGATGGACTCGTCTGAAGGATGAGCTTACACGACAAGAAAATGTTATCATGCTCAAGCTTGACAAAATAAAGATGTACTTGCAAGTAATGGTGGGGGAAAAAGTGAGAAAAATAATCCATTCATTATCCTTATTTTAGAAAGCAGCATGTCGCTCTTGAACATGACACTTTGTCGCACTTGTACCTGGGTTGGGTAATCCTTTGTCTTACAAGTTAATCAAACCACATTCAAAGTCTTCATCTAGTTTCTGGGTATTATCTTTGAGTCAAATGCTGCCAGGCCATTTACAATGTTGTTATGTGTTCAAGAGAAAGTTCAATTTTAAATTTACCATTCATTGCAAACATTTGTCTCCATTCGCGTTGACCATCCATGATTCAGTCCTTGCAAAAAATTTCTTCAAAACTTGATCTAACGGTTTCGTGTTGTAGCCTTTCCTGCGACAAATCACTTTCTATCAACATCAGCTCATTTTCTAGAAAGTTGATTTAGAATCTTATTAGTACCTTGGAATCTGCATGTCCTAATGGAAGCTTTCTTGCCTTTGACGACAGGTTCTCATCGTTGACCTTCGATCGAATGATTTTATGAGTGTTCGAATGCAAATCATTCATTCAAAATTCATAGATTGTGCTAAATTACTTTGAGATCCATTGTCATTATTGGTGGTTTCTCTCACACTTGCTAACGTGTAATATTCCCAAATGGGGAAGCAACAATATTTGAACACAATAACGGAAATAACAGTGAATAAATCAATACACCATTACATGAGACAAATGTATAGCCATATTATTAAACATATCAACAAATAATAGGCACAAGATCTTGAGGATCAAGTCACTCAAGCAATAGAAAACAAGCATCCAATAGGAAAATATGCTAATACACGAGACATACTGCCATACAAGTGCCATGAGCCATGACAATGCAGTTTTAGGGCATAAATTACTACATAAATGATATAAAAATGTATATCTGTTGTTATATAGCTCAAAATATGTTGGGGCTCGAGATTTATGCTCCCAAACACATTTCCAAGACAACCCAGGAAGGGTTTCTGGAAATACCCAAAAGTACAAAATGTCTTAATGCAACCGTAGGGCTGAGTAGTAGCAAAAAATAAATAAATGGATGGAGATGGCTGAAAATGATATCTAAATGAATATATCTCCTCCAATAGATCCTTCAAGTGAAAGGTTGATCCCAACACTGAAGATCTCACCCTCCAAAACAAGCACTGAAACCTCCATTGCAAGTGCTCACTAGAATAACACAGTCAAAGAGGGAATCTGCACTGTAGATGATGGGAATAGGTTGGCCTAGTGCCAAGATGTGAAAGAAAGCTAAATAACCTCCTTTTCTGATCTCCCAATGATAAGGATGCTTCCTCTCTTGAAAAACTAGCTCAGAAAGTGGGTTTCTCAACCCTCCACTGCAACACCTTGCAACACAACACAAATCTGAATAGACACTGCGCTGTAGCTGGAGACTGAAGCTTGGCTAGAATGCCAGAGTGTGGAAATGATAGTACAATACTCTTCCTAGATGCTATCTCAAGGGAAGAGGTGGGATCCCCGCTTAGGAACACCCTGTGCTAAACAACACAACAATCTCAGCTAAACATCTAGAGAGTGCAAGAAGTCATACAGACCACAAAATCAATAATCAATAACATACCCATCTATGGATGCCTTGACCTCCTTATAAACAATGTGAGCCTTCTCACCTTGGGTCCCACTCATTATGGTTACTACTATCATGGAGACTTTCTCCCATTCACACTACGTTGTCTCTTATTGATGATCCACTCCCTCCATACCAGTGCTATTGATTTGGTCAAACTTGACCTTGCCCACATGGATTAGCCCCTGTTCACACACGAGGGTGCTTTATCCAACTATTAAGATGTTCCAATTTTCATATTAAGAGGGATTTTATTCCTACTAAAGAGATTTATGGATCTCCCTACCCATTTATTCATCTAACTACATGACAAGAGAAAAAAATAATATTCCAATTAGCTGCATGCTAATTTAGGAATATTACAGTCCTCCCCTCCCAAATTTTGCTTGTCCTCAAGCAACTGTAAGGATAGAACTGAAGAGCCTCCTCTCCTCCTCATGTATCATCCTCATATGGTAAGCTCCTCCAATTTACAAGATGTTGTCTCATCAAAAGTCTCCAAGTTGCTCCTCCCAAGTATGCAAGTTAGCTTTTGGTGACAATCCCAAATAGCTATCATCATGAAAATGTGGAATACCCATGGAGGAAAAAATATGTTGTCTAGAGGTCTTCTTGAGGCATGGAATCTGAAATATAATCAGAAACTTCATTCCCATGTTAAGCTCCCATCCCCAAGCTATCATCCATACAAAATTAGTCACCCTCCAGAATGGTAACTCGTATAAATAATCCTCCACCTTAGGCTCCTGCAAAGTAGGTGGGCTGCATAGCTGAACATGATGGATCAAATTGTCCATCCCACGCTGTCTCTCTCTCCACTTATGATAAGTATAGAGCTGCTGTTGAATTTGGGCTGCAATAATGTTGCCTTCATGAAGCAAAAAGGCAATTGGATCCTCAAAGATCCACTCTTTGGTTCTTGCCCAGATCGTCCCATATAAAGTGAATATGAAATTATCATCATATGGAATCAAAATGAGAGAGGTACTGAAGGTTTCATATAGTGCTGGAAGGTGCCAAAAATCTCCCAAGTAGTTAAAACACAGTTTTTCTAACCGTTGTTTCAAAAAATAACATGGCAAGTTGTCTCCCAACAAATTGCTAGTTATGCATGTCATCACATCTACTAGCAAATAGAAAATGGCATTATGTATCAACTGATCATACAAAGATGTAATTGCCTAAAGCCATACAAGAGATGGCTATCCCCATCACTGATGTTGGTCCCAAAATGACCATGAAGCCTAAATAGAGGCTTGCCCTCTTGTGGAGCAATGCAATGTATAGAGTTGGTAATAGAATGCAAATACTATGTTATATAATCAATAAGTGAAAAAACACAATTATTACCATGTACTGAGAGTAGGTTGATAATAAGATCCATGAATGAGCCCTCCACAGTGGTATGACATATATCCATGAAAAGGAATGAACCATGTGCTGCATGCAAAGCCTTCTTCTTACGCTTGGAGATCCAAGTTAAGAAGATCATATCATGGTAATAGATGTCTCCATCCACCACTCCATCACTCTCATATCTTACTTTTCCATCAAGTGCATCATATGTGAAGTGATCTTGGGAACACTCTATCAACAAATCCAAGCTCCCAAGTGACAACGTTGTTGGCCTTTATGATAAGGCTTCTATCATCTTATGACTCCATTCTTTGACATGCCAAATGCAAAAGTCATCTACCATAGTGCTGCTATATATGGGAGATTCCTTCCAAAGTGGAAGTACCTCCTGATCCTCCAAAGCTAAGGAGTATCACCTTTGCACCATGATTGTGCCACCATCTACTCCTACAACATCATGCAAAGTATGGGAGAAAATCAACTCATATTATCCCAAGAGTATCCAAAGCAACAACATCTCTTGTTGCTTCCTCATTTCACCATCATACAAGTCATGGAGTAACATCATTATAATTGACTTGTAGAATTCCCCATACAACCAAATCTTCTGCTGCCATAACATATGGGTGCCATGCAATGCCTCAACCCATAACATACCTTTTGACAAAGGATATGTCACATGATGGCCAAAATATTTCAAGATTAGCCAATGCAACCATGCCTCTTGCTGCCCTCTGTCATAGATCTGCAAGTGGCTCACCAACCCCTTGCTCACCATCCACACCCATTCATCCAAATGTGGGTGTCTCCTACCATGCTCAAAATTGGTATCCATCCAATGGAGAATACCATCCTCCCAGATTAGGTTACTACTTTTTCACTTCATGGGATGTTGAAGTACAACCTTCTGGAGATCTCCAAATGATGACCACTCATTAATGACCAAGTTGACCCCATAAGGATCCAAATATGTTGTAGGAAAAAACTTTTTATTGAGATATGAAGTGCTCATTAATAAAGATCCATCATAATAATGGGAGATAAGATGCCTCTCATCAACCATCTGCCTATCCAATACTACACAAGTATATTGGTCATCAGAATATCCCAATACTAGTTGGGCCCCCAAATCATCACTGCTGCTCTATGGCAGCGCTGCTAATCTCCATGATGGTGCATCTGTTGTCTCATGATCATGCTCAATGCTGAACATATAGTTCTGCATTGGATTTTTTAGGAAAATACTCATCATATCCTCCAAAAATCTACACTCCAACCCCAAGAGTTGTGTGCAGCTCAACAATGACATACTAGGATGAATGTATATTTCCTCGATTCTATCAAGGGTCCTCTGCGTAGTGATAGTCTGCTGCTCCAAATCAATAATGTGTTTTGATCCTAGGTCATGCAATGGCATGTCCTGACAACCTTCCATATGATATGCTGAAATAATAGAAAGTGGAAACATTTCCATACCTTGGTTTTGCTTGGGAACATCTTGTACTTCTACAAGGGTTCCTCTCACCGATGTGATGACTTCCCCAACTACTGATGATGATGGTTGCTCCTCTACGGCTGCACCAGTGTTGGTATAAGTCTCCTCCTCCTCATGCATCTCCAGAATAGTGCATGGGACTCTAAATGTCAAGAGATCAAGACCACTTTGCAAAGGTGCATGTGTTCTTCCTCTTGATGTAAGTGCTCTTGCAGCAAGTGGTGGTGGAAGTTTCTTCTCCTCTAATTTCTTCTTGTCAAATTTCTTGATCATCCTTTGAGTAAAATCTGCATATGCAGTCACTTTTTCATGACTCAAATGGCTGAACCACCAAATGTTTGATTTACCCTCAAGGTGCAACACTGCAATCTCAACAACTTCTCTCTCTACTACTAGATGTAGCAGGAAAAATGCATCCAACTTCATTCCCCAAGCTCTTGTTGTACATGTGGATGACCCATCAAATTTAGGAAATAGAAATATATTGTTGCAAGGTATTCTTTCTTCTTTGAGATGAATGAACTGTGGGAGAGTTAGATTCTCCTTGAAAGCTCTAGGTTGAGACTTATATTCTGCAAGATACTCACTTAGAATCTCATGATCTAAGTGTCTTCCATCTCCATGAATTTTTTCTTCTTCTTCAAAATAAAAGGGCATAATTTATTTCTTTGGAGCTCTATTCAATATTAATTTTCTCTTCTGCTGATAGGAAGTGCATGGTCCTTCCTCATCTTGAAACCCTAATGAGGTCTCATTATTTCTCTCCATTCTTCTTTGCTTGAAATCCTTGGTGAGGTCCCTCTTAGATCTGAAAATAGATGAGATAAAACTCATTATTTCCATCATTCTGATCTCTTTCTTCTTCTCTTCTTCTTCTTATAGCATATTGGCTGAGATCCACGGGCTGAGCCAAGATTATGCTCTGATACCACTGCAATATTCCCAAATAGGGAAGAAACAATATTTGAACACAATAATGGAAATAGCAGTGAATAAATCAATACGCCATTACATGAGAAAAATGTACAACTATATTATTAAACATATCAGTAAATAATAGGCACAAGATCTTGAGGATCAAGTCACTCAAGCAATAGAAAACAAGCCTCCAATAGGAAAATATGCTAATACATGAGACATACTACCATACAAGTGCCATGAGCCATGACATCACAATTTTAGGGCATAAAATGCTACAAAAATGATATATCAATGTAGATCTACTGTTATATAGCTCAAAAGGTTTTGGGGCTAGATATTTATGCTCCCAAACACATTTCCAAGACAACCTAGGAAGGGTTTCCGGAAATACCCAAAAGTACAAAATGTCGGAATGTAGCCCTAGGGATAAATAGTAGCTACAACTAAATAACTAGATGGAGATGGCTAAAAATGATATCTAAATGAATAGATCTCCTCCAATAGATCCTTCAAGTGAAAGGCCGATCCCAACACTGAAGATCTCACCCTCCAAAACAAGCACTGAAACCTCCATTGCAAGTGCTCACTAGAATAACGCAGTCAAAGAGGGAGTCTGCACTGTAGAGGATGGGAATAGGTTGGCCTGGTGCCAAGATGTGAAAGAAATCTCAAGAACCTCATTTTCTGATCTTCGAATGAGAAGGATGATTCCTCCCCTGAAAAACTACCTCAGAAAGTGGGTTTCTCAACCCTCCACTGCAACACCCTGCAACACAACACAAATCTAAACGGACACTGTGCTATAGTTGGATACTGAAGCTTGGCCATAATGCTGGAGTGTGGAAATGATAGTACAATAATCTTCCTAGAGGCTACCTCAAGGGAAGAGGTGGGATCCCTGCTTGAGAACACCCTGTGCTAAATAGCACAACAATCTTAGCTAAATAGCCAGAGAGTGCAAGAATTCATACAAACCACAAAATCAATAATCAATAAAATACCGATCTATGGCTGCCTTTCCCTCCTTATAAACAATGTGAGCCTTCTCACCTTGGGTCCCACTCACGACGGTTACTACTATCATGGAGAATTTCTCCCATTCACACTCTACCGTCTCTTATTGATGATCCACTCCCTCCATACCAGCACTGTTGATTTGGTCAAAGTTGACCTTGTCCACATGCATTAGCCCCTATTCACACATGAGGGTGCTTTATCCAGCTATGAATATGATCCTCTTTTCATATTAAGAGGGATTTTATTCCTACTAAAGAGATTTATGGGTCTCCCTACCCATTTATTCATTTAACTACATGACAAGAGAAAAAATTAATATTCCAATTAGCTGCATGCTAATTTAGGAATATTACATAACGGTTCTCATCATTGACCAGTATTCAAGTGGTTTCTACCATGTTCGAATTCGACACAATCAATCACATGGATAGATTCGTACTAGTTCTAGAAGTGGAAATCAAGACCCTAGATCTAGTTTCCACCATCCAGGCTGCGAGGAGATATGTATTCATGATATAATAAAGTTCTTATGAGTAATTATAAAATCATATTTTTACCAAAACATTTAGTTAGTTTTTTCTCTGAGTATGGGAATGCCTACCTTAGTGATGATATATATTTTCATTTAATGTTATTACAGGTTTTCGATCAGTGTCTCCAATCCAATCCTTGGAATCATAAAGTGCTTCACTCTTTAGAAAAAAAGTTCTTAGACTTCGCACTTTAGGGGGCAATCTGTTACACGTCATTTTGTCACCATGAAATTTCACTATAAATATGAGTTTATCACCATCCATATCATGTTCTTTTAGAAGTAAAAAACACTCATGTTCATGAACCAAGTCTTGGAAATTGGAGAAAAGCTATTTAAAACCTTAAAAAATATTTCCTGCGCACTTTTTATGACCATTTTTGGTGCATGTGCTGATGCTTCTTCTATTAGCCGCGGTGATCGCCACTCCATTCGCCACTAAAACCCGCGCACCCCCATAAAAAGGAAGTAAATATAAAAATTAACTTCTAGAAGCCTAGTTGGTCGAATATTCTCCGAACTAGAAGGCTCTAGAGTCGCGCTAGTTTGAGCTTTATCCCTCTACTCATGGAGCTTATCTCTTGGGTAAAGGAACCCAAATCCCTTCATGGGAGGAACTCATCCCTCTCTTAATGGATCCAAAACTACCTCAATCTCTCTATAAATTGAGCTGAAGTTTCAAGTTGAAAGGTAGATACTGAATTGTATAGATTTTAAGCTGGAGAGAGTTCATAGAGTTCATAGTTTCTGAACTAGTAAGTCATTTTTGGCACATTGAAGATTACACCTTTGTGTACATGACTTCATGCTGGTAATTCTAGAGAGGAAGGCTTATCAGATTGAAGGAAAAGATTGCGCAGACACACCAAAGAAATATGTACAACATCAAGGCTCAAGTTGTAAGGTTGCTCTTTTTAATTTCTGATAATACATATGGATCTCTCTTTCTCATTGTCTTGTTTCTGAATTCATGGAAATGATGTCAATACTTAGACTCATTGATCACTAAGTTGGACTAGTATTTATGATTATTACTGCGGGTGCTTTGATCTTTTGTATTGTTTGTGATTGCAGGTTCTTCTCAGCATTGGATAATTTCTTTGGAGAGAAAGGAAAAAGGCTACATTGAACGTCTCAGTTGAAAGGTAGGAGCATAACCTCCTTATTCCAAGGTTGTAATAATCTAAAGTACAAATAGTTTAGATAAAAAGGCATTCAATGGATCTTTGTTTCTAGTTACTTGTTGGAAAACTAGGCAGATCGCTCTTGTCTGCAAGAGGGATTAATCCACAAAAAAGAGGGTGATCCTCCTGTTCCCACGACACCCCCTCCAAGTAGTCTTATCACTTATTTTGATTAGATTTTACTGGAAGGATATTGTATTCCTTCTTACGTGCATTTTGAGATCACAGTACATGCCTATAATGTGGTTGTACCTAGTGTTGGCCTGTGAAAATTTTGAACTTAAGGCAAGCAGAATGATTTTACTAAGGAATAAATTGAATGTTTGAACATGAGGATCTGGAGGGAAACCCTCATAAATATTTTTGGTGCACTTCCCATATGCGCCACCCACCGTGGCCGCACCACCTCTAGAGTAGCAGCACATCTCATAGAAGCAGCGACACCACCCATCAAGATCTCACCACAATCATTCTGACGGCTCGCAGAAACTTAGAAAGCGGAGAGACCGACCTACCGAAGGGGATAGCGTCAGCCTCACCTCAAACCAATCTGAGGAGCTTCGCGGGGGGGTGGGCGCGAGATAGGGGTCTGTCCTCTACCTTCCGACCCAACGTAATGTGGCGGGGGGCACACATTTGTGGCTGGACGAGGTAAGTAAATGTATGGTAAGTATACACAGGTACGAGGTTCGTACCTTCATGTCAGGAACATGGCCTCTCACCCACCCGACCACTGTCGTCCAGTCACCTTGCACCATGTGTCTTTCTGTTGACATCCTCATGATGTCAACCCTCCAGTTGTCACCCCGCTCCACTCCCTAGTAAAAAACCTGTCTCCCACCCAGTTTTTACTCCCGACCGTTTGATTGTTACCATTTACGACTGTTTCTTACTCAGCTAGGGGCTCTGGTAAAACTCACAGTACTTTTTGTTTCCTCCTCGCATCACTCTCACTGCTACCTCAAGTATTTGGTCAAGTCCCTCTCATTTTTTTCCTTTATTGTTTGTCAAAATTATGATGGAAAATATAAAGTGAACTGCCTCGAAACTCTGTAGGCCTGAGAAGCCAGAATTTCCCTCGGTCCCAAGCCTCTCATGGATTCCCACTCCTAGCTCTATGACACCATTTATCCTTTCAATGTGGCCCGTATGAAGACCAATATTTTGGATTATAAACGGTGGGGTGAGGATTTGTTTAGGGTTGTAGATTCAGGGCTCTACTACCAAATTACCCTGTTAGTCCATCCTTTCGTTGAGTTCATAGCTTGGATCGCCAACACCTATATTGAGCGGAAATATATCTTCCTCTCCGCCTATGGGGTTAAATTATTCAAAATTACCCCTTAGCTAATCAGGAAAGCTCTGTGCTGCCCCTCTGCTCAAGAGTGTGTTGAATTCACATAATTCACCCTCTCATGTCATTCCTTAAAATTTCCCCTGGAAAAAAAGAGAGGCTTCCTCGAGCTTATCACTACATCACGCCTAACTTCCCTCCCTCCCAAAGGACTATCCTGCTGTTCCTATTTCGTGACAAAATACAACCCATCTTAGCAATCATCTTAGGAATTTTGGGTTTAGATAACGCAGATGGGGTAACAAACGTTGGTCTAGGGTTTCTAGAGCTCATGATGTAGCCTGAGATTCTACTGGATATCCCCACCTTCCGGGCCTCCACTTTTAAATCTCAATTTCAAGACATATCATCCTCTAGTTGTTTTAGATACTATTCCTTGGTGTTCTACCTATTCCTATTCAAACATGGAGACAAGTTCGAGGGTTTAGGCCTAGACAAGTTCTCTGTGAGAAATGCCGAACCAAAATCTGTTTTCGAATGGACTCACTCAGTTCGCTAACACCCAGAGGGAAAGGGTCACACAAAATTCATCATGGATTTCATGTCCAGGGCTTATGAGATCATACATGATAGTCCCCCACCTCTGATTTTTCATGAGCAGAAGGAGTTGCTCCAGTTTAGTGAGACATATTATGTCGGGGATTGGTATTTATTCAAATATCATACTGAGATCAGGGTTTATGGTGCCGAAGTGTCTCCTTACCATCTTCTAGTGTTCATGTCCATGAGGATTTTGTCCCTTGAATTTATTTGCCAAGTCCTAAGTGCTGACCAAACTCACTTTGTGACCGTAAAGAAGGGATATATTCTGAGGCTCCCAAATGTTGTAGGTCCTTTCACTATCAGTTCAAGACACACACTCCCCTTAGTTGAGGGGCTATTGCAGAAGATGAATTTAATGCAAGGGGATGTATGGAATTATGATCCTAAAGGGTTCATCATGTGAAGAAAGAAGAAGATTAAGTCTTCAGAATATGAGCATGAACCTAGGCCTCTAATAGAATGGAAAGCTAACTGTGACTTGTGGCCTTTGGATATAGAGATGGAGGCTGAATCCCTAGCTGTTGAAGGAAGAGGAGACAATGAACATGATGAAGTGGAGGTCCTAGATCAGGGGAGCCATGAAATGGACCAGGGACTCATGGATGAAGAGGAGGAGGACCACCTCAGTAAAAAGAAAATAATTGAGGGGTTGGGAGAATAGGACACCAAGCAACTTGACGAGGAAACCCCACAACACATAGGTCAGGGAAAAGACAAACCAGGTTTCTAGCTCTCTTATGACTTCGCATCCTCATCGACACCTTCAAAACTCTTAGAGGTGGTAACCTTGGGTAAGAGAGGAAAAAAAGAGCAGATTGAGGTGAAGAACCAGTGAGCAAGGGAAAAACTAAGAGTAAAGCTAATTCAATTTGTGGATAAGCACCACACCAGGCTAATGATAGCTTTGGATGTGGATAATGACCAGCTAATAGTTACTGTCCAACACTATGATTCTCACCCCTACCCCCAGGTTCTAAGTACAAAGCCCTAGAGTTTATTCTACAATTAGCTTCCATCCCCTTACCAGACAAGCTGAACCTGCATAAAGCCATTAGGGAAATGTTGCATAGAGAGGTGTTGAAACACACCCTCACCTTAGAGAAATCCGAGATAAGGCTAGCTCATATTACAAACAATATGAAAACGGAAAGATCAAGCACAAAGGCTTTTGCAACGCAGCTTGAGGACTGTAATGTTCCTTTTTTCAGAAACATTGTCAATTGACAAAGAAAATCTATTCCAGAGATAGACTGCAGGGGAATTTACTGGATTTGTCACCTTTGAAAAAAGGATGAGCTCCAGAGGCTACCTGGCCCACTAGCAGACTCTATCTATAGAGTGATTGTCAAGGGACAATATCCCCAAGAGGGAAACACAACAAGATTGGGAATCTCTTAAGATAACCCAACATTGCAGCTACAACAATAAAAAATACATCAAAATGGAAAATAGCAGTGATTCACATACACATGAAATACTGGAGAATCCAATGGCCATCATATTATAACATAGCAGAAAATAAGAATACAAATCCTTGAGGGAATGATCACTCAAGCAAGGCACAACAAGCCTCAAGAACCTGTACATGCAAATATGAGAATACACCGCTGCATAAGAAAGCCCTAGGCCATGACTGCGCAGTTTATAGAGGAACTGCTGCATAAAATATAATGATACAAGGATATAGAAATATGAAGCTCAAATAAAGTGGGGGAGCATGATCTCAACCCCTGAAAATACAATACATAAATCATTAAGAAGGATTGGTTGAAATACAAGCAAAATGGCACTCCTGTAGAAATGACGAAGTTGCTGGGTAGCAACAACTCAAGAATTGGAAATACATGGAGAAGGCTGAAATGGCTGAAAAAAATGAAGAACCCTCCTCCAATAGAAATCTGAAGTTAAAGGCTAATCCTTTCACCCAAGACTTCTCCTCCAAGTGATTGTCAATCCCTCACAGCAAATCTCCTCTTTGAATAACGTTGTCTACTGAAGGGACTGCACTGCCAATGAGGGAATGTGGTTGGCCTAATGACAAGGATGGTGGGATATGCTCAAGAACCCCCTTTCCTGATCTACCAATGGATGAAACCTCTCTCCACTGAAAAACTAGCTCCGGATGGTGTATGGAAACCTCCCCAGCAACACCCAGCAACACTACACAATATCTGCTGCAAAAACTGCGCTGATGTAGATGGATGAAGCTATGGCCTAAATGCCTAAATATGGGGAATGGAGTGCAATCCTTCATGAGATACTCAAGAAGGAGAGGAAATCCTAAACAGGACTCCCTCATGCCCGAAGGCACTGCAGCTCTGCTGAACAACAAGTGGCAGCAACAGGTCTCTAAGACTTGAATGTAAAATGATCAAAAGATAATCTCAATGGCTGCCTTGCTCCTCTTTTAAACAAGTGAGCCTTCCCTCCATGGGCCCTACTTTGAATTAGGGTTTCCTTCCTCTAGAAACTTCCCTCCTACGTTGTCCCACTTAGTGCTTTCCAACTCATGCCAACGTAGTTTGACTTGGTCAACCTTGGCGAAACCTTTATGAAAAAACCTCCTTTCACACATGGAGGTGTGAAATCCAGCTCCAACATGATCCTCTTTCATACTTAGAGGATTTTTATTCTCTAATCATGCAAAGAATGGGTCCCATACCCATTTTATTCATCTCCTTAACAAAAATCAATGTTCCATAAAATTTGGAACATTACAAGGACTGCAAGAAGCAGATAAGAGGAAAAAGCACCGATCCTAATGCAACAGTGAAAAATATTCTACGTAAATATGAATTGGAGGTAGAGGAGTTACGACACAAGTTGAACATTCCTTGTTTAGAGCATATCCAAACAGAGGAGCTGGAAAAAGTTGAAAAAGAGAAATAATCCCTCACTGAGGCACTTACTCAGAGAGATGAAGAGATTACAGAGTTAAAAGGGAAGCTAGTCGAGTTGCAGTAGGCTCAGAACAACCACGTATGCCTACTACAAGTGCCGGATGACCCTGAAAATGCCTTAGAGCATTTGACCAAGGCTTTAGCGGATTTGAAGATATCAGAAGATGAGACTCGAACTACCCGATGACTACTGGATGAAGCAAAGGAAACCTTTGTAGAAAATTAGAAGACAGTCTCATCTTTACAGCAAGAGGTGGAGACCCTTCACAAAGAGTCTCAAGAGCATCGGAAGTCAATCAGAGACCTAAAGGCTCAACTCATGGGCAACATGTCTCTAGTAGAAGCCATACAAATAATCTGGGGTGAGATTATGAAGGAGGTAAAGGAGAATTGGGAGCTTGTTACATTGGAAAATGACAAGAAGAATGCCATCTAGGATTGTAAAGTACAATTGGCCGTACGTTGAAGGGAAGAAAACAAAAATGTAATGACTGCGCAGTGATACATCAGGAAAATCAACAAGCTCCCGTCAGAAGAATTGGGCATGCACGGAGTGGTCGACTAGTTCAGGACCATAATTGAGGTCACCAAAATGATTCAGAAGGAAGAGACATGAGTAAAAGCATCAAGATATTTGGCACTCGTGGCTAGTGGGGTGGAGGCTTTCGATTGTGAATGGGGCAAGCTAGTGGAAGCAGGGATTCCCACATGCTTGGACTTGTTGGGGGCATTTCTCCCCTGGACCACGTATGAATAGAAGATGTCTGAGATCAAGTGCAAGGGAAATTCGACACTAGAGAAGACCTCTCGCCTAAAGGCTGAAACCTTGGTGGTAGCACTGCGCAAGGAATTATTTCTCCTTGCCATGGTTAAAAGGTTCTTTGCTGCTCACCTTGATTACACCGAGCTGACTCAGCT
Organism: Pinus albicaulis; assembly: GCA_034641835.2. Lineage (NCBI taxonomy): Eukaryota > Viridiplantae > Streptophyta > Pinopsida > Pinales > Pinaceae > Pinus > Pinus albicaulis. The sequence goes on along the minus strand of CM076571.1, from coordinate 84,017,021 downwards.
GCATGGATTATTTGATCTTTTTAGCTTTGCACCTTTACCTACTGATATCATATGGTAGAGATGTTATGAGAACTCGCATCCACCACCTTCCTCTACTTCACAGCCAATGTCTCTTATGTCATCTTGCTACTCTGTCTCCTCCTCTGCTCCAATGCGTCCACGCGGCTCGGGGCCTTATGCCACTACTCGACGTAACCGTTAAAGATGTCAGGATCAGGCCCATGCAATATTTTATTTACTTAATATTTTATGTTAAGTTATGATGTATAATTGGGTGAAATCACGATTTCACCCTAGTACTGTTTTTATTATTGTTATGTTTTCGTTATGTTCTATTACGAAGAGCAGTGCTTTTGGCATGATATAGTTAAACCGTATCGTTTTTTATTTTGATATGTGAAAAATAAAGAAAGAATATCTACTTGAGAAATATCTGGCTAATAGCCTATGATGTATGAACTATAAAGAGGGAACTCAGAGAGTATAGAAGGGTTATGGATTTAGTGGAAGCTCTGAGTTCATACTGTATGACCTTTTGTAATTATTGTTTTGAGCTCGGAATGCATATCTTGAAGAGCTGCTTTTGAAAGATACTATAACAATGAATTTGTTTGCAAATGGATTGCAATTGGGCTGGTGAATAGTATGTATGTATGTGTCTTATTGTGGCTCATTTGCATTTACTTTCGAAATATTTTTTAAAAGAAAAAAAGCATATATATTAGAAAATGGACAATTCTAAATTTCTATATGCCGAAAAATAATTTTTATTTTATATGTTGGTCAATTAACTTATTGTGCAGAGATGTGAAGGTGAGTCCGACCATTGGGTTAACCTCCGTGTAATTCACAAAGCAAGATTTAAAATAAATGATGTTGATTTGGATCAGTGGAAATCCGCGGGCACAAACATCCCGAAGTATAGCACCGAGTGTGCCTCCGCAGTTGACCCTGTCAAGAGCTCGTTGACCATGATCGACGGTTCACAATCATTGTGGGGGTAGACCTTCGATGAGTCTGCTGTACTCTAGAGTACTCCCGCAGTGATGTAGACAACCTATGATGCAAGAAATTAATGCTGCAAGCTAATGAGCCAACTCGTATGCTACGTCATATGTCCATTATCTGTCAAGTCATGCATTAAATTTAAATTCATTTCCAAAATCCCGCACCATATATAAAATGTGTTAAAGTTCCACTTTTCCTGATATTTATTTTCAGTCCCAATTGTCCAAGAGTCATCTGAGTCATTTAATTTCTCACCTCCGCGTTTGTACAGTCGCCACCCCGAGTAAATCCATGGCTAAACAGTCGCCCTTCTTTGGCTCTTCCAGCCACAGCCCGCTTATAGATACTGAAAAAGATGTCAAGGATACCCTGTGCACAGTTGAGAACTTAGCCTTTTATCAACAAGTCTTACTTAATGAGAAGAATTCTCCCTTCTACTCAGCCATGGTCAAGTCTGGTGTTATATCTGCATGTGTCCCGAAAACCCATCTTTTTAAGAAATTTGTACATTGGCTAGTATCCGCATTGTACCCTAGCAAGTGATTTGTGATAAATAATTTGGGAAAAAGTGTTCTTCAAGTCACATCTGTATTAATCCTTCAAGTCCTCTGTTATCCTGAGTCAGAGTCTTATGTCAATTTTACTGAAGAATCATTGGTGGCACTATATGACAGTCTTGCAGGGAAATATTTTACACAGGTGGTTTTCATTCTAAAGCTGGAAGCAGGACATTTTTCGCAAGATGATAAAGAGTTTCCCTTGGATATTTTTGATGTAGAATTCAAGACCGTGCTGCAATTTTTGTCGAAGATACTTGGGAAGGAGGATGCTGCTCAAATTGACAGGTCGGTTCTTGGGTTATTTTCTTTAATAATGAAGCCCAATGTGGTGTTAGACATTCCTTCCTATTGGTAAGAGAACATTAATGCTCAAATTATGAGCCTGTCCTTCACTGGGTCTTTCAGGTTTCCCTCACTGATTGCTTATTTATTCTTCTATCAAAATGTAGAAGCATTTATACATTTGGGGTTGAATATTGTTGATTCAAATAAGAAAAGGCAATCAATGGTGTTTTGGACAGATGTAATAAGAAATGAACCTAATGAGGGAGGGTTATTTGATTTTGATGCTTATTTCATGCCAATTGCTTATAAGATTTTGAATGGAATTACTCCTCCATGTTTTCTGCCGATGGCCCAGGAGTTTCTTCAGCTTAGTATTAATTGAAAATTTGGAGATTGGTTTGTGTATGATGATTATTCAGAAATTAGGTTGTATGGAGATGGGATTGAGCCTTATAGACTACCCATCTTTGTCCCCATGAGAATATTTTCCTTGGAGTTTATTAGATAGAGCTTGAATGTTGATTAGATACATTTTTTTCCAATGAAGAAAGGCCATCTATTTAAGTTTCCTATGACTGTTGGACCATTCATAGTGAATATGAGACAAGCAACAAATGAGGCAAACCGAATGTTAGAAAGCATGCATTTGTTATTAGGTGAGAAATGGGATTATGATCCACACAAGGTTATTTCTAACAGGAGAGTTAATGATTATTCTGCTTTCGTTCATGACAGTAAGCCTGAAATTGAGAAGTTATCTAACAAAGGTTTTTCAGGCTCTGGTAGCACTAGCATTCAGACTCCAATCATCTCTAAAAGGATAAGTAAAAGAAGTAAATAAAGGCTGTTGATTCTGAGGATGAAGAATAGAGAGCTGAGAAAAGAGCTAAGTTAACTGAAGAGATACCAAACACACAACCTGGTTTCTTAATTCAATTAGGAGATACTCAAAATTCACCAACTTCACCATCAAGACACGAAGCTGTTCATGATCAGGTACCTTTGATAAAGTAGGTCTTTGCCCAAATTGCAGAAAAGAATCAGAATATTAGGGCAAGTATGGAGGCTCAAGCTGAGTATCAGATTACTCCTGATCAAACCAGACTGTTGACTGCTATGGATTTAGAAAGGGATCAATTGAAAATTTCTTTCTCTCACCCATCTGAAATGACAATAGGGTCATCCAACAGTTTTAAAACTGTAAATCTAATTGTTGATACTAAAAATATCCATTTACTTGATAAAGTTAACTTACACATGAAAACTGGTTAATTGATTGTTAATGACTCAACTGAAACTGGTGCAGCTACTTATAAGGCTGAGAATATGTTGGGAAAGGTGGTTAAGTAGCTAAAGTTAGAGAAGGCTAATTCCAGGGTTCTTTTAACTCAAAATGAAGAATTGAAGAAAATAAATGTAAAATTTGGAGTGGATCCCAATGATAGATCAACTGTACAAAAATTATTACAAAGTGCAGAATAAAAAATTAACGTGTTGAAGAAAAAGCTAAAGCTACCTACTGGAGAGAATCCAATGGCATCAGAGCTGGCAGAGGTAGAAAATGAAAAGGAAAATATTTTATAGTAGCTGTTGCAGAAAGATGAGGAAATTTATAGATTAAAGGAGACAGTGGTTAATCTGCAGGGTTAGATTGAATCACATACTTGCACCATAGTTTTGTCATTTGGAGATGATGATCCAACAGCTAGATTATCCCAATTGAGCACAGAATTGAAGATGGCAGAGGTTGATCTGAAGAAAACTTAGAGTGATCTTGATACAACAATGAAAATAATACATGCCAAAGATGGAGAAGTTAGTAAATATAAATCTGATTTCCAGACAGCTTATGAAGAAATCAAGAGTCTTAAAGAAAAAGTAAAGGGAAACATGTCTTTAATTCAAGAAAAGGATATTGTGTGGAATGAAACTATTGAAGTAATGAAAACAATTTGGGGATCACTGATTATAGTGTCAGAGGAAAAAAGCATAATCAAAGATTTACAGGAGCTCATCCTTGATCTATGGGAAAAAATATTTATTGACTTTGTTAATTCCAAGACAGATCAAGAGCTAGAGGAGCATGAAATCAAAGATAGGACATTATGTGTTTTAGAAATCAATAAGTTGATTGTGAAGAATGTTTGCAGGAAATCAGCAGAGAAGAAATTGACAGAGATCAACCAGGCTGTGGATAATGTCAACACCATGTTTGATAAAAGGACCAGAGCTCGGTTGCCATCATGCTGGGATTAACAAGGAAATTTACTATCTTGGGATTCATATGAGACTTTATTAGTGGGAGAAAAAAGCAAGATTGATAATACTCATGAAAAAACTACAGTCTTAAAAGGAGCAACAATTGTCAATTTCTTGCATAGACATTTTAAATTATTATGGATGATTAATGCCTTGTTTATGGAAAGGCCTACTTTTACTAGGATCACTGCTTTCCGACTAGAGTATCACAAGTTAGTCAATTCTCCTAAGACCAACATTGAAATCTAGAAAAAATGCAGGGCATGGATGACTGATTCACCAGGTGATACATCAACAGCTCAGGGAGTTACATCAACACCTCAGGGAAACACATCAATAAAAAATCAGATTCAACAAATAGATTGATATTCCAAGTTTTATTTATCTTTCTTATTAAAATATCGAGGCTATAATGATGTCCTCAATTGCAATATAATAAGTAGTTTAAAAAGTTTAGGTAGTTTGAGTAGTTTCAAGAAGTTTTAGCAGTTACAAACTGCTTTTGTATTTATTCAAGCAAGATAGTAAGATTGAAGAGGGTTCTGAGTTTTTGACCTCTAGAAGACTACAATTTTGTACTTACTTTTATGAGAAATTAATGAAAGAAGCATCAAGTTTCTTGCGATCGTTGATGGTGATTTGTTTTTCATGTATCATTTTGTGTCCTTCTTTGAATAAAGTGAATATATTAAACAAATCCTTGAATGCTGTTTGAAATAAGGAATTCCTTTAAATCCAAAAAAGTCCTATTTCGCTTTAAGTGAAGGAAAAATCTTAGGATATATCATTTCAAAACACGAAATTTGTATTAATCATGAAAGAATTAAGGAAATTTCTAAACTCTTACATCCCCATAACAAGAAATCCATGCAGTCCTTTTTAGGATATATAAATTTTGTTAAAAGATTGTTCCAAATTTTTATCAAATTGTTTTACCTTTGCAAGTGATGATTAAGAAGAATTCACTTTTTAAATGCGGAGATGATGAAAGAGAAGATTTGATTTGATGAAGGAAGCTATCATTAACACACCTTCTCTGACTGTCCCAGATTTTTCGAAACATTTTATTTTATATACTTTTGCATCAGAAAAATCTTATGCTGTTGTATTAACATAGATTGTGTAATATCCCAAAATGGGAAAATCAACAATACTTGCACAGAAAACACATTTTTCAGAAATATGAGCATCAACAGAAAAATGCAGCCCATGAATCCATTATATCTGACATTATTGAACTTAGATCTAAGAGGAAATCAGAAACAAATGACTTTTGCCTAGTTAAACAGGCCTCCCATGCTCAAAACAACTTAAAAAGTGATGAAACCCCAAGACTGCAACACACAGAAATCACTGAATAAAGAGACTTCATATTTATTAGAGGGTTATACTTAGAAAATGGAGAGACAAATCAGATATTCTATTATATTACTCAATGAGGCATAAAAACAGAGATCTAGTCTCTTTTTACATAGATCCAAGATGACCCGGCAAGGGTTTCTTGACATAAATGATATACAAGAAAGAACTGTTGCATATATATGGCTGAATCACGCTGTATAGATGAAGCTCTACATTAAAATGGTTGATCATGCAAATAAATGGCTGTAGACTCTCCTACTAGCTTTCCGGGAAAAAGGCTGATCCTCCTCCTGGGAAACTAGCTCATAAAAGTGGGGTTTTAACCCCTCCCACTGCACACCTTAATAAATAACATAGTTTATGCAAGGGACTACATTTTTTCTGAAGGTAACTGCTTGGCCTAACACCAGATAGTGGAAAATGTAGCAAAAAAAGCTCCTCTTATATTTCTTAAACAAGATCTCCAAAGAAGAGTAGGGAATTCCTGCATGAGAAAACCCTTGCACTAAACAGTGCAGAAAACTTAGCTAAAGAACCAAAGTATGCAAATAAGTCTAAACATACCACATACAATATAATATTCAATCATCCCCATATGGTTTCCATCTCCTCCATTATATAGTTGATGAGTTTCCTCACCAAGGGTCCCACCCCATTATGAGGTTGCTTACATGGAAAGGTTCCTCCACCAAAATCACGCTGTCTCCATGTGCCTTGCTCATCCTTTTACAGTGTTGTTTGATTTAGTCAATATTGACTCGATCAACCTTGACTAGATCTTCATGCCTTGTCTCCTTTCACACTCAAGGTGTCTTCATTTTGACTAGCTAGATTGATCTTCATTCACATTGAGCTGTCTTCATTTAGGATCCACTCCTCATATAAAAATGTTGTTGACTTGGTCAAAATTGACTTTGTCCACACATTTTATACCCTGTTCACACATGTGGATGCTTGATCTAGTTATTACATGATCCCTTCTCACATTATGAGGGATTTTTATTCATACTTAAGCAACTTATGAGCCTCCTTGCCATTTATTCATATATCTAGATTTAAAAGAAAAATTAATATTCATATTAGCTGCATGCTAATTTAGGAATATTACAATATTCCCCTCCCAAATTTTTCTTGTCCTCAAGCAACTGCAAGGGTGCTACAAAATCTCCCCTCCTCCTCTTGTGGCCTTCATGTCTAATGGTTTCCACCATTGCTTAAGATATTCTGCAATAATTTTGTCTCCCAATGGTTCCTTCCAAGTGTGCAAGCTGGCCTTTGGTGGATAAATCAAATGGCTCTCATCATGGAAGAAAGGAAGGTCTACCTGGAAACCTTCTTGCTGATCAAGGGCCTCCTCAAGACAGAAGTGATGACAATCATGGGGAATTTCATCGTCAATGAAGGACTCCCACCTCCATGCTATCATCCAAATGAAATGAATCACCTCCCAGCTTGGTAATTCATAGTAAAGATCCTCCCAAATTCTCATGAGAGGCATGTCCCAAGTGCTCCAAACAATCATATGGCCTACCTAATAAAGAAACAAGTGATATACTATGGTAGCCATGTCCTTTCCCATTCTCCCCTTGAAACATGTAGTGCAAAAAGTGTGGGAAATTTCTTTCCAAAAGGACACATTCAACCAATGTGCCTCTCCTCCAATCATGTCCCCAATAAAGATAAGAACATCTTCAAAATATGGAATCATAATTGAAATCATGCTAGATTCCATATGAAATAAAGGAGAAGGATAATGATTTCTCATGTGCAACCAGCGCAGTTTTACCCCCAACTGCCATAGAATATGATATGACAAGTGTTCTTCCCAACACTTGTTTGCTACCCCATCCTTCTTGCATGCTTGGAGAAGGTGTATGATAGTTAGTGCTAATGAAGCACACCATGAAAAATATAACATCTCCCCAAAATCTATTAGGGGATGGTCAACATATCTATTGTTTATGGCCCAAGGTGGCTCATGAAACCCATAAGAAAGAGTGCCCCCTCTTGGATCCAAGACCTGCACATGAGTGTTAAGAAAATGCAAGTACATAATAAATATATCATGATGTTCAACAATACAATTTTTATCATATACTTGGTTTAATTAAGCAATGTAGCTCATGGATGAGCTGCTTCTCACACTCAATGAATGAGGAGCTGGTAATGATAACTCTTCCAAAGAGCTGTGTTCCTCCTCGACCAGCAATTGACCCATGCACTTACTCATATGAGAGTGCATTTCCTCTTTGAAGTTATCCCACATTAATCCATCTAAGATAGTATGATATGTTCTAATGAAACCAGTGAGTTTTGAAAGCAAAATCTATATAGGCTGCATTAAGTAGTTTCTCCTTGAGCTTGGAGTCTCTAGCCAAATAGATCTGAGCATGGGAATAAATGAATCCATCAACTAATTTATACCTCCCATCCATCACTTTCCCATCAAGAACCTTACATGTGAAAATTTCCTTGGAGTATTCCATCAAAAGTTGGGAATCCCAATAAGGATCTAGGCTCCCCAACAATGACAGTGCTGTAGAAATTTGAAATGCAGCCCCTGTCATAGCATGGCTCTCCTCCTTGACATGATTGATGTCAAAGTCACATGTTGGAGTACTATCAACTTCCTTTTGTTGCCTCCTTTGTAGCTGATCTGGCTCAAGACAAGATTGAAGTAGATGGAAGTCAACCTCCCCTTGGAAAGTCCTTGTCTTCCAAAACTTCCTCAATGTGGCCCATGCATGCAAGAGTGTTGATATCCTCTTGTCATGTTCAGAAATCTATTTTGTGAATGAAAATATCATTGGCTGCCCAAAAGATATGGAGTTTCCATATGACATCATATCCATGCCATCATAGACATCTGAATTCTCCCTTTTCAACACAAATAACTGAGTGGGAGATAGCAATGTTCAACTCATAAAATTGCTTTCCTCTCTTTTGAATCCATGAAAGATTCTCTGCACTGTGCTAGTTTCTCCCAAGGCTCCTTCCTTAGCCAAGTATGTATATGCTTCCCATAGTTGAGAGAAAACTTTAGTTTTCCTCCCATCAGGAGGTCTCCTCGGTGGAATGCCTCCATGTAAAGAGACATCAAGGCATAGAGTAGGGGGTGTATGTGTGTGGACAGATTTTTTCTTGCCTTCCTTGCATAGATCATCCTTCCTTCTTTGTGCATCAACCTTCTGAAATAAATAGGGGTGTATTCTCCTCATCATGTGGTGCTTGCCCTCCTCTCTTCCTTCTTCTCTCTTCAATATCTCACCATTTGATAATGATGGCACATGCTGCACATGGATTGTTCCACAGTCTCCATATGTGAGATTCCTTGGAACTCCTTGCAAGATTGCAAGGATTTCTCTCCTTGGAGTAAGTACTCCATCTTCCTCTTCATGAGGTCCTAGATGTGCTCTTGTCATGACTGCGTTATCACCTTCATCCTTCTCTTCCTCCTCTTCAATAGTTGAAAATGCCTCATCATCAATAAGAGACCTTAAATCTTGGTCTTCTTTTGAAGGAGGATCTCCATGTCTTCCTCTTGAGAAAGAAGCTCTTCATGCAAAGGGGAATTTTCCTTTAGCAACATGTCATACAAGTTTCCATCCCCTTCAATGGTTTTCTGAAATGGAGCTGAATTTAGGGACCCTTCCAATCCATGCAAAATTTTTGTTTGATTTGGTTTGATAGATTCCATAGCAGGCGTTTCATAATATTTTTCATCAAACCTTTCCACTACTCTTCTAATGAACTTTGCATAGGTAGATGTATTTGAATTCTTTAAGGAAAAATATTCAAACAACCACCAAGCATAAGCCTTACCCTCAAGATGCATCGCTTCTACTTTGATGGCTTCCTTTTCTGAGACTTAATGTTGTTGCACATAGGTGTCTAGCTCCTTAACCCAAGCCCTAGCTGGACATTTAGGTGATCCATCAAAAGTAGATAGAAAGAATCTACCCACACCCTGCTGCTTGATACTTGTGCTTCCTTATTCCTTTATCTTGTAAAAACCTTGGAAGTTCAAGTGATCTTTGAACCCATTAGATTGAGCTTCATACTCTTGCAAATAATCACCAAGAGTCTCCTCCTTTGGCACATCTCCTTTCTGCTTCTTCTTCTTCATGAAAAAGTGGCTGACAGAGCATTGTAAATCTGGTGATGTGGCTGAATTATCACACCCATAAGATGAGGAATTAGAGCTTTCCTCATGTATAGATCTTGCAAAACTTGTTGAGGGACTTCTATGTCTTTCCCTCCTCATTTCTTTGATGTCTTTGCTTCTACCCTGCAGAGTTTGAAAGAGAAGTTTTGAGAACCTCTTTCCTCAAGAAAATAAGGGGTTGCTTTGATCTCTCTTGTAGATCATCTCCTCCCCATGATAAGACTCCATGATGGATGAAGAACACAGGCTGAGCCAAGATTAAGGCTCTGATACCATTGTAATATCCCAAAATGGGAAAATCAACAATACTTGCATAGAAAATGCATTTTTCAGAAATATGAGCATCAAAATAAAAATGCAGCCCATGAATCCATTAGATTTGACATTATTGAACTTATACATAAGAGGAAATAAGAAACAAATGACTTTTGCCTTGTTAAACAAGCCTCCCATGCTCAAAACAGCTTAAAAAGTGATGAAACCCCAAGACTGCAACACACAGAAATTACTGCATAAAGAGACTGCGCAGTTATTTGAGGGTTATACTCAGAAAATGGAGAGAAAAATCAGATATTCTATTATATTACTCAATGAGGCATAAAAACAAAGATCTAGTCTCTTTTTACATAGATCCAAGATGACTCGGCAAGGGTTTCTTGACAGAAATGATATACAAGAAAGAATTGTTGCAGATCTATGGCTGAATCACGTTGTATAGCTGAAGCTCTGCATTAAAATGGTTGATCATGCAAATAAATGGCTGTAGAATCTCCTACTAGCTTTCCGGGAAAAAGGCTGATCCTCCTCCTGGGAAACTAGCTCATAAAAGTGGGGTTTTAACCCCTCCCACTGCACACCTTAAGAAATAACACAATTTATGCAAGGGACTACATTATTGCTGAAGGTAACTGCTTGGCCTAACACCATATAGTGGAAAATGTAGCTCAGAAAGCTCCTCTTATATTTCTTAAACAAGACCTCCAAGGAAGAGTAGGGAATTCCTGCATGAGAAAACCCTTGCACTAAACAGTGCAGCAAACTTAGCTAAAGAACCAAAGTATGCAAAGAAGTCTAAAAAGACCACATACAATATAATATTCAATCATCCCCATATGGTTTCCATCTCCTCCATTATAAAGTTGATGAGATTCCTCACCAAGGGTCCCACCCCATTATGAGGTTGCTTACATGGAAAGGCTCCTCCACCAAAATCACGCTGTCTCCATGTGCCTTGCTCATCCGTTTACAGTGCTATTTGATTTAGTCAATATTGACTGGATCAACCTTGACTGGATCTTCATGCCTTGTCTCCTTTCACACTCAAGGTGTCTTCATTTTGACTAGCTAGATTGATCTTCATTCACATTGAGCTGTCTTCATTTAGGATCCACTCCTCATATAAAAATGTTGTTGACTTGGTCAAACTTGACTTTGTCCACAAATTTTAGACCCTTTTCACACATGTGGATGCTTGATCTAGTTATTACATGATCCATTTTCACATTATGAGGGATTTTTATTCATACTTAAGCAACTTATGAGCCTCCTTTCCCATTTATTCATCTATCTAGATTTAAAAGAAAAAATAATATTCCTATTAGCTGCATGCTAATTTAGGAATATTACAGATTGATGATCAAAAGATCGAAGTACCTATTTCATTCTTTAGTTCAAACCTCCAAGGTGACGAACTAAATTATTCTGAAGTAGAAAAATAAGCATTTGCTGTCTATAAATCTTTAAAACATTTTAGACCTTTTCTCCTTAAAACACACACTAAGGTAATAGTTCCATTCTCGGTTGTAAGGCAAATGATTATACAGAAATAACTAGGAGAAAAGAGAGAAAATTGGGTAACTGCTTTGCAGGAATACGATATTGAAATAAGACCAGCCAAAATAATTAGAGGACAAGGTCTCTGCAAAATGCTATCTAGAGCATCCAATTTATCAAATGATGTAGAGTCAAGTAATACTGTACAAATTGCTGAAGTAAGTTTAAATGATTTAGAATCACAGTATACTGAGTTAATCTTTTACTTAAAAAATGGATATATTCCGGTAGAACTCAATCATAAAGAAAGAGAGATTTAAGACTGAAATTTAATCAATACCAACTCATAGACAATGTCTTTTTTAGAAAAAAACTATGACTCTGTACTACTAAGATGCCTTGAGAAATCTGAAGCTGAGAGAGTTTTGCAGGAACTCCATGATGGAAGTGTAGGCAGACACTTTGGTGGAGACACTACTGCGCATAAGATCCTTCATGCAGGTTATTACTGACCCACTCTTTTCAAAGATGCTCATACATATGTGTGAAAATGAAAAACATGCCAAACTGTTGCTGGAAGACAAAGAAAACCAGCCTTGCCATTGCAACCAATCAACATTGATCAACCTTTCGAGCAATGGGGATTATATATCATAGGTGATATTTTTCCTAACTCATCCAAGCAACAAAAATACATTCTCACTGTAACATATTATTTTACTAAGTGGGTGGAGGCAATTCCACTAAAGGTAGCTAACTCTGAAGCCATAATTTAATTTATTGATCAATTCATTATTACCAGATTTGGCTTAACCAATGCACTTATGTTTTATAATGCATCTTATTTTTCGGGAAATAACATGACATAATTTTCTCTTAAAAGAGGATTTAAAATTAAATACTCTGCTAACTACTATCCCCAAGGGAATGGTTTAGCAGAATCAACAAAAAAAAATCTCATAAGAATTATCAAAAGAAATATTGATCAAAATCAGAAAAATTGGGATAAATCTTTAACATTTTCACTATGGGCCGATATGATTACTCAAAAAGCTTCCAGAGGAACTTCTCCATTCCATCTAGTTTATGGGAAAGAAGCTATAATTCCTTCAAACTTAGTTCTTCCCTCACTAGCCCTAGTTCGATTTATTAATGAAGTACCTTCTTCTTCCCTACAATCAAGAATGTCATAGATCCTTAAAATGGAAGAAGAATGGAAAATCCCAAAATAACTCATACTCATCATCAACAAATAGTGAAAATTCCTTTGATGCAAATTTTGTTTCCCCAAAAAACTTCCAAGTTGGAGATCTCGTACTCAAATGGGACAAAGAACATGAGGAAAAAGGTAAGCATACCAAATTCCAAAGAATGTGGCTTGGACCATTCCAAATCATTGAACAAATTGACCCATCAACCTTTATGTTACAAGACCTTCAAGGGAGAAAATACTTACTCCCTGTTAATGGGCTAATCTTGAAAAAATTCTTTTCTTAGAAGAAGATTATCTTCTAAATGTATTATATCCATTTTATTTTCTTTATTTTTTAGAAAAAATAATGTTTGATTACATACTTCTGGTCGTTCACGAGACCTCTGAATCATTTTATGTTTTTATTTTTTGAATAATAGAAAATTTTGAGGAAATTATTACCAACCTAGAAAATTGAATGAATACTATAGAACTTTGAAATCTTTTTCCATCGAAATTGTAAATTTTGTAAACTCAAAATTCGTAAAGTCTTTTTACTCTATTATCAATTAGAAAAAAGGTTCATCTTTAGAAAAAAAAGGCTTTTGTAACTAAGCATATTTAACTCTAAACTATCATCCAAAACTCTTAAGGAGTCATTGATTCTCCCCATCCATTGAAAATACCTTTTTTAGAGTGTAATTAAAAAAAATATAAAAAAAACTTAAAAGGATAAGAAGTCTCATCATGAGCTTGCTTACCATGATCATAAGTTAATGATTAACTAAAATTACCACAACTGCATACCAAATCAGGGTAATGGCTCATGATTATTAAAATCATAAGACAAGGGGTCTCATCACGAGCCAACTTCTTCAGTCTAAATCATAAATAGTAAATGGCATTTTCACTTTTTGGTCATCAAGCCAAGAAAATGCATTTTCAAGAGAAAAAGGAAAAATGAGTAACTAAGGAGTTAACTCAAATAAATTGTACATAAATGGATGGGACACTGAATCATTGATGGTTAAAAGGTAACCTTGCTTAAGATATTAATATTTAGTAGCAATAGTGGCACTACCAATGACAAAAGGAGAAAATTAAAAAGCCAAGTTACAAAAAAGAACACTTACTTTACCTTTTAAACCATATAATGATTGATAAAGAGAAAAGGCGATATTTATTTATGAAAGGTTTATAAAATATTAACGATATAGATGATTTTTTTATATTCAGAGTAATTTTATTCATTTAAATATTTTGAAAAGAATTCTTGTTTCCTTAAATTATTTTTACTTTGAAGATACTAAATAAATTGTTTTTCAGAGATAACTGGTTCATCGAGTGAATCACCAATTGTTTTTTTTTTGGGTAAGTTGGGCTATTCTATATTAATTCGAGAAAAGAAACATTACATATGCTATAGGCAGGGTTGGAAAGTTGCGCTTAACCAATCCCCGCCTTAGTTGCTCGGTTTCGGGGCTGCCTCAGTGGAGGAAACCAACCCGGAAAGTACTTGAGCCAGAGAATTACAAAATGCGTAGCAACGCTGATGTATCTAAATATTACAAAATATGCATAGACAAGGGTATAGCTAGAGATGCACTGGTGGTAGCAGGCTTGACAAAAACCATGGAATAGCTCTGCAGCTTCGTAGGCGCCTCAATCTTCATCTTCATCATCGTTGTCGGGGACTTCCTCCTCTATGGGGAAAGCATGTGCCTATGCAGCCGCTTCCTTAGAGTCTACCACAGGACTCCTGGGATTGGGGATAGGTGCACAGAGAATGGGGGACTCCGGATCCTCTGCGTCATGGACGCGCATCCAATTTCCATCAGAGTCCATAACCGAGACATCCGAGTCATCATCTTCCTCCTCCTGAGCTGGCAGTGGATCAGTCTTGTGAGGCAGGGAGTGCGCCTAGTGCACGATGGTAGACTTCCACGGGCTGCGCCTACCCCTCTGTGCAACTTGCATAGGTGCTTCTTCATCCTGCTCAGGATCGAGGCTTTGTCTAAAAAAAATGTTGGAGGAGGAGCCTTCAACAGACTCCAAACAATTGTCCTCTCCATGGTGATAACGTCTGGGGAGAGCCCCTCTTTGTCCACCTTGGATGGTTCTTTGGCGCAATCTGGGAGCCATTGCACGATGGGGCAAGGGGGAGGCTTCATGGGGAGGGTGCGCAGCTAGGGGACAAACAAAGTCGAATACAAGGGGGCGGAAGGGCCATAGAAGAGGTGCGCAAACTCAGTGATCGCAGCCCAGCGCTCAGTAAAGGGTTGCGTGGTGGGATTGAGTTGGGGGAGTGCAAAAACATAAACAAAAGGAAAGACGAGGGGAATTATTGTGAGCTTCTCGGGGCTGAGGGATCATCCTTTTATAGGCTCTTGGCCACATACGAGGGGGATGGAAATGAGTGAGCTTCGCATGCAGCTGCATGCCATAACCAACTCCCTGAGCAAGCTCGAGGGAAGGGTGATGGCTGATATACAGATCAATCATGCTAATCATTAATGGTGATTGTTGCAAGGGGGTACCTTGGATAGGGTAACTTTGTACTCAATGTCTCATCATCAACCCTTATCCCATTAGTCTCGTGCGGATGGCTAATGGTTTGAGGATCCACAACAAGTGAGGCACTGCGTAGAAGATCTCCGTCCTCATGTGTGTGTGATAGATGATTGTCGTTCATGCCAGTTCTATCACCCGTATCCGGAGATGAATCGCCAATTGTTGTGTAAATCAACAACCCTCATTATTTTAAGCCATAATTACTTTTTAAAATAATGGGGACCCTTTTAATTTTTAGATTTTAAGCAAATAAATCCTTAGAGTATTTCTTTTTATAGGAATAGGGGTCAAAAGGGGATGAAAACTTTAAAAATTGGCTTTCCAAGTGGAGATGAATCACATTTCGCAAATCGCAAAATCATTTGTAAAATGTATATACTTAGAAAATATTTTGAAACATATTTGCTATCCAATAAATATATCCGAAACGCTTTTATATGAGGAAAAATCCATATTTATAAGTAAATCCGATAAAGAATAACCATGGGATTTATTTCTACCACGTTGGCCTATCGCATTTCACAAATCGTAGTTTCTCTCGACAGTCTTATTTGATTGCACTCATACTCGTTGATGCGATAAAGCATATCACATCACATTATCGTAAAAAGCTTAACCATTATATTTTTCTCCCACTCATAATCACTGATGCGATAGAGCATATTGCATCACACATTACACATCGCATATCGCATGCTTGTCAAACAAACACGTTTTGCATATTATCAACTTCGCTGTTATTGCGATTGCAATGTTGCGACTGACAGAAAATATAAGCTTATCAGTATTTAATGAAGAGATTACACACGAGTCATGATGTAATGCGATAGATTTGGTTTTAATTGAGAAATGATTATAATGGAACAATAACCCATATCAGTTATCAATGTCATAAATCAACAGTTTTCTCGCCCATACCGCCATAATCATTTTCCTGCAATGAGCATTCAATTCATATCCCATCATCATGTGAAGTCTCATCCATTTGAAATGTTTCTATTTACTGGTATTTGTGCGTATTGTAAAAAGAAATCTATCTTTCCTCCCACTTATTCTTTCTTACTTATTTACAGGAAAGTTTGAGAAAGCAAAGTTCTCCAGAAATGTCTAAGGCTTTGAAGAAAGAAAAGAAGCATATGGCTACTATTAACCCTGCGCCTACTATCTCCGAGAGAACAGAGATGTTGCCCTTGTTTACATATACGACTTGCGGACGTGAAAGTGGATCCTCTCTATGGGAATCTATGTATAAGATGTTTGAAGATGAGAAATATCAAAAAATCTAGAGAAAATCAACAATTGATGCTCCAAATTTCTTCTGAAGCTACAATTGGATATGTAGCCAATTTTTTTCTTCACCAAATTGCAACAAGTCCCAAGATACTACCATATACTGATATGGTAAGGTGGATTATCGACAATATTAACATCGGGGATAGGATATTCCTCACAAGTAGAGGAACAATGATTGGTTCCTTTAAAGTGGAAGACCTGAAGCAAATGTACCATCTTCCAGACCTTGATAAGATTTATGATAAAGAACTCCTCACAAATTTTGCTAAGGAAAATGAACTCAAATCGACACCAATAAAGTAGTGGAGGAGAAATACTAACAAACACAAGAATGATGAAAAGGGTATGTATTCTACTGAATCTCTTGCAAGTCCCTATTTCTATACCTCTGCTATGATGTCTAGACTTTTCGGTTAGTCAGAAACAACTAGATTTTCAGTAGAATGGGCTCCCCTTATGGAAGCATCAACTGACGCTTATGTTATGGACTGGGGAAATATTCTGTCAAATAATATTTCCACCCAAATTTGGGAATATAGAAAGAACCATTCTATCTCTTCTAAAATATTTCCTCCATTTTATATGAGTGGCTATCTTATGGATGTTGTATGTTTTACATTAGATTTTCCAGCCATGGGTTGGAAATGGAATACCCATTATCCTGTTCCCATTCATGTATTTTATAATATTTTGTGGGAGTCCAAATATGAAATTCATTTTTACAAAATATGTCAGAGAGTTATACTACCCATTTTTGAAGATATTTTCAATGAGAAAGCCCCCAGACTTTCGAAAGAGGCCCAAGCCGACTTTTCTTCTATATGAAAGTGGTTTGGTGGGGAATCATTCACCTATGTACGAGTATTTGGAAGCCTAGTTCATCCACATGTCTCACCCCTGTATGTTCCTGATAAACTTCTCGCAAGAGAAGTCGTATACCAAATTGTTGGAAATGGTCTGACCAAATTTTTCAAAGAAGCCAAGAAGGCATTATGGCCTTCCTTTCCAATTAAATGCGGGGTGTATCATACTAGGCAACTACAAACATGCTATAGTGGAAATTGTCCAAATAGAGTGTTTGAAATTATTTGCAATTCCAAACAAGCAATATGATCCCCTAAAGTGGCCAATAATTTCACTATTCAAGTGAAAATTAGACTATTTTTGCACGAAGATGATGATTTTGATGACTATTTGAGTCTGTCGAAATCTATGCTGTAGTTAAGAAGTTGGAAAATTTACGCCTTCACCCACCACAACTTCTAAAGTTTTAATAGTACAGAAATAAGAGACTGGAAACAATTTCACTCAAGATTTTGGGTGTCTCTCAAACCATGACTCAGAAAGAAAGTGAATAAACTATTTTAGGATATTGAAGACCTTAATACAACAGATCAGGAGAAATTAGTTGAAGTTCAAACAATAGATTTGGATTTCCCCAACAATCTCAAAGATGTTTGGAAATATTTTGACCTCAAACTCCAAGAAGAACAAACATCCATGATTATTGGTGACCAAAATACTGTACAAACTCCTCCTTCTACAAGTCAGGACTCGTTTACTGCTAGGCCCTCTAACAAAGTAGTAAGTACAAAGAGAATGGAATACATCCCGACCTTCCCAACCTCTGAAATTGTTCTTAATATTCAAGAAATTCCTCCCTTGGACATTTTTTATAGTCCTCGGCACAAGGAAGTTGTTAGCAGATAGAAGAAAATGAGAAGAACAGAGCATTCCCAGACTCTCACTCAAGAAGATATGTTAATGAGAAATGTTTTCAAAGACACCGAGTGAGATCCTTCACAAGATCTAACTCGGTTATCACAATTTGCATGATCTTATGCATCTGCAACTATTGACAAGGCATCAGAGATTCATCAACTGATGAAACAAAAAGATGAAAAGATCCTTCAAATTGAAACAAAGTTACAAGAAGAAAAACATAGTGTTAGTCAGAAACTACAGATACAAATTGCACAGCTTCAAGAGAGCTTGCACAAAATAAAAATGCAGCATCAAGGTGAAATTAATTCTAAAGATACAAAAATTCATCAATTGCAACTCTCCATTGAGGAAATCAAAGATATTCCAAAGATTGATGAGTTTAGGAAAGCAGCTTTAGAATTAAACATCCTATTCGCACGACAACAGGTTATCTTCTGTCATAAATTAACAAGCATCCTTGAATTATGTGAGCAAAGCGATTCACTTGCGAATCACATTTCTAATATGAGGATTAGTTTCGATGACATAGATGAGAAGGTATCCCAATTTGTTACTTGGAAGGATTCTTCTGATGGCCGAAAGGAAAACCTTCCCAGAATTGAAGAATCAAAGAAAGAGATATTGTTCACGGACTGGGATATTCAATTAAAGAAAACAGAAAGGGAAATAACCAGAACCAAAGACATTTCCACAAACATTGTGGAAACTGTTAGCCAAAACCTAATCGCAACAAATATCATAGATAGATGTCCTCCTCGTGCATTACCCTTGCTAAAATATTTGATAAGATAATGGAAGGAAGTGTCAAAAATTAAAGAGGAGCATATTGTGAAGATTGAAAAATTGGATTGGGAAAGATACTGGAGATATCTAGTGAAGCCTCACAGCCAATGGCTCATGCTTCGCTGTCTTACAAATACGTCCTCATACATGGTACCTCCATTATTTGATGCTATTTTTACTAGACACCTATGCATTAGGCCAGGTCGACCTCCCGAGGTTAATCTTATGCTTAATATTCTTCAACTCAAGGAGAAAATGGAAGAAGGGACAGCATGACAGTCCTCCAACAAATCACCCCTTTAATTTCTATTTCTGTTTTAATTTTACTTACTTTAAGGAGAGTTGTTTGGAACCTCCTCAATTTTTATTGTAATGAATATTTTAAGACTTATTAGTTTTATATTTAAACCCCTTCATGTCTTTTAAGATGGAGTCTTAAAATTTGGAAAAGAAGACTTTACTTATATTGCACTTATGTACTCTTAATGTTTTCCGAATAGAAAAAGCTGGACCGAGAGCTATTTCTCAAATGAGCTGAGTGAATATATATATGGTACTTTTATCATATATGTTTAATTTGAGTTTCAAATGAGAAATAGTTCATTGATATTATGATGTGTTGTTGTATATATTTGTTTGAACATAGTTTGACATCAATTCACTTTTGAACGTGTTATGTTGTTATCATTTATGTATATATGCAATACATGCATTTTGTAATAGTTGCGATATTAGCTTCATTAAATTGATTTAATTAACTTCTTAATTAAATCAATTATCTTAAATGTTTTTTATATCTCTAAATGAATGGATGATGTTTATTTGCACTCGTTGAAATATTATTTTGGAGATTGCACAAAGAAAAGGTTTCATCCCGAGACAGATAGAGATAAACCTAGATATATAGACATAGATAGATGGATTTACTGTTTATTGCAAGCTTGCTTATTTTCCCATCTATCAAATTCCAGTTAGAGATAAACTCATCCATTCACTCCAACTATATTAAATTGGGAAAGTGGTACCACAAATCGAGTCAGAGCCACCATTCCAAATGGAAAAGGGACAGTTTTTAAGTCCCCGACAAGGTGGTTTTCCCCAATGTTGTTGCACCAATTTTCAGGGCCTCAACATTGTCATACAAATGTTTGACAAATCATTCAAAACCTTTAAGTACACCAACAATAATGTAATAGAGAGAGAATTTTCTCTTGAGCCTTCATAAAATCATGTCACTGGCTTCTTTAGCATAGGTTTATAATCACAAAAAACATCTTCATTCTCTGTATCGACGCGAAGCACATCTTAGATCAATTGATTTGTCCCATCATCTAAAACTATCATGTCATGTTCTTGCATATGATCATTATGATCTTGAGTTTCAATATTCGCTACATCTTCCTCAACTTGTAGAACATCATTTCTAGCACTAATACTTGGTGCAATATTAGAATCACAGTACCTAGGGGCCACGATGACTTTATAATAATTTCAAACAATATTGTTAAATAATTATTCTACAAAAAAATGTTATAACAATAATGTTTTTTACAAAAATGATTAATATAAATAAAATATATATGATGATTCATAAATACATAAGCTTACCATTGAACGATATTCATTCCCCCCTTCACTGTGCTCATTATTCCTATAATGTCTGTTATCCATTTCATATAAAATTATCCATGAACGTTTGCACCTGCAATAATCACAAGGGAAATAAAATTTCCCATCATTGACCCCTTGTGGATTAGTTGATCCCCATCTAATGCTTTTTGACATTCTTCCCACAACCACAAAATAATTATATAAAACAAAATATCCTTTTTCGCTCGCAAAAAATACCTTATAACCTTTCACAATTATTGTAGCTATAACAAGGATATTAAAACATCTCTTACATTTGGGGTATTTATAAATTTATTTATCGTCACAATTACGATGTTAGATGACTAGTCAAAGTCAAAGATGACCAGTCAAATAAACGGTCACATTAACCATGTGTCATCACAATTGCGAAAAAATGACACCTAATGTCGCAATTCCAACACAAAAATTGTCTATCGCTGATGAAGTATTTAGATAAATTGAAATATTAGATTTACTTAGTCAAAATAAAATAGAAATTGAAACAAAAAAATTCACAAATCACACCATGAAAACTAGTTAATAGAATATTATTTAAATTGAAACAAAAATATTCATACCATGAAACTAGTTAATAAAGTTTTCATAGAATATTATTTAAAGTGAGCTATCAAATGTATAAGCAATTAATTCATATCAAGACATTAATTATACAAATGACTAAAAATGAGAGTCTCTAAATTTGAAAAACATCAAAAAGGTTGTCTCCTTAATAACAATATATCTGTCAATTCATGTGACATATCGATATAATTTTTAATTCAATAACAAAAATATTGATTCAAACCAATATGATACTTAAAGTTTTAATTACAATTAATCTCCTTAATATACAATATATATATGGTCATATAACTTAATGATGTAATTTTAAATTAATTAACATTAATATTGATATATTTGATCTCCTTAATATACAATATATATATAAGGTCATATAACTTAATGATGTAATTTTAAATTAATTAACATTAATATTGATATATAATTGATTGATAATTATAGTATTTCAAAAGACAACGTTTATTATACATCACTTTCCTCAATCTGTTAATATCATTTTCAATAAATTCAATTTGTTTTTTTTCACATTAATCTCACTTTGAGATTTTGGTTTCATAATAGTGGGTCAACTTGTACATATTTGACTTTATATTAATATCTTTCAGTAAAACGGATTTAAAAGTTACACTCATAACACTAAAAAGTTTAAAAGCCTTGTAAACCATCTAAATTTACTTTTAAAGAATAATGTTATTGAATATGCCAAAAAAAAAAATATGAACAAACATAATACAAGTATGACTATGATAATACAAATATAGTTATAAAAAATTGATATCATAATATATTCTTATTTATTGACATCACAAACTCTAATTATATATATTTTTTATAATTAATAATTTTATTAAAACTTAAATTTTTATAATTAATAATTTTATTTAAACTTAAAAATACGAACAAACATAATACAAGTATGACTATGATAATACCAATATAGTTATAAAAAATTGATATCATAATATATTCTTATTTATTAACATCACAAACTCTAATTATATATATTTTTTATACTTAATAATTTTATTAAAACTTAAATTTTTATAATTAATAATTTTATTAAAATTTAAATAATTTATTAATAGTTATAATATATTAAAATATAATATTTATTAGACGTCACTTTTATAAATATAAATATAATATTTTAGAGTGACAATAATATTAAGATCTAATTTATTAATATTTATAATAAAAATCATGCTTCCATAATAATGAAATCACCCTAAATCGTTGACATGGTATATATATATTTTCTTTAAAAACCATCATGATGTTTTAAAAACCATGCACACCATAATGATGTCGCAAACAAATACAAATGCAAATCTATGCTTAGTCATCCCTTAACTTAGTCATCACAATACAAATACAAATCTATGCGTAGTCATCCCTTAACTTTTTTTATAAAGGAAAACATAAATAATATTTAATGCTTTGTAACTTTTGTGGACTTATAATATTTAATACAAAAAACATTCTACCATTTTAATATAGCTTAAAACCGAAATGTTAACCCCATTGTAATTTCTTACTACCCTATGCTTATTTGGGATTCCTAAAGTTATAAGGTAATGTTTATCTTTAATTAAAAATAAGTAATTTTAATTCAAAACAAAAGGGGAAAAATAAAAATATAATTAATTAATAAAAAATTAATAAATCTCATTTTATATTGAAAATTATGAAATGTTTTATAATTTAGTGTAATGGATGTTATTATATAAATATGTGAAAATATTAATTTCTTTTAAAGTATCTTATTTTTTAAATTATATATATATATATATGTTATTTAAGGGAAATGAGGTTTGGGGTTGCAATATATATAGAGAGTCATGAAGTAAAATTGAATAGATCCAAAAGAAAATTGTAATTTACAATTTCAAGATTAAAAGTAATACTCTCTATGATCCGAACTTATTCAGGAACACAACAAAATACGAATATAACCATAAATACAAAGATGTAGTGGAAATAACACTTCATTTCATTAATATCAAATAGTTGAAATATGATTACTGACATAATGGAAATAAATTGGCTAGGACGATGGTAGCTTATCTCTGAGAAGAGATGTGGCGCCTTTAGGCCTATGAACTGTGTTACAATGAAGCTCGAAGGCCTGTTTATTATTGAGAAACAATGGAAAACCCTAAACATCCAAAAACCTAACCCTAGGAGATGAAGCACCAAAACTATGGGCCCCATTTGGGTAAATTGGTACATCAACTTCATGGGGACATAACTTTGGCATACGATCTTTGTTTGACGTGCACAATACCTTGTTAGAATTATCTATCCGAGGACTACAAATTTTTAGTGAGAAACATTGATTGAAGACCCATGTCGCTCTCAACTTTCCGAAAAAGTGTCGTTTAGGGCCTCAAAACGGCTCCAAAAGTTTAGGACTCGAAAAACTGCTAAAAATAGTAAACTCTGCTACAATTAAGGAAACTGAAAAAATGAAAGAAATAATGGTGGGGGTCCTCGTGGAATAAGTGGGTGTCCACCAATATCCACTTGGATGATTCCTCGCCCCTTAGGAAGCAATGGTCCCCATTGCGTTGGGTTCCTCTCTGAGATGAGGAAATGTCTACTAAACTAGGTCCCGGGTAAGCCTCTTGCCCTGGTGAAGGAGTTTGAAAAATTGCTATAGTTGGATCCTTTTTTATCGGGTATTCTTTACATGTGCGTCCACGATCCGATTAGTTGTGGCTTGTTCCATGAAGTCTGTGTTTAACTATTTTGGTGTGAGTTGTTCTACAATGTTGTATGTGTCCATTAATGGTGGAAAGTATGGCCAAAGGCAATCCACATTTAACACTGGATGCCGACCAAGGAATGAGGGAATGCATACGTCAAATGCATTATCTCACAAAACCTTGGTGATTGTGTAATGCCCATATCGAAGTGGCCTGAGCTTTCGATGGGATTCGGTAAGGCATTATTTCTACAAATGAAACCAAACTTTGTCACCCACCTGGAACTTGTGTGGCACCCAATGTTGATCATGTCACTGCTTGTACTTAAAGATGTCATGGACTTGATGGCAGACGTGATTGATGCGTTCAATAAATATGGTTTATTTATCGGCCTCAGAGAGTACATGAGTGGATTATGTCTGTGTGGTTGCATGATGTATGTCAACAATAGGCAGTGGTGTGCCTAGGGTCAGATCAATCGAGTGCTTGAACTGACAGTGTAGAGGAACCTATGTGGGTGAGGAGAAAATGTCCTTGTATTCCTCCACGTCTTTGTCCATCTGTTGTTGCCGTGCAGAGGAGCCCTGTTTGGAGGCTGCAACCACAATCTTCTTCTTCCCCTGTTGGCGAATCACAATGAAAACAAATTTCCTTGTTTTGGAAATAACATTACTGCATTGCTTTGTAATACTCAAATAGATGGTAGAAGGCGGTAATACCTCCAGTATCCTCTAGAAATTATCTCCCAAATTAATAATAACAAAATGAGGCCTAGACTCATACACAACACGTCGCTTCCACAAGTATGGTTGGCCCAATAATACATAAAACACGTCAAGAGGAGCAACAACACATAGTAACTCATCCGTGAAAGGTTTGACGTTGTACGAAAGGTGGCACTGGTTGTGGACGAGGAGATCTCTTCCTTGGTGACGCCACCCAATGGTATACGGTTGCAGGTGTGCTGTGGTCGATAGCTAGAGCCACTTCACGACCTCTATTGAAATGAGGTTCTTTTGGCTTCTACTATCGACAAGAAATTGCAGTGGAGAACACTTCACCCACATTTGAGAATGGAATGTAGAAATTAGCTGAATAAATCACTTATTCACTGAAGATTAACCTGGTCATATATCAATTTCGAATTGCATACATAACACATAACCTTCTTCTACAATTAATTTTCACATGCGGAAATAACAGAAGCAATCTCACATCAATTCAATCACACATTAACTCAGTATGTATGGGGAAAGCCTATAGCTGAAAACCCCGCAGCTATTGTGTATATTATAATGGAGAAATCAAGCAACCAAACAAGTACAATACTCCTCACAAGTACTCAGTACTCTCTCATGAAGTTACTCACAATCTGACTCAGTTTTGAACAAGTCTGAGGTTCAAAACTCCCCGCCAATCGCCTTGCCTCTATTGCGCAATCATGGCCTGTATATGAAGAGGTTCAAGGTTCGAATCCCCTTCCCTTGATTGCGTAATTGTCATGGACAATTCCTCCAAGTGTAATGCAAATCTCATGCAAAACAAATCTACCAACCGATAGCTTTACTCACCCTTTCATCTACCTCTTCCACTGGTCTCCACTGAACTGATCATGCACTGTAGTGAACTGAAGTGTTCTTGAGTTGACTAATGAGTTAATATTTAGTAAATTAAATATTATTTAATTTACTCCACTCATATCTATTTGATTAGTTAGTTAACTAATCCCAACTAGTTCAACTAAAACAAACAGAACACAACTCCACTACTTGTCCCGTTAACTCCTCCAAAACTCCTGCCACTGAAGTCTAACTGAAGCCAACCATGCAAGATGCCATCAAACCCTAGGAACCACGTGATTCCTTGTGTCAGTTGCATGAGCCACCTCCATGACTCAAACAGAAGTGCGCCAAGAGAGTAAACTGTTGTTTATAGTCAAAATATTATTAAGGGTAAATAATATTTGACTTCCATATTTTTAGGAGATCAGTCTAAAAATAGCCCGGGTCCTAAAAATAAGGGTCTCATCTATTTTTACCGACATGTCGCATACTTTAAGAATCTCCAAGTAGAATTCCCAAATTATGCTCCGTATGTCTAAAAATAGACATAGTCTAAAAATAGATTTTGCGCCAGAATTTGCCTGCGGGCCCACTTAGTGAAGGCGACTTCATTTCACTAAGCTCCATCATCTTGCTGCATTCTCAACATGGAAGAGGTGTTCCCCCTCCTCTAGATCCTCTAGCTCCTCCCTCTTGAGCTTGATGGTGGAAATGGTGGCACTAGGTTCCACATCAATGATTTTATTCCCTTTTTCATTTCCCTTGTCTGGTTCTGACTCAGGATCAGAACATGTATCTGATTCAGACGCCTTCAGTTTGGCCACCAATGACTGTTTGGCCCAACACTTGGTTGTGTTGTGAGTGGAGTTGTTATGAAATTCACTCCACTTCCTCGTGTCCTTCTTTGGCTCTTTGGTGTTGTTTTGAGTCGCCCCATTTTGGATTTTCCCCTTGTTCTGTGGTTCGGGGGCGCTTTTTCGTGGCTTCGGATTTGCTGATCTAAATTCTCTCTTCTTCTGCTTAAATTTATTCTTGATTTTAGCAGCATATCAATATGTTGTGCCACGTGAGGTAATGTCGAGGAAATCCATTTCCTCCTGAATGTATCTGTGTAAACAACTACGGTACATGAGCACCAAATGTTTCTCCGAATATTTAATACCCAACTTTGTGCGCAGGGTATGGAACAAATTCGCGAGCTCGTGCACATCTTGATCCCTTTGCTGCCGCATCGTGGTACATTTGATGTACTTGTCCTCATAGCTCCCCAAGGGGTAATATTGTTCCTTGATGCCATCTCAAAACAAATCCTAAGTGGGTGCGACCGAGAACAGATAGGGTTCCCTCTCATCCTTTTGCTCACAATAGGTTTCCCACCAGTCTTTGACAGGCGGAGCAACTTTGAGGAGTGAAAAAGTAATATTTTCTCGGTCGGAGAGCAAATTAAAACATCTATATACAACATCTGCATCTATCTGGCCTTAAAATATAGGAATGTCGAAGTTTACCTGTACCTTGAAAGGAGTGGTGCCTCCATAGTGGCTGCTGGATGTATATGCGCCGCTGGTGGGCAGCCGTTGAAGGATCCGGGAAAAGTTATCCATAATCACATTCATTTTTTTCTTGAGGGCCTCCTCGAGCTATAATTTAATAGGATCTACTGCTCCCTCATATTTCTTTTCTTCCACCATGGGAGGTTGTCAGGGTTTGCAAGGCTGATCTTGCAAGGGTTCAACTAGATCGAGCCCTAACTCCTTATACCCTGACCTCGTTGGGGACATGAAAAGAAAAATAGAGAAAGAGAAGACTGCTCTGATACCACTGATCCATACTTATGCGGGAATGTAAAATAATACGAATATAATGATAAATACAAAGATGCAACGGAAATAACACTTCATTTCATTAATATCAAATAACTGAAATATGATTATAGACATAATGGAAATAAAATAGCTAAGGCGTTGGTAGCTTATATTTGAGAAGAGATGTGGCAGCTACAGGCCTCTGAATTGTGTTAAAATGAGGATCGAAGGCCTATTTATTATTGAGAAACAATTGAAAACCCTAAACATTAAAAAACCTAACCCTAGGAGATGAAGAGCCAAAACTATGGGCTCCATTTGGGGAAATTGGTACATCAAATTCCCGGGGATGTAACTTTGGCATACGATCTTCATTTGACGCGCACAATACCTAGTTAGAAATATCTGTTCAAGGAATACAAATTTTGAGTGAGAAAAATTAGTTGAGGACCCATGTTGCTCTTGGTTTTCCCAAAAAACGTCGTTTAGGGCCTCAAAACAACTCCAGAAAGTCAGGACCCGAAAAACTGCTAAAATAGTAAATTGTGCTACAATTAAGGAAAATGAAAAACTGAAAGAAACAATTGTGGGGGTCCTAGTGGAATAGGTGGGTGGCCACCAATATCCATCTGGATCACCCTAACCTATTTTTCTTATTGAATAACTTCTTTCCTCCATTGAGAGCATGACTATGACTAGGGATCTTATGTATAAGAAGAAGTTGGTGCACTTATTGTTTCCATTGATGAAAAATAATGTCATTAATGTTAAAGGGAATGCCTAAAGAAGCAATGATGTATTTTATTAAGTAGTATGATAGCTTGACCTCTTGCATGCCCTCATCAAGTGATGACAAATAGGTTTGAAGATTATTGAGTTTTTGATATGGTTATGATACCTTAATAAGCCTATGGATAATATGGTTGGATTTTCCTTGTAGAGACCTTTCCAATAGTATGTCACATTCTGAAAAACTCCTCCTGGATGAGAAGTTATAGCCATTTGAAGATCAATATTTATGAAGGACCCAAACTATGGAGTAAAAACCCAAAAAAACAAATTTGTTAAACAATGTGCATCTTCTAGGCAGATACATGGTTCATTGATTCAATCTACGGTGGGTAGTGGTTTAACTTTCATGAATTTTAATAGAGTTAAAGTTCGAACATGTTTTCTCAGATAAGAAAATTCAATAATTGGATGAGAAATTTAATGAAATATGGCATAATAACTTGCGTGAAGTTTAACTATGGTAAACATCTTATCCCACAATGCCACATGGCACCTGATTACAGGTTGAGATGGGTGACATCAATAGGTGACATGGTGCCTCTAGGGTTTGTCACCTGGTATGCAGATTTGGGGCATTCTGATTTGGTGAAAAGGAATAATTTGGGGGACACATGACACTCCTCATGGGCTTCCACGTGGCATTATGATGTCATCATAAATATGAATATTGAATCCCTAATGCCCAGGTCATGGGGTATGGTCATATGGGTTATCCTTTTAGCACTGAAACCTTAAAGTTTGGAAATGGTAATTTTGGCAGGGTTGTATGTCTCATTTCCATATGGTTGGAAGTCTTCGAATGGCACATTACGTTAAAGACCGGTTGGCCGTGAGGTCGGCCCTCATGAGCCTTCGGTCCATACGAAAAATAGAAATTCATGCTTCACATAATGACTATAAGCACACTCAAACCATGAGAATATTAGTTATAAGTTGATGGTTTAGTTATGTGGCTGCATCAATAATGCCAAGTATTTGACATGATGGTTGGTTGATGGTTCAAGGTGCTCAAAATTTTGTCTCTAAAACACTAAGTCTTGGATCAACGTGCTCAAAGATCTGTCCATGTTATATAAATGTAACACAAGTTTTGGCTTAAGGAGCTCAGAGGTCTGTCTTTGATATACATACGTAGCACTGTGGTGAAGTCTCAACACTATGTCTTTGTGAAGTCTTGGCACTGAATTGAAGTCTCGAAACCATGTTAAATTATTGTCACTGTGAAGTCTCATCACTTTGGTTTTGTAAAGTCTTAGCACTGTGAAGCCTTAACATCATTAAGTCTCGACATCGTGAAGTATCGACATTTTTGTGAAGTTTCGACACTATTGTCAAGTATTGGCACTATGGTTCAGTGAAGTCTCAACACTCTGATCGGTCGATGGTTTGACATGCTCAAATAAGTAATACAAGTTTTTATGAAGGCAAAAAACTATGGTTGGTCGATGGTTTGAGGCGCTTGTAGGCCTATCTTATATCTATACATTTTCACTTGGCCATGATCATTTACTTGAAAAAATCGTTAGTTGGTTGTTTGATTTGGTTTTCAATGTGAAGGTCATGGCTTGGAGTCTGGTCAGATTTAGTCAATTTATTTTTTATTCATGGAGATATTGGCATTCCTCATTTGACTATTTTGTAGAACAATTAGAATACTTTGTAGATGTTTTAAAATTCCAATTTGTATAATGCATTTGAATTATGTATTTATGTCGAATGATTAATTTTGTATGGTTTTATATAGTTATATATGGCTTTTGGAGGGTTTTGGGATCATAATAAGGCCAAATTGGATTATGGAAGAAACATTATGATCAAGGTTCAATTATGAAAAATCCTAGAAGCATGAAGTGTCTTGATGATGTATTTTTTATGTGCAGAATCAATTTTATATATTTTGAGAGCTTATGAGTAAGTTGCAGCTGGTTTTGGGTATATGAAAAGAATAGGTTCCGAGAAGGGATTTATGTGACTAGATTGATGAACAAGTTGAAATAGAGTATGGACATGGTGTTGTGTAGGTAAATCCCCTTTACAGACAGAGGCAATCCCTCTAGCCCTAGGGTGGGTCTAGAAGCAAGAGGACATGCTAATGCATCGATTCCTAGTTAATGAATGAAACTGAGTCGGGATAGATGTGTTACCTTTGTTCCAACACAGTTGTTGTAGCTATGGCAGTAGTCTCCTGATCTTCGTCCTGACACGTTGTGGTCCTTTAGCGGTGGTACTTAGGTGCCTGCACAAGGATCAGAGAATGATAGAAGCATATGAAACCATACTTTCATTCACAACTATCTAATTGGTTAAGGAGAATTAAACGTATTGCACAAGATTAAACATATCAAATGAAAAACGAGAACCAAAACATCAATCATGTATTAATAATAAGAGAGAAAGAGTTTACAACTGAAAGAGCCTTGACATTGCAGCCTCTTGCAGCGGGTACAGTCAAAACCCATCTCAAGCATTTTTCAGGGAATTGGACTTGGCAAGGCAATAATCCTAGACTCTCTCTCAACAATAGGTCTCTCTCTGCTCTATCTCACACCAACTATATCAGACTGTTTAGCTATTCAACCATTTCATCTATTGTACAAAATATTCAGCTAGCTGCAACTATGTGAGAGAGATGTATTTATAGGAGAGGAGGATGAGGTTGGGATCCCTCAAATGGTGGAAGGGAGGCCTTATGCTTTGGGAGGTTGCTAAAATGTAGGAAACGAGAAGCCAAAGGAAGGTGTTTGACGTTATTCAGTTGAACAACCCATGCTGACTATGCTCACGAAGTGGTTGGGAATGGAAAATTCGATTCTATTTTAAAAAACTTTCCAAAAACAACTTGGTGCGGGCAGTCCATTGAGACAAAGCACCAATGGGTGCAAGGTCCAGTGCTAATTTATTTATGGGCGTGAGGCCACAACTGCCTACCAGTGCCAACCCAAAATCATATGTTTTTGATAGTCTGCTCCAGGAATAGTCAACAGAGGAAATGTTCTTCTCATGGCAAGGGATGCAATGACATTTTTCGCAAGGCATGACACTACACATAAGTCACAGAAATGGTCCTCCAATGTGTGGGATGAGGATTGTACGGACAAGGACAAAATGTTGTGTAACAAATGCCCCCTAAAGCAGGAGGTCCGAGAGAGAGGGAGGAGTGAAATGCTTTATGAGAACATGTTGAAACCAAATACTGCTGTTGGAATACCTACAAGTACAAATACAACTGATATCTCTGATACATGAACATGTGTTATGGGCGCAACCATCCATAATAGAGTTCATATAGAACTGAGATCCGAGGTATGGACGCAACCATCCAGCAATAAGGATCAATAAATAGACTCAGGTATGGTCACAACCATCCAATCAAAAGAGTCATGCATATAGTCATGATAAACCAAAATATCTCGTAGCCTAGATTTTATCAGACAAAACCCAAGGTCTTGCGCTTCATCTCGACTCGAATAAGTACAAATTCAAGCATGCAAATATGTGATTTGAAGTCAAACATGCAAGAAAGTCACCTGATTACCAGCCAATGATAAAATTTGTTAATAGGCATGAGAGAAACCACCAATAATGACAATGGCTCTCAAGGCTCAACAAGTACAATCCACGGAATGTGAACAGTGATATGGCATCAAACATCCATAGAATCACTCGATCGAAGGCCAATGATGAGGACCTGTCGTCAAATGCGAATAAATTTCCATTGAGGCATGCAAGCCCCAAGGTACCAAAAGGGAGTCTCTAGATCAACTTCCTGGATAATGAGCTGAAGTTGACAGGAAGGGACCTGGTCGAAGGAGGGCCATAATGTTTCCCACATCATCGACACGAGACAAAGGAATAATATGATAGTAAATCAGGACCAAAAAGAGGATCAGAGGTTGAAAACTACAAAAGGAAACTTCTCTTGAACATATCAACGACATGACTCCGGAATTTGGCAGTATTTTACATCAAGGGATCTGAGGTCATGGTGACGTGGAAAAGAGCAAATGAGAGGTCAAAATAGATTACCCAAACCCATAGAGGCAAAAAATGAGGAAATGAGATGTCCCCAACCCGACACGAATGCAGATGAGTGTCATGTTCAAGAGTGACATACTGCTGACGCAATTGAGAATTGGTTCCATTTCGCCCCACCATTGTTGGCAAGTAACCCAATTATTTTTGGAAACTAGCTTGAATGGGATAACATATGCTTTTCTTGTAAGTTTTTCCTTCGGAAAAATCCATCCTAGTACATTTTACGAGCCCTAAGAAGGAGGAACTCGGTTACGTCATGGTGATGGTTTCCGATGTCATTTAGCTTTTAATGAGTCTGAAAAAGGAAGAACTCAACATATTTTCACGTTTAGAGAGTTTGAATAGAAGAAAAAAATAAAACTCCAATAGGTCCCTTTTCGTAGGTAGTCTCCCAGATCCGAAAAGGTAGAAAACTATGTCTGAGAGAACCTCTTAGTCGCTATAGGCTAAGGTATTCCTTTTTCGTAAATAAACTATCCCAGCCTGAAAAAGGGGTAAACGTATACTGGGTAGATATCATTTCGAAACCTTTTAACGAGTTCAAAACGACTAGAGTCCCGACGATCTTTTAAATTTTTGAGAGTCAGAAAAGAGCTGAAAGGTGACTCCAGGGGTGACTTTTTTGTGCTTTTACCGAGTCCGAAAAAGTATAAAATACAACTCGTTACTTCATCATCGTCACGTCAAGGACCTGTCGCTGCACAAGAGATGCACGTAAAACCCATTTTTCGAAAATAAATAGCACAATAATCGAAAAATATGCTTTAAAACCTAATTAGGATTCTAAAAAGTTTATAAAATGCCAAAAATGGTAAAAAATAAATTACTTTTCACTTTTACCTCTTGTGAGCAATCTTTACCCTTTTCTCTGTGATTTTGTGGAGCTGACAGCAGGCAATCCAAAAGGCTAATCGCGAATCCGTCTATTCCAAGTAAGAACTCATATCCTTCCCTGCATTTTGATATCATTTTCATTACTTGCAACCCATTTTGTAGATCTATGGGGGGATTTTTGTAAAAACTAGGGCATGGCGGTCGACGTGGTTATCGGGCGCGGACTCTCGCCAACCAGCCTTAAAATCAAACGGGGGCATGCCAATTGGCGCGACTATTTTTAAAACAGTCATGCCAACCATGGCCGTGATGTTTTTCTTGCAATTTCAACAAGTAAGCCCAAGTTAAACATTTTAAAAGAATTTTATGTGACTAATGACAACCATATGGATGTATTTGTAGGTGTGAAAGAACAAAATGGTGATCGAATGGAAAGAACGGGAGCATAATGAAGAAGATGAGGAAGCCATGGGTAATGTGAGATGCATGGACACTCTTAGGGACTGCGGGCTCAAGAAATTCTTCATGGCACCATGTCTCAGAGCTCAACCGGAGCTATTGCGGTACTTGATCAGTGTCTAGGACATTGATAAGGAAAGATTCATTATTCATGATCAGGAACTCGAGATTGAAGTTTCAGATGTTTATTTCATAACGAGATTGTCACGGGGGGGTGGGGGAAGTACCAATCCTGACAGGTACTCGGCCCACAATGGAAAACATGATTACGGTTATCGACAAAGTGTGGCAAGGAGCACGGAAATGATCCAAAAGTGGGAAGGTGGATATCCAAACCATTCCCAATCTGGCACTCAGAATAGTGCTACACACTATCACGCGAGATGCTGAAGTTCAGGCTCCACATGAGGCCACAAAAACACAGTTACTTCTTCCAGTGGATTGCATGGCACCAATGCTCTACA
This sequence comes from Pinus albicaulis, assembly GCA_034641835.2. Classification (NCBI taxonomy): domain Eukaryota; kingdom Viridiplantae; phylum Streptophyta; class Pinopsida; order Pinales; family Pinaceae; genus Pinus; species Pinus albicaulis. The sequence goes on along the minus strand of CM076571.1, from coordinate 83,983,175 downwards.
ACTGGGCAGAGGTGGTAACAATCAACATAAAAGGCTAGTTGAAAAAATGCAAGAACAGTAATCAGAAGCAGTTCAGCTACGGGTCCATCTTGGTACCTTTCATCTTGGAACGATTACCAATTTTCCAACATTAGGAAGTGATATTTATGACACCACCAGTCCAGGAGCCACGGATGGTCCGTTGGGCGGCTTTGATGCCGAGATCAGGGGGCAGTCAACAGATGTCTTGGAGACCAGATTTCTTTGAGTGGCTCCGCCGACGGCTGATCGTCATGGAGGATTAGTCCTATTCTGGCATGAAATTTACCGATGATGCGGATCTCCCACTCCTAGCAGGAGAGGATTGGGATGAAGCATTGGGTAAGACTCATTTTTTATTTTGATGAGTATTATGATTTTTTTTACTATGCATGTTCTGACATTAATCCATATAACTGCAGATGTTGGCCCAGAAAGACCTGTAGGCATGTATTCGATAGCACACATGATTCCTCATGACTTTGATGTGGCCCCTCATGGTGAGGGAGGCGAGGAGGAAGAAATCATACGCAACTTGGAGGGAATCTCCCGTGGGATCCCAGACTATGCGTGATTCGATGATGTTCCTCGTGCATACCAGATACACATTGCAGGGGTGTCGAACCGTGTTCACTGCTTATTGAGGCGGCTTGTACGGGCAGTGATGCACTATCATGAGCGTCATGCCGACTAAACACCTAGGATTTTATTTCTGCATATTTTTTGAGAGACATGATGTCTCAGGATGTAACCGAAACATACATATTTTTTGAACTTATGATGCACGTGGATGCAAACACTCAATATATATATATATATATATATATATATATATACATCTATTTTCCTATTATGATTCTTATCATGTGATGATGATGTTTTTACAAATTACAAAAATGTCTATCTAATACAATATTAGATACTATATCAGTTAACGCATTCATTCATCTAGGAATATGTTGATATGTGATGTAATCAAAATGTCATTCTAGTAAACGAACACGCAAATACAACCTTAAGATGTGAGGATTTCTAACAGAGTAATGCCCATTAAGCTGAAGAACAACAAGTTGTGAGTCTATGTTAACAATCAATGAATGAATGTTGAGAGCAATGGCCTCAGTCAATAGTTTAATAACATCACTATATTCAACGACATTGTTTTTAGTTCATCCTATATAGATACCTTGAAGGTCTATCAACTCACCAGCAGGATTATAAATCACCCAGGTTGCTGAAGGTAGGTTTTGAGTATTGCGGGAAGCACCGTCTAAGAAACCGACATAAGGGGTACTAATAGACATTTGCACAATAAGCAACGATCCAATAAGTAGGAAAACGCTCGCAAATCACATCAAGCCAAAAATGTACAAAAAATGAAAAAAACACCTATGTACAAAGAAACATGCACGAAAAACTCATGCATAGTAATTTTTAAGATACAACCCATTTCTGGGTTGATCCAGAGGATGACCTTCATAATCCAATAGCTCATAAGCCTCGTTCTGCAAAATGCACTTAACAATGTAGGGCCCATACCACATGGGTTGAAATTTTCCTGCCCCCAGCTTATCATGAGCTTAGTCGTACAGGAGGATGAGGTCTCCTTCTATAAAGGAACGAGGGGAAAATGACTGGTCAAAATGAGCTTTGACCCGATTTTTCTGTGCTTTTATGACCAAAGAAGCAAAGCGGTGAGTTTCATCAAGCCTCTCTAAATAGAAAATACGCTCTTCTTCTGGAGAAGTATTCGGCAACAATTCAACAACTATTTTGAGAGAAGGAATTTCACATACAATCGGAAGGGTAGCTTCCAGACCATAGACAAGCTGGAATTAAGTGAATCTGGTCGCATCCTTCACTGAGGTTCGGTAAGCCCAGAGAGTCAAAAAAAACATGAGATGCCAGTTTGATTTATGTATCCCAATCGTACGTTGAAGCATAGTGACGAGAAATTTATTCACGGCTTCAACCTGTCCATTGGCCTGAGGGTAGTATGGCGTTGAGCTGTTGTGATGCAGACCCAACTTATAAGTCAACTCAGCCACCATGTAATGCCGAAAATGGGAACCATGATCGGTAACAATGGCTTGAGGGACACCAAACCTGGAAATGACATGATTGAATAGAAATTGTGCAGCTGTCTTACTGTCACCCGTAAGTGTAGGCATTTCTTTGACCCATTTTGTGAAGTAGTCCATGGCTACAATAATATAAGCATGCCCCCCGGCCGAGTGAGGGTTACACGTCATAAAATCGATGCCCCACTTCGCAAATGGACCAATCGTAATGACAAGGTGAATATGGGAAGGTGACGCGTGCATCCTGTGCTGATAGATCTGGAAATCATGGCACTTATGGACAATAACAATGCAGTCTTTAAAGATGGTGGGCCAGAAATAGCTAGCACGAAGAATCTTCTGTGCAATATCATATCCAGACATGTGACCACCACAAGCGCCACTGTGACAATCATTTAGGACCTTTTCAGCCTCCTCGAGAGTCAAACACCAGCGGAGAATGGAATCAACTCCGATGCAGCAGAGAGTATCTTCGAATATGCGATAGGGTTGCAATTGATGGCGGATGCGTCGGCAAGCATCCTTCGTCAACTCAGATCATAAGGTGGAAGTCTGAAGATATACAATGATATCACCGTACCAAGGATCGAGGGTGCTAATAAGAAAAAGCGTGTCATCCGGAAAGAGTTCCTCGAAACTAGGTGGAGGAGAATCAGAAGGGAGAGAGCAGATCAAATCGATGAAGACCAATGACTTCTTCGACTTGGTGGTTTTGAACTCCAAATCGAATTCTTGGAGGATAACAATCCACTTCGAGTATTTCCCCCCCAATAATTGATGAGTCAATATGTAGGTCATATGGTTGCAATCAGAAATCACAGTCATTGTGCATAACATAATATAGTGACAAAAACGTTGAACAACTTGAACAAGAGCCAACTCCAACTTCTCGACATGGGAATAGCACGTCTCAGTATCGAGAAGATTGCGACTTACATAATAAATGACATGCTCATCACCATCATCATCATATTGTACCAAAACCATGGCAATCGTGCTAAATGTGACAGCCAAATAGAGGGAGTAATCACGATGATAATTTGGAGGACGCAACAAAGGAGCATTGACCAGTAATGTCTTCAGTGCATCGAAGGAATTTTGGGCAATATCATCCCAGAGGAACGAGACACCTTGCTTCAGTAATCGCATAAATCCTTTGGCCACTTCAGCATAGTTAGGTATAAAACGACGCAAGAAGTTAGCTTTCCCCTGCAGACTCTGCAACTGATGTAAGGAGGAAGGAGAGGGGAGATTAACGATAGGTTCAAATTTGAGTGGATTGAGATGAATCCCGTCTTTGGAGAAAATAAACCCTAAGAGTCTACTGGAGTCAACGCAGAAGACGCACTTATGCGGATTGAGCCGGATGTTATAGCGTTGACAGTGAAGAAAAATCTAACGGAGATGATCAGGATGGTTTTTATGCTTAGTCGAATGAGCCGGAAGGTCATCTAGGTAAGGCTGAACAATGCGCTTGATATCGTGAAAATAATATGACATTTCTCGCTAAAATGTAGCCCCAACATTTTTAAGACCGAAAGGGAGATTTTTATAGGCGAAAGTAATCCAAGGACAGATAAAGGTGGTCTTGTGTTGATCAGCCGGAAGAATGTTAATCTGGTTGTAACCAGGAAACCAATCCATAAGGGTAAAAATCTCACTCCCAGCACATTCATCAATAATCTGGTCAGTAAAAGGAGTGGGATAATTATCCTTAGGGCAAGCACGGTTAATGTCACGGTAATCAACATAGACACGAATGGTACCCTGTTTCTTATCCACAAGAACAATATTGGAAACCCGTTATGTCTAGTTAATTAGATAGATAAAACCAACTTGAAGAAGTTTTTCAACCTCACCTTTGATAGCGGCTGCCTTTCTATGGTGCACAGGACAAAGACACTGGTGAACAAGCATCACAATAGGATAGGTAGGAATCTCATGCACCACTATACTTGGATTGATGTCGGGCATTTATTCGTAATACCACGCGAAAACGTCGCGAAACTCACAGAAGATACTAGTATAGACCTGGATCTCATCGGGAGAACAAGTCACCCCATTATGGATGTTCTCAAAAACCCCCAGTTTGACGGAGATATCGATAGGAATCATTTGTGTGATGTTTCCCAAGTTACCTTCCACAAAGACTTCATGTGTTAGGATGGGCATTTGAAGCGGAGGAGAAGGAAATTGAGAAGAAAACTTCTCGAGCCACATAGACATGGTCCCAAGGCTAGGCATGAATGAGGAACGATGATGAATACCATCCCAAGGAGGATCCTCAAGAGACATAGTTTCCACGGTGGCCTCATCGGAGGGAAATATCTCACTTAAGGGATCAGGGGAATCTGAATCGCTGAGCCAAGGGGATTGAGAATAAGTGTCACGAGACATACTCAAAGGAGCATGATCAGGAGGTGGAGGATCCGAAGCCGAAATAAGTTCACAATAATCAATCTCGATCGGACTTAGCAACATCGAATCTCCAAATGAATCAATTTTCTTGGGCGAAGGGATGATCCACGGATCAGAAGACCTGGAGATCATATTAACCTGAACAGTGTTAGGTGGAGGAAGAGGAAAAATACCCATGAGGGCAGAATCTTTGAAAATACCCAGCCCTACGCTCTCATAAGGCCTATGAATTTGATCTACATATGGAACGTTTCTCTCAAAAGATGAAGAAGGAAAAACAGACAACTGATCGACAGTGACGATCATTCCTTCATGCAGAAATTGCAAAACACGAAAGAGAATGGACGGAACACACAACATGGCATGAGTCCAACTGTGACCAAGGAGAAGATTGTAATTGGGATTGGCATCAACTACTTCAACCTTGACGTTAACTGTCTTCCCTTCTAAAGCAATCGGTAAACTGGCGAGAACACAAAGAGGTTTAGATTCCCTTCCATCAAATGCTTCTAGAGCATTTGGAGATGAATTGAGAGCTGGAGAACCATGGATTTCCAGCAGGAAAATGACATGATGCACGTAGATGCACCCTCATCTATGACCGCTCGATGGATATTCAATCTATTAATCCCAACTAGGATGATGAGTGCAAGCTGGTGAGGGAGACATGGGATGAAATTCTCCAAGTCGAAAGTGATAAGGCTTGAATCAGAGGATCAACCCCACCGATGGTAGATAGTAAATCTTTCCATTGAGACAGACAACTCTGAAGTACTTATAATGCAGACATAGTAGATGTTTCCTGAGCCAAATCCTCAACAATACTGTAATTTTGAGCAGCACGGGCATTAGGATTGTAAGAAGACTTACGGAGTACACCTTTGGAAGGTGGCTGTACAACGGGCTCAGTACTGGGCCTTTCAATCTGAAGAGGGCCAGAAGCAGGTGGAAGAGGAAAACAATCAATGATTTCCTTCCCCACTGCCTGATGCGGTTCAGTATAATCTTTCGATCAGGTAGCTATAGAGACAGATGCAAGACCGTTCATCATAAAAACTTGAGAGACAAATGGGGTAGAGGGCTGAGGTTGCTCTACCAATTGGGTCTACTGTGACGGAAACAGTTCTTTGAGAAAAAATGGAGTGCCTTGGGTGCCTTTGAGAAATGGAATCACCTCGACCCGTCGAGGATAGTCCTTGGTGTAGTGCTCTTCATCACAAATCAAGCAAGGATACTTCGGTTTACATTGCAAACCATCATCAACACGATATTTCTAAGAATTCTTTTTCGGGGTTGTTATCACCCAAAAATTCTCAAAACATCATTGTGTCAACTCTGTTTTTGGTCATGATTTCAAGTAGGTCTAAAAGTCATTTTAAGTCTTGGTAAAGGGTAGGTCATAGTTTCATAAGTTTTAAAGGTCATATTTCAAGTTCAAATAAAGTCTTTTAGGTCCATTCCATGATTAAAAAGTCATATTTTTCATTTAGGGGTCATTCCGTTAGGTTTCAGGTTGAAATTCTACAATTAGCCAAGAATCCACACTTTTTTAAGGCATCTAGTTCAAAAATGAGGAAATGCGCTACGAAAGCGCTACTACTTTCGTAGCGCGCTACGAAACTGCTGTAGCAGTTTTTTTAGTCATGAAGAAAATTTTTGTTTTCGGGTTGTAGGAGTAAACTTCCAAGGGGGTTTCTGGGAAACTGAAAACTAATTTGTGAAAAATTAAAGAGGATTTTCTTCCTAACATACTTAAATACAAAAACCTCTCTCATTTTCTTCAAATTCATTATGAAGTGGGAGAAATTGATAACTTAAATTGTGCTACGAAACTGCTGTTACAAAATGTCCTGTACATGGCTGTTTAGTAGTCAAACTTCAAGTTCAGTTTCTGGCCAAATGAAAAAGTGTTTTGGAATTATGAAATATTTTTGTCTTCATAATCTCTCCAGCTACAATAACCTCTCTCACTTTTCTCACAAGTGTTACCAGTTGGGAGATACAAGTCTTTCTTTGAAGCCATATTTTCAGAAAACAAAGTTTTCCTGTTTTACACATGTTGTTCAAAGACAATTTTTGGACAATAGGAGAGGTATTTAAAAACACCAAGAGAGGTTTTTGTTCAAGAAATAATGGCCTACAAAAGACTCCTTCAATTTTTCAAAATACATTATTGATGAGGAGATACAAGCTCTGTCTCAACACCTATTTGTTAGATAAAAACAGTAAGGTAAAATGACCAATTCATAAATGAAAGATGAAGGTAAAATTTGATGAAGATTATGTTTTGGGGGTCATATTGCTATGTTTTTGAAATCAAACCAACACCTTTAAAGTTTAAACATCTCCAAGGTACGAATTTTGAAGACTGTTTTGAAAAATCAGCTTGCATAGCAGTTTCGTAGTTTGCTACGAAACTGCTGAAGATGTCTTTTTGCATATTTTCATATAAGTTTTGGAAGGAAGGTTGATGAGTTTTGGGTTTAAATTGGCTGGTGGAGGCATGGATATAATATGTGAAGGTTAAAATTAAGAAAACAGGAGAAAAAATGATTAAAAGGAAAGGTTTTACACTAACCTACAAATTGCGCTACGAAAACAGGCTACTTTCGTAGCGCAAACCTATTTTCTATTCTTTTAGATCATTTCAGAGATGCAATTCTACACAACTGGAAGATTAAAGGTTTTAGAGAAATGCTTGGAAAATGTGACACATGTGAAACTGATCTATTAATGATCAAAGTACTCAAAACTGATAAAGGAATCAAAGGGGCTGAAAAGTAGGAAAACATGTTTCCTAGTTTTTAGGAAAACATTACTATCTACAACAGGGTTATTTCAAGTCAAAGATGATTAGCCAAATTAAAATTCATGGGAATTAAGGTGGCATAAGATGTAATAAATATTAGATAAGTTTGTTAGGAGGTTATTAAAGAGTTTTAGTCCTATTTGGAATAGGATTGCTCATTAGGGTTGTAGCTGTCATTTTGTAATTAATAGCATGTTTCTAGATTAGGAAAGGTGTCAAAGCATGGGAATTCGAATTATCTAGAGGAGGATGAAAGAATCCTATATTGTAAATTTTCTATATAGAGCATAGGGTCGAATTCTATAGGGGTTGGAAATTTCATTAGCAAAAGAGTGTGTTTTGTATGTCACTGTTTTACAACATAACACAAAGTTTCTTCTTAGACAACTCAAGATTGATGAGGAGTTCCTGCGTGTTATTATTTTGATGGCATCCTTTCAATTATTCTATTGCAGTGGTGTTTGATTATGATACTCAAAATTCATCAATGATGCTCTGACTTCCTTCATAATTGAGCTGACTGTGTGTTTCACTGTCTTACATGTTTTATTCCATTAACTTGAACTCTAAATGCCTTGACTTCCATGCTAGGTAGACTCTGTTGATTTTGTTGAAGATTACCATGAATCCATAATCCCCAATGTATACATGCTGATATTAGTTTCAACCTACAGGTTGGAAAATGTGCTATGAAAGGACTACTTTGTAAATGATTTGAAGGGACTGATATATACAGAAGCAATTGAAATTTTCTGGACCTGATTTCTTAGTAGACTTCAATGAGTTTTATCTCTTATATTTAATATGTTTTACTTCCATAGTATTAATGCTTATTACTCATAATTCATGGAGGAACATGCTCTGACCTACTTTAAGTATTAAACTATGGTGAATTGATTTTTTGAGTCCTATATTTGAAAGGTTTTCTTCAATGTTTAAACACTTATTACTTAGAATTCATGGTTATTCATGCTCTGACTTCCTTTAAGTGTTAAGATTTGATGAATCCGTTTTAATACCTTCCTTTTCAATACCTTGATGTGTCATTACTCAGAATTCATATATCATATGCTCTGAATTCCTTTGAACCTCAAGTTATTGGGATTTTCCTGAATGTGTCATTCTTTCATTGAAGTATATACAAGCCTCAGTTTCTGTAAGAAGAGCTATTGTTATCTTTATCCCTGTCACTGACTCCATAGCCCAATGGTAGCAAGCCTCCACCTTTTCAACCTATAAACATAAAAAACCAAGACACATAGAGTTATCCATCTATCTATATCATTATTATATATCATTAATTCTTGAGAGAGCCCTCTCAGGCTGAGGAGGCTAAGCCTCAGTCAAAAGATTGGTCTGAAAAAGTTACATGAAGTCTACTTGGTAAGAAGCCTATCAGGGTCAGATTTTGTGATAATAGGGGTATCGGCTTTGGCCTTATTTTTAACCTTGGAAGTTTTATTTTCCAGATTAGCCTGGATGACATTCACTTCTGTGGTTTTACTAGAATTCAGGATCGGCTGAGAAGCAATATCATTGCTTCCCAGGATTCGGAGGAGGAGACTTCCGAGAAGTTTGAGACACAGAACCGATGATACCATCGATGGATGGCGTCACCGGTGCTTTGGAAGTTCTAGGTCTAGGAGCATGAGGCAAGATTTCGCACAATGTGCCAGAATGAGAGTACACAAGATCAAGGTACTAGGCACAAGTAATGGCTTGTTTCTCAGTAACGCATGCCCCATAACAATGTCCTTAGCAATCAGAGCAACGAAGGAGGTAGTGAACCAATTAGTTAGAAGTTGATCAGGAATTTCAAACTTGATCAGATGACAACGATGCCTCCATTCATGAATATGATCATAGATATGGGTAGCTCGATCTTGCTTCAAGGATGTGAGGAGGTGCATCCTAGTTTCATACCGAACCGGTAACTGAAAATGTATGAGAAATTCCATGGCTAAAGAGTTGAAATATTGGAAGACACCACGAGATAATTCGATGTACCACTTGGCAGCGGCACCAGTAAGAGTTCGTTGGAAAAGAAAGAGTCAGATAGAATCGTCAACCCAAGAGTTAGAGGAACACCAAAGGTGATATGTCATAACATATGCTTGTGGGTCTTCTCTGGACTTGCCCTCAAATTTGGGACAATCGCCAGGAATTTTAGTTGGAACTGGAGGCCAATATGGATTATGAAGAATTGGATCATTCATCAAATTCGACACATTGGGCAGTTCCAATGTAGCAAGGAAAGGTAATTGAGTATTGAAAGGCATTATAGGTCATTGATAAAGATCATCATTCAGATTCCACTTAGGTTGAGAGAAATTATGCCCCCATATGTTTTGTCCCAGAGGATTCTGTCCATAGGGGTTATAAGCCTGAAATTTTTTCCCATACGTGGGTTGAGGAACATGATATTGATTTTGAGCATACCACTGAGGTCCTTACTGAGCAAGATATGGATTTTTCTGTGGAATGAAAGGAGTGCCTTGAGGTGCATTATACAACACCTGAGTTTGACCTGGCAGAAGATACATAGTGCCTTGAGGAGCACTATATACCATCTGGGATTGACCTTGAGGAATGTAAGAAATTCCTTGGGGCACACTATATACGACCTGAGATTGACCTGGAGGAAGATAAGTGGAACCTTGAGGCTGAACGGGCTGCTCCTGGGGTGCAGGTTGACCCAGATACTGAGGTTGGGCAGACTGGCCCTGCGGAGTAGGTTGGCTTGGAGGGCCACCAGGTTGCCCTTGTGGAAAAGGTTGGCCTGATGCTTGGGACGGGCCAAGTTTCCCCTGAAGACCAGGTTGACCCGACGCGAAACCATAGGATTGTCCTTGTTGTACAAAATTTTGGCCTTGTTGAACGTAAGGAGGATGTTGTTTCACAAAAGGTTGTCCCTGTTGCAGATAGAGTTTTCCCCGAAGAACATAAGATGCACCCTGTTGAACATGAGATTGACCAACAGAACTGAAGGGTTGTCCTTGTTGGGCCAAAGGTTTTCCCTGGAAGGGTTTTCCTTGCGGACCATAAGGTTGTCCCTGTGAACTGGAGGGTTGTCAATGCTGGATCAAAGGTTTTCCCTGTAAGGGTCGTCCTTGTGAACCAGAGGGTTGTCCCTGTTGGTAAGTGAAATGACTGGGATAAATCAGAGGAAAATTGACGGGATTACCGTACGCGTCGTAATCATGTGGAGGATCACTGTACGCATCGTAATCATGTGGAGGATTACCAGAAGTTGCTAACTGTTGAGAGCCCTGAGGGGTAGAACTCTACTATTGACGATCCTGAGAGGTAGAATACTGTTGTTGAATGACCAACATATACTCATCGAATGTATAACCATTAGGAATGGAAGTAGAAACCATAGGTGTAGTACAAGTAAGTGGGATTTCCACAACATGAGGCTGTGATCCACTCACAACGGGCCTAATAGGTATCGTGGGATTGATAAAGATAGACCTACAGATAACATAAGGCCCCGATGACGATGGAGTCATACTAACAACTGGTGCAGATGAAGCCATACATACAGTGGGTCGGACAGGAATAAACGTAAATATCATAGAGTTCATAGGAGTCGAGGGTGATGCCCCTGATACCGAGACAGCTAAGCTCTTAGAGGGAGTCGATGTATCGGACCGTATCGGATTCTGATACAACGATTGAATGCCGAAAATAATCTGACCCAAAGTACGATAAACACGTGGGAGAGACACCGGTTGAGAGGAAGGTTGATTTGAGACATAAGGAAAGTTCTCCAGAGGGAGCTGATAATCTCCTGTAGAAACATAAAAATCTTCACTACTAACGGGACTCAAATAATCCATGTTAGATGAAGACATTTGACCATGAAAAGGCGACAAACAGTGCCAAGTAAGGCAGTAGCTAGTAAAGGTGGTTCCAAAGTAAGAGGAGGGAAGTCTTGCGCATTCCCAAAACCAGACCAGGCGTCTTGGGGTTGCCAGTTGATATCAAATGGCTCTTCAAGAGGATACCAGGTAGCGAAAGGTAAGATAATCGGAAGAAGGGAATACCAAAAATCGACAGACCTAGTGGGTTGAGATGCTTCCGAAGAAACTTTAGGAGAAGGATCTCCACTAGGAGGTATTGAAGAGGACGACGAAAGTTGTGGTTCCTCCACTGTGGTTGTGTTTCAAAACGGAAAGGAAACGAGATACCCTATTAGAGGCTTCAAGACCAAACACTAAGGAACTACTAAAAACAAGCCAAGAAAATATCTTTAACGGGCATGTGATCGTAGGCAATTAATTTTATGACATTGAAACAAAGCTTTGCTGTTTCATGTTTTAAGAGTCGAGAAAAAGGAAAAAGATGGCTCTAGTCACTTTCAGATTGAACGAGCGTGAAAGGACAAGTGCTTGATGATCTTTTCACTTTTGGAGAGTCACGAAAAGACCAAAATGAATACTCAGGTAATCTAAGCAAGAAGGTGTACCAAGTTTCCGTAAACTGCAATATACACCTTGGTGATCAAATGAAAGAGAAATGACCAAGGACTTGACGTATGTGCAGGCAGTCTCCCCGAATGCTATGTTTGATGTATCACAGTTATAGGGCGACAGACTCAGCTTCCTATGGATAAAGGATTGCAACCTATGAGGGTCTCCCTTTATATACGTGACGATACGGGGAGCACAATTGCTAGTGCTGTATAATGCTAGATGGCGAACGACAGCTACTAGGTTTAATGACGCTGGAACACATCACTAGCCTAAACCTCTAAAATATGTGCATTAGGTTTCAATGCTTCCTTAGGTTCATTGAATTAATTTTAAGTTTGATCTTGAATTAATGTTGCGATTTCAAGGCCTTACCGAATGTGATCATGAATTCCTAAATGCACTCTACATGCAAAAGAAAATCATTTCCATTCAATGAACACTAACTAAAAGAAGGATAGGAATATATGACAAAGTAGCAATCAATTGAATCACAAGAAGAGTTTCACTAATGCATCTAATACAACCAAATCAGAAAATGAAAACTCTTTCCTAGTTTGTTAAGAGCTACTAATGCAAAAGAACATTTTCATTTTCAAATTAAGCGAAAGAATGAAAATTTTGTCTTTTTAGATGAATAAGAAGTACAATGCACTATTACACTAAAAAGAAAAATAAACACTATTTTTGAGCACTACGAATGTAACGATTTGAAACAAAGAGATAAATGCAATAAAAACATAAAACACACTCAAAACATGGATGCACTCTTCCAAGAAAACAAAGGGTTTTCAGACCAATTCAAGGAGGAATGTAATCTATGCTCAAAGTGACGAATGGAGAGCTAAACGAAAACAAAGGTGATCATTCAACAAACCAAAGACACAAAGAACCAAAAGAAAGAGTAAAACAATCAGTAAGTGAATTGAAACGAAAAAGATCAAAGTGACTCAAACTCAACTCAAAAGGCTCAGTGAGGAGAGATCCGAACAAACAGCACAAGGCACCTAGAAACCCTAGGGCAACAAAATCCACTGATAAGATAATTGACAAACAACTGAGAAGACCAAGACTACAGAGTTAAAACAATCCCAGTAGACTAATTTCAAGGTAAAAAACCAATCCAGAGCCAAGAAATACTGACAAAACTCAGAAAAGAGGCCAAACTTGAATCCTACAGGATTCAATGCAACTGTTTAGCTGTAATCCATGCTAAACAGGGGTTGGCGCACTTTGGACAAAAGCAACATGCGCCAATTGACGCGACTTTTAAAATAAAATCAGCGCCGAGCTAGAAAACCATGGGAAAAAAATAAAAACCACTAAGAAGAAGTCAGACTTGACACTCTGGAACTGAGCAGGATGGTTGAAAACAATCATATAGGTAAAACAAGGTAGAAAAACAATGAAACAACCAAATTTGACTCGACAAGAAAAACGCTCGACGAACAACGAGACGACAAACATACACTGATCCCCAGTGGAGTCGCCAACTTGTTGTGTAGGTAATGATGTGTAAGTCAACTAAATATTTATTGAACATTCTTAAAACATGTTCTGAAGGGGACATGAAGGTTAAATAAGCTAGGCTACAATATTTTAGGGCTCGATTTGTATGTTTAAATATGAAATAAGATGATAATATTGCTTCAAATTTTCTTTGAGTAGAAAATATTGTCAAGTCTATTGTAGGTATCAGTGAAGAATTCAAGGATGGTGTTGTTGTTCAAAATATATTGATATTTCTCCTATCAAGATTCAATCCCAATGTAACAACCCTTGAAGAAATATCAAATATGGATACAATGACTATGGATGTAATTCATGGAACACTCTTAGCATATGAGATAACAATAAAGGAGGAAAAATCAGGAATAAAGGAAGAAACATTCCAAGCAACTAAAGAAGAGAAAACACGTGAAAATCAAATATAATCTAACTCTAATGAAGAGGAAGACAAATTTCTCTGGAAGCTAAAAAGAGGAACTGAAAAGTTCAAAGGTAGGCTCCCTTTCAAGAGTTTTGAATGTGGAAGAATAGGAAATTATGCTTCTAAATGTCCTTATGCAAAAATGAATGATAATGATGTTGAGAAAAGATTCAAGTCTAAGAATCAAAATAAGAAGCAAGAGGACAAGAAGAAGAATTTCTACTCGAAATAAGAAAGTGATTACAAATGAAATGAAAGTGTAACTAATGAGGATAGAAGTGAGATATTGTTCCTCATTGAAAAAAAAAGAACCTAAATAAAAAATAGATTATGAAGGAGAACTTGAAAGTTCCCTTAAAGAAATATGAACTCTTATGAGGGAAGGTCAACTAATGCAACAACTCTAGGTTATAGATCTAAATGAAGTGAACATTCTTGCTCTCAAGATTGAACTAGAAGAAGCTAAGAGGATAAAAAAAATTTCTTCAGAACAACTAAATGAGAAGGGATGATTTTGTGAAATATTAGAGGAATAATTTTGCTTTTGAAAGAAGAATTGGAGCAACTTGTAATATTCCAAAAATTTAGGTTTTAGCTAATTGGAATATTATAGACTGTTTTATCACTAGGTAGGTGAATAAGTGGGTAGGGAGACCCATATATATCCTTAGCAACAATAAAAAAACACTTCAAGTGTGAAAGGAGACCCTCTAAGCAGCTAAGTAAAGCACCTTTGAGTGCGAACAGGGGTTGGAACATGTTGAATAGGTCAAATTTGACCAAATCAACATCGCTGTTATGGAGCAGTGGACATTTAAAGAGGAATAACGCAGTTTTGGAGGGGGATTGATTGCATGGAGGTAGTGACCTAATTGAGTGGGGCCAAGGGTAAGGAAGCTCATAACTTATATAAGGAAGAGGATGGAAGCCATATGGGGTTATGTTTTGGGATTATTATTTTGTATGTGGTCTGTTTAGACTTCTTGCATTCTTTAGCTGTTTAGTTGAGATTGCAGTGTTGTTTAGCATAGGGTGTTCTTGAGCGGGAATCCCACCTATTTCCTTGAGAGGCATCTTGGAGGAGTATTGCACTACATTTCCACATTCAGGCTCAAGGCCAAGCTACAACTTCCTTCATTAGCGCATTTTCTGCAGAATATTGTGCTGTGTTGCAGGGTGCAGCAGTGGAGGATCATTTTGGGTGGCTTCAGAGCTAGTTTTGCAGTGGAGGAAGGTTTCTTTCAATTGGAAGGAATGTAAAGAAGCCCCTTGGGCTTTATTGACATATTTGGCATTAGGCCAAGGTGTATTTACCCCCTACAGTGCAGTTTCAGCGCAGATATGCGTTATTTGAGGGAGGAGTTGCAGGGGTGGTTTCAGTGGTTGTTTTGGGAGGTGATTTCTTCAGTGGAGGAGTCATTCTTTCATCTGGAGGATCTATTGGAGAAGAGTTGTAGGTTTCCACATCAGATTCAAACATATCTTCTCATTTTTGTTGTTGCAGCATACCTTCAGCCCTAGGGATGCAACTTACATTCGCACATTGTGTGCATTTTCCGGAAACCCTCTTGGGTTGTCTTGGAAAGCTGATCTAGTGCCCAGATTTGTATGTCTAGAATCTATTGGGCCCTATATCAGTATTCTTATATCATTGTACCATCTCTAGCTGTAGTTATACTTAATATGACTGTGTTGTAGGAGCTCTCCGACATTTTGTATAGCGAAAACATCTCACTTTTGAGAGTATTTATGTATCGGAGGCTTGTATGATCACATTCTATGATTTGTGCCTCATTGTTTTGTACTTATTTGCTACATATATGATCAATAATATGGCTCTATATTGGTCTCATGGTTTCATGTGTTAAATACTTGCTGCTGCTTTCATTTTATGCACTCTATTCCTGTTTTTCCCATTTGGGAATATTACAGTGGTATCAAAGCATAATCTTGGCTCAGCCTGTGCATTTAGCCAATATGTCACCATAAGGAGAAGCTTCTCATAGGGAGAGAAGATGTATAGAAGGGACAAAGACATGACTCCAGTATTTGGAGGAAGGTAGGAAGAGGAGCTCTCAAAGCTTCTTTTCTAAACTATACAAAGCATCCATGAAGATATCAAGAAGATGAGAAGAGAGATGTGTAGGGAATCTCTAAGGGGGTTTGAATATGAAGAAAACCCTAGATTTTTAAATGATGGGTGTGAGAATTTAACCACACAATCTAATCCACAACGCAATTTTATGTTCATATTCACAGCAAGAGAGATGGAGGAAGAAGATGCACCAAAGGAAGAGACTTTGAGCGACTATCTTCAGGAGTATGAATCCCAATCTTGGAGATTGAAAGAGCACTTGAAATTCCAAGGGTTTTTCCAACTCAAGGAGAATAGAAGGCCCAAAAATCACAACAGAAGAAGAAGAGGTAGATTCTTTCTACCAAATTTTTATGGGTCATCTAAATGCACAATCGAGGATTGGATAGAGCAGGTAGACTCATACTTACAACTACATCAAGTTTCAGAAAGGGAAGGCCTTAGGATAGAAACACTGCATCTTGAAGGTAAGGCTTATACTTGAAGTTTTTATGAATATTACTCATTTAATCATGCAAATATAGCTACTTATGCAGGATTGACTAAGATATTAGTGAAGAGATTTGATGGAAAACAATTTGAATCATCTTTGATTGAGCTAGCAAAACCTAAACATTCAAAACCTTTGCATGGGTTGGAAATATCCACTACACCAACTCCACTTCAGATTTCTATCGAAGGGGATAGAAACTTGTATGATACTTTTCCAAGGGCAAGACCCCATTACAGGAAGAAATTTCTTCTCAAAGGAAAGAATTGGAGATTCCTCCTTCAAGGGAAGACCTAGATCTAGGGTCTCTCATTGTTGATGAGGTATTCTCAAATATTAATGAGGAGGAAGAGCAGAGAAGATGTAACAGCGCTGTCACTTCAGGAGGAGAACCATCGCCACATGGAGATGGGTATGAAGCTATTGCTTCAACTAGTGGAGATTTTGCATCTTTGCAAAAAGTTCCCAAGGAGTAGCATGTGACAGTAGTGATGGGAAATAAGAACTTGATCAAAGGAGGAGAAAGAAAGGTGGATTAGCATCAAAGGATGGGGAGCATGTACCCTTGTTTATTTCAAGGGGTTTATATACAGAAGAAGGAGACTGGTTTGCACAGTGAAAGGAGGGACAAATCAATCCACTCACCTATATAGTCTACTTCAGACCTTGATGTATCATTACATGGGGGAATTCCACCCAAGAGGCCACTAGATCAGGAGTTGAGAGACATCTCACAACAGATTACACCACTCATTGATCCAGGAGGGGTGAGAACCTTGGGAGGATTTGGCAAAGCACAGAGAGTCTTGGGTAGGCTCAAGGAGGAGGGAGAAATTCTCCCAATATCATCATTACCCACTCTCACCAGCTATTCTACGCCGGGAGAAGATATTTCTAGGATGGAGGATGGCACCATCATGGTGCAAGGAGACCACTTCATGGCTTTGGAGGAACGAAGGACACTTCCACATAGGAAAAGCTTCAACCTTCACTTGAGCATGAGAAACTACAGGAGGGGCAGCAGGAACATGTCTGCAACATACCAGTGCTTGACTTTGGCAAGGGAGATGTCAAGGAAGAGGGCAGCCACATGATAGGGGCTACACAGTATAGATCAGTAGCATTGTCATTAGAGAGTTTGGATCCTTATTGGAGATCCCATCTATTGGTGGAATACTCCAAGGATCTCTTTACATGCAGGATACTTGATGACAAGTTTCCAGATGGAGGATATATAGTGAAAGATGTGGTCATATTTTATCAGGATAAGATCTTATTGGCTAGAGCCTCAAAGCTCAAGGACAAACTATTACATGTAGCCTATGAGATGTTGCTTTCCAATCCCACTAGTTTCATTAGAGCATACCATACTATCTTGGAGGGATTCATGTGGGAGGACTTCAAATATGAGATGCACTGTCATATGAGGAAGTGCATAGATTGTTGGGAGGTTGAAGGGAGACAAAGCTCTTGGGAAGAGTTATCATCACCACCTCCTTACTCATTGGTGTGAAAGGGAGCTCATTCGTGAAGTACCTCATTAGTTTGAACCAAGTGTATGGTAAGGATTGTATTTCTGAGCATCATGATATATTTACTATATACTTGCATTTTCTTACCACTCATGTGCAGGGAATTGCTCCAAGAGGGGGCACTCTTTCTTATTGGCTTCATGGGCTACTTGGGGCCATGAGCAAAGATTATGCTGACCATTCCCTAGAATATTGTGGGGAGATGATGTATTCTTCATGGTGTGCTTCATTGACACCAAAAATCATACACCTTCTCCAAGCATGCAAGAAGAATGGGGCATCAAACAAGTGGTGGGGGAAACACTTTTTATATCATATTCTATGGAAGTTAGGAGAAAAACTACGTTGGTTGCACATGAGGGACCATTTTCCTTCTCCTTTACTACACATGGTAGCTAGCATGACTTTGATTGTGATTCCATATGCTCATGATGTTCTTATCTTTGTTGGGAACATGATTGGAGGGAAGGCACATTGGTTGGATGTGTCCATGGGGAATGAAATTTCCCACAACTTTTATACTTCATGCTTCAAGGGGAGCATGGAAGATGATATGGCCACTACAATAGATCACTTGTTTCCTTATGAGATGAGCCATATGATTGTTTGGAACATTTGGGAGGTGCCTCTCATGAACATTTGGGAGGAACTTTTCTATGAATTACCATGCTGGAAGGTGATTCATTTCATTTGGATGATAGCATGGAGATGGGAATCTCTCATTGGGAATAAGATCCCCTGTGCTTGTCATTACTCCTACTTTGAAGAGGCCATTGGATAGCAAGAAGGTTTCCATTAGACCTTCCATTTTCTCATAATGAGAGCCATTTGGTTTATCCACCATATGCCAAATTGTACATTTGGGAAAAACCATTGGGAGACAGAATTGTTGTAGAATATCTGAAGCAGTGGTGGAGACTATTGGATGAGCAGGCCACAAGAGGAGGAGGGGAGAATTTTTCTCAACCCTTACAGTTGCTTGAGGACAAGCAACATTTTGGAGGGGAGGACTGAAATATTCCTAAAATTTAGCTTTTAGCTAAATGGAATATTATAGACTGTTTTATCACTAGGTAGGTGAATAAGTCAGTAGCGAGACCCATAAATCTACTTAGAAACAATAAAAAAACACTTCAAGTGTGAAAGGAGACCCTCTAGGTAGCTAAATAAAGCACCTTTGAGTGTGAACATGGGTTGGAACATGTTGAATAGGTCAACTTTGACCAAATCAACAACGCTGTTATGGAGGAGTGGACATTTAATGAGGAATAACGCAGTTTTGGAGAGAGATTGATTACATGGAGGTAGTGACCTAATGGAGTGGGGCCAAGGGTAAGGAATCTCATAACTTATATAAGGAAGACGATGGCAGCCGTATGTGGTCTGTTTAGACTTCTTGCATTGTTTAGCTGTTTAGTTGAGATTGCACTGTTGTTTAGCACGGGTGTTCCCGAGCGGGAATCCCACCTATTTCCTTGAGAGGCCTCTTAGAGGAGTATTGCACTACATTTCCACACTCAGGCTCAAGGCCAAGCTACAAATTCCTTCATCAGCGCAGTTTCTGCAAAATATTGTGCTGTGTTGCAAGGTGCAGCAATGGAGGATCATTTTGGGTGTCTTCAGAGCTAGTTTTGCAGTGGAGGAAGGTTTATTTATATTGGAAGGCCTGTAAAGAAGACCCTTGGGCTTCATTTACATATTTGGCATCAGTCCAAGGTGTATTTATCCCCTACAACACAGTTTCAGCTCAGATCTGCATTATTTTAGGGAGGAGTTGCAGGGGTGGTTTTAATGGTTGTTTTGGGAGGTGATTTCTTCAGTGGAGGAGCCATTCTTTCATTCGGAGGATCTATTGGAGAAGAGCTGTAGGTTTCTACATCAGCTTCAGCCATATCTTCTCATTTATTTTTTTGCATCATACCTTCAGCCCTAGGGTTGCAGCTTACATTGGCACATTGTGTGCATTTTCCGGAAACCCTCTTGGGTTGTCTTGGAAAGCTGATCTAGTGCCCAGATTTGTATGTATAGAATCTATTGGGCTCTATATTAGTATTCTTGTATCAATGTATCATATTCAGATGTAGTTATACTTAATATGAATATGTTGTAGTAGCTTTCCAACATTTTGTATAGTAGCAACATCTCACTTTTGAGAGTGTTTATGTATTGGAGGCTTGTGTGATCACATTCTATGATTTGTGCCTCATTGTTTTGTACTTATTTGCTGCATATATGATCTATAATATGGCTCTATATTGGTCTCATGGTTTCATGTGTTAAATACTTGTTGTTGCTTTCATTTTATGCACTCTATTCCTGCTTTTCCCATTTGGGAATATTACACAACTCAAACACAAATTAAAGTTTCACAAAGGGTCCCACTCTTTGGATCATATTCTCAGCATCCAAATATCTCTTCTCATCAAAATAGGTCTTGGTTATCAAGAAATTTGCGAAAAATCCAATAATAAAGGTCTCCCAAACACATCAAATGAAGTTCATCCCAAGAAGCTTAACAACACATTCATTTCACCCAACAAAAACTCTCTTAAAGATCCTAAGAAAATGATGAATCAACCCAAGCATGTTCATTTCAATGGTCCTTAGAATTATACCATGAATCAACATGATACATATAATTCACAAAAAGGAAGGGACCAAAATGACATAGTGAAACCCCCCTATTATCGCCAAAAATTTCATTTTTGTAAATTTTTATTAAATTCTAACAACTGCGTTATCAACATTTAGGGTTGTAGTAAACAATTTTAATACTTCAAAAAATATTTCTGGATACGACATGGTTGAGAAACTAATATCATTGACAGTAAGGATATTTCTATTTTCCCATTTCTCCGACATAACAATTGCCAACAATTACAAGTTTTTTAAAAATATCTAAAGTGTTGACTGTGCTGAACACGTCAGCATCAACGTAAGTGTCTTCATTATGTTTGAAAGGGTAAAGTACATTTGAAAAACATGCTTACTAAATTTAATAATTAGAAGTTCTTCGTAATCAATCTCATGTAATAGTGGGTCATGATTTACGAGCATGGTAAAGTTATTTTCAGTTTAATATGACATCCATGCGGGTTCACCGTATCAATACAGTGGTGTGGCTTAATTTCTCCAATTTTCCACTTGGCGATCAAAAAAACGTTTCTTACGATAACCCAAAAGTAAAATTTGTAGAGAGCGCCAGTAAGATAGGTAAGGGAGAAATTTTAGACTGGAATTAACCAAAAGAAACGAAGTTCTTGAATGTTTACCCTAATCTCCTTTGTTTGTTCTAGAAATTGGGGTGGAGTCATTTTTTCTAGTGATGCTTCGACTACCACGATTTTTTAGCCCAAGAATTTGTGGTAGAGTTCGATGGAAGTTGTTACACCATTTTTTGGTCATCTAACCTATTATTATTAGATGAACCCAAGTACACCATGTAAGACCAATTTTACCTAAAGTAAAATTGCTTTCACCACATCTATTTATGTTTCATGGTCATGTTTAACCAAAAATAAGGATATCAATTAAGTAAATCATTATTTATTTAATTGTTTCCTAAGAATAAGTTATTTAAATCACTATTTAAATCATATTCTTAGTTAAATTTGACTAAATCAAATATAAATAATTAAATAAACCATTATTTATTTAATTATATTCCCCTCATTTCCCTTAAATAACAAATAAATCATTTATTTATTTGTTATTCATAAATAAAGGAATTGACCCAAGTCAAAAACCCTTTTCCCTCCAACAAATATAATAAAATATTCCTAAAGGGTGATTCTAGAAGATGTTTAATAATATTTTATTATGCACTAGGTTCTAGAACACCCCAATATTTTGTTATAAATAGGAGGGTTTTTCCCATTCATTAGTCACCTTCATTGCATTGGATCACACTAGATCTGCTTTTGGTCACCATTTTGCATTTCTATTTTATGAACTCCCATTGAGTTCCATGTTTTTGTTTTCCACAATAGTTAGAGAGAGAGACCATTAATCTAAAACACTGAGGACTTCCAAGAACCCAGCCCACCGAGGAGAACCGGAAAACACCTTTCTTTTTTTCCTCTCAGGTGCCCCATTCTTTGATGTAATAAAAAATAGATTCTTTTAAACATATGTGTTCTTGTCTTGTCCATTGGTGTTTGTACTTTACTTTACCTGCTTAATATCTTCCATATATAGATCTAGATGTGTGCAGCTTATTATAGATTTTAAGATATTTTGCAGCCATAACTTATGTTATGGCTACTTGATATGTGTAGCTAAAGTGAGTTTTTTTATGACAAAAAATTCATGCTAACAATTGGCGACTCCACACGGGTTTTCTTTTGCGACCACTGTCGTTTTCTATTTTCCTGCATATCCAGCTGTTTCAGACCCTAGGGTTTCTCTTCCATTTTTTATTTTTCCCATTTTTATGCTAGTTTTCCCCTCTAAAACCCTCAAACATTCAAATTTCTAACTTCCGTGTGTTTCTGGCCTTTTTGCGCAGGTGACCGACATCAGCCGCTGCTGAGACGAAATTTTTTTCTGAAATCTGCCGCCGCCAGACCCGGATCTATAGGTTGCACTTATTAGCCCAAAAAGTGCGACCTGGCCTTGAGGTCGCACTTTTTTGCCTTAAATCTACGACCTGGCCTGAAAACAGGCCCAAACCTGCGACCTGCACTTTTTTCTGCAATCTGCCAGCACTTTTTTTGGGTTTCACTGAAGCTTCTGTCAGGGTGTTCCAGCCTCTGTCTCCACCTGTTCAGACCTATTTCTGATCTATTTCAATCACATAAGTGGGAATCTTTCCCCTTAGGGCTTAAGTTCCCTCCACTTTTTGTGGGAGAGTTTGTTGTTGTTTTCAGACGTCTGCATTTCCAGAAGTTTCAGCCTTATTTCAGATCTGATACCTCTTGTTCAGATCCTCACAGGTCAGCTTTTCTTCCCTTCCTATACACTGCCTTTCGCTTTGTTTGGGTTCTGCTCTAGGGTCATCCCTTTGACCCCCTCTTTTTAGCTGATCTCCTATTTTCTAGCAGCAACCTTGCCCCTGCCTCTTTGCTGCTTTCTGCACCACTTTCCAGCAGATTTCTCCATTAGATCCCAGTCCCTTCGGACCTTCGATCTATTGATCCCTTGTTAGCATGTTCTGCCCCTTCTAGACTATTTTTGAGAGACTCACCTTCTTGGGTTCGATTGCTGCCTTTTTAGTTGTTAATTTTCTGTTCTTTCAGTTTTATTTACTGCAGATTTCTTTTCCATTACGCAGCACACTTTTTCTTTTACTCTCAAAACGTCTGGGGTTTAATCAATTAAAATTAACGCACGCCACACACTGACCCTAAGTGAAGAAGAGCCTGGTTAACACCGCCTGGAAAAGACTCTAAAATTAATCGACACTGCACCTCCTCGCCCTTGTCGCGTCTTGCTTTTTCACCTTGCTGCCCTTGTCGGTCTTTCTTCTTCCCGTCATCATTGCGCCTCCAAGGCGTTTCTCCCGGCGACTTCTTGGCCTTCACCCTCAGTTTCCAGTTGGTCGACTTCCTCCTTCCCGTCGTCATCGAGTAAGTCCTCCCCCGAGTCCGCCCTCCGACTCTTCCTCTGATTGTTTGGGTTCTCCCCATCCTTCTGGTTCTCCCCCCTTTACCTTCACCATGTCTAGTTCTGGACCTAGCCCTAAACCCAGTTCTACTGCCGGGTCCACTTCCAGTGGAACCACTACGGGACCTCCCTCGACTGCCCCATTACTTCCGTATATGGCTGGCCACAGTCTCCCCGACTTCAATCAGCTTATCAACGATCCTATCCGCCATGATGTCATTTGGCCTGCTATGCCAACCAAGCTCCCCTCCGACATTCCCAAGTTCAAGGGCCTTGCTAGTGAAGATCCCTCCAATCATATCCGATCTTTCCACATGTGGTGCTCCTCTAATTCGATCACCGACGACTCCATTCGTCTTCGTTTATTCCAACGCACCCTTACCGGCGAAGCATCCAAATGGTATGTCGATCAAGCCACCTCTTCCCATACCACTTTTGCCACCATTGCCCAAGCCTTTTTGTCTTATTTCCAGCTCCCTCTCCGATATGACACTAGCACCGAACTGTTGACCTCCTTTCAAAAATCCTCTTCAACACGTCTCTCTGCTCATGTTCAAGAGTGGCGAATATGACGAAGCTTATGCCATGCTCCCCCCTTTAAAGATCACGTTTACATGGATTGGTTCCTTCGCACCCTCCTACCACCCATTGGCAAAGATGTCGCATCCCATTTTCCCCAAACCGAAGAAGTCACCCTTCAAATAGCTTTGAAGTATGATCTTATTTATGCTCAATCCGATTATGTGTATACCATCCTTTCTAATCTCCCCAAACCCGGTGGTCCTAACGCCTCGGGAACCTCTCATTCCGCTGATGGTATCGTCGGAGCTCTGTCCCATACCACTGCCCAGCCTCTTACTCCCTATGGTTTTTTCCCCGGAGGGGCCAGCATCTCTAGCACCTTTCCCCCTCCCAGCAACATGTACCCTGGGTATGGCATGCCTCCCCCCTTTTTCCACCTACCTCCATACCTCAATATGGCACCTTCTCACGCTTATCCCTATCCTCAGCCTGGTGTCCCTGCTCATCCTGCTTTCAGATCTCCCACTCCCTTGCCTCCTCCCCCCCGCATTTACTACCCCCCACAGGGCACGTATTTGCGCAAAAAGGAGCGCCTACTTCTCGACGGAGGCGAGGCAATCCATCCAATCGTGGACCCACTTCTCCCAGTCTAGACCCTAACACCGCCAACTAGCCACAAGGCTCTCAACCCAAGCCCGACCGATCGCTTCGCACCAATAAGCCCTGTTCATGCTGCGGTGTTTATGGTCATCACACTCACAATTGTCCCTTATTACCTCAGATGCGACAAATGTGGGAATCCCAACCCACCGTGCGGGGTCAACACTCCTCCCCGACCACCTCTCCCCATCCAACCCCTGTCCAACCTGCCGTGTTTACCGATCCTTTCCCTCAGCAAGGATTCGTAGCTACTCAATCACCTCGTGCCCCTAGCACAACTCAACATTCCCCTTCTGGCACCTCTGATTATCAAATTCTCATGATGGCCTCTGACCCCCCTCTCACTGTCGACCTTAACCTCTAAACCTGGTCTCGTCAATATTCCCCACCTCCAGTTTCGCCTGTCTCTGAGTCCCCATCATCAAGTTCTACAGAGCCTCTATCGACACCCAAGGGTCCCTTACAAATTCCTCCCCCCAAAGTTTAGGTTCACACCAAAATTCCTAAGGGTCCCTTACGCCGAAATGCTGCCTCTGGTCGGGCTGCCCATTCCTACAGCATAGTAGATGATCTGGCACAATCTCCGGCTGCCATTTCAACGCTGGAACTCCTCCAGTCATGTCCTTCTCAAAAGAAAGCTCTACTATCTGCCGTGGGTGCTATAGATCCTGCTGATGACCTGTTAATTGTTTTTGATGCCCGTCAGTCAAAACACCCCCCTCTTCCTCCTTCAGTTTCTTTCCAAATCCCAGTCAAAATCCGAAACGCCAATGTCGCTCGATGTATTATTGATGAGGGGGCATCTACCTATGTAATGTCCGCTTCGGTTTGGAAACAACTCGGATCCCCTGAGCTGGCCCCTTCCACCATCACCCTCCGTGCGTGGGATGGCCATGCCTCCCAACCCATTGGTCTTTTTCATAACTTCCCTATCACCCTTGCCGGTAAGACTGTCTGTGTCGACGTTGAAGTTATCGACGCCCCTCTTGACTACAACATCCTTTCGGGGCGTAGTTACACCTGTGCCATGTTTGCCGTCCCATCCGCAGTCCACCACAAAATGTTTTTCCCCCATAATGGCAAGATCGTCACCATTGACCAGTTGTCATATCATGAACCAAAATCCCAGACCTCACCTGAGTCCACCATCTCTACTGTCACGAATAAGAAAACTATTGATTCTTTGACCAGCGTCTCCCCTGGCGTCTACAAAGACTCCTCTTTGCTTGGCACCTTTCCCGATCCTCCCCCTCCTCCTATCTCTGATCCTAGCTCGGTAAATGTTTGCATGATGCAATCCTACCAGGCTGCCCTCCCGCACCCTGCCTCGGCTAGTCAGCAACCTCCATATCATTCGCCGCACCCTGCTCCTAGCCCTTCACCTCAGTTGACTCAACCCCTCCCCCTAGGCCCTCTCCATCTCCCTCACACTCCGGCACCTCCTTACCCTCCCGAATCAATTCCCTCCAGCCTCCCCCATCTCGGAGCCGTCCCCCCTGGCCATTTCTTCGCCGGTCAAATCCCCTTCCTTGGTCTCCCTCTTGGAGTCTATTCGGTTCCCGTCATGGCCACCCTGTCCCTCCCTAATTTAACATTGGGAATACCGGTATGGTATCTTACTCCTCCCACCGAGACCCCTCCCGGTCACCCTAAACCATACATTACTATGACACCTGTCCAACCGATTCCTGTTGTTCCTTCCACCACTCCAGTACCCCTAGCCCCTTCACATGCTCCTCCTCATGATGAATCCACTACGGGTAAGAAACAAAAAACTCGCAAGGGGGCATCCAAAGACAAGGCCATCGCTGCTGACCCTATTCCCCCTCCACCCACCAAGCCATGTGCCCTGTGTGATGGTATCGGTCACGCCACCCATACTTGTCCTGAGTTGCCCCGTATCCACCCCATGGTTAAAGTTGCCTTTCCCGAATCGACGACCTCTGAAACCCCTGTTTCCTCCTCCCCCATCACTAAGAACCCCAAGGCTCTTCGCACCAACAAACCTTGTGCCTTATGTGGGATTCATGGTCATTATTCCCACCATTTTCCTCACCTCACGCATTACCGAGCCTCTTTAGAGGTCATTCATGAGTATGAAATTGAACAAAATCAATCAGCCTCACCCATCCTCGCTCAGTATGCGTCTGGTTCTCTTGAAGATCCCCCGACCACCATTGACATCCCACCCCCTGATGTTGAGATGTCATAATATGCTGCTCCTCTCTTGTACCTATCATCATCCGCCCACCCCTCAGAGTACATCCCATCTGTATCCACTCCGTCTGTTTCACTTGATACCCCTTCCGCGACATTCTTGGGCTCCTCGTGCCCTGACCATCTCTTTACTTTCTCTTCCGTCGTTTCCTCTGATGACCCCTATCTGCACCTTTTTTCTATGACTGATGATCTCGATAGCTTTGCAGCCTCTTGTGATCCTCACTTTCATGCCATCTCTTCCCCTCATCCCGATGTTCCCATCCGTATCTATGATGTACGTCGCCACATCCGTCCCCAATCTTCTTCATTTGTCCCCTACTGCGATGCTCTTCCCTCGACCCCCTCGTCCACTTATTACATTGGTTATGCCGATGGCGCCCGTAGCTATTCCCGAAAGCTCGCCTTAGCTGCCTGGGCCATCTTTACCCCTGTGCACACCCTTGTTCTTGCCAATGGGGACCGCATTGGTACCGCCACCAATAATCAGGCCGAATATGATGCAATTCGTGGTCTCTTAGCTGACGCTCTCTCCCATCGGATCCTCCACCTGCACGTTTATTTAGATTCCCTGCTTATTGTCTTACAACTTAATGGTGTTTACCGTGTGCATCATCCTATCCTGTTTCGAAAATATTTACGGGTGAGACTTTTAATTTGTGAATTTAGATTCATTTCATTCAACCACATCCCTAGAAGTCACAATCACTATGGAGATCAGATCGCAAATCATATTCTCGACTGGCATTTATCACAAGCACGACATAACATTTAAATACACATCAACCATACATCTATCATATCACATGTGTTTTCAGAGTCCAATACTTTGAAACATAGGACATGCCCATAGCATGTTACACAACCAAAAACTACAAAATTGGGGGGCACCACTTGCCCCTACATACAATACTAGGGCGGCACCACTTGCCCCTAGATACATACTGGGGGGCACCACCTGACCCTAATCACGCTCTGGAGGATCCCGAGCCAATGGCTCTGCTCCTGTAGCTCGTAGATCATGCACCGTCTGCCCGGCCATCTCCATGCGTCGCATGATCCCTCGCCATTCCGAGGGGAGTCCAATACACAACTCTATGCATCAGTCATCTAAATCCTGCCAACCATGCTCCGACACGCCGGTCAATAGTCCCTCACATCTACGACGGAGATCCTCCACCAATGTGGCCATCTCCTCATTCTGACCTGTGCTCAATCCACTGGCACCAGTAGCTCCTACTACTGTAGGTCGCCCCATATATTCGGTCGGTTTTACCGGAGCTATATCTGCATCCCAAACAACATAAATATTAGCACCATACATGCTAGTCACCAACTATAAATGGAACATAACAGATTAGTTGCTTGTCACTTACCATCAGGACCCCATACTCGCCCAGGTGGTAGCGGCAAGTCTGGATCTCCCCAGTAACTCATCCCACTATAGGGATAGTCGTCTATGTATAACGGCATCTGATCCTAGTGAGCGAAAAAATCTGGTCGAAACACCCTTCCGACCGCCCCTCCTCCTCCTCTACTTAGTAGTCATCCCCACCGTCACATCTGGGGCTCTCTCAGGCCCCCATCAGGAAACTGTATCCGAGGTCGTAAGGTCGGGATCTTCTCAAAGAAGAAAGAGCACAACACCGTTCCATACGCACAATCATGATGCACCTGCCGCTTACATAGCGAAAACTGGCGTTTCAGCGACGCCAACATCATCTGGGCCCACCCATAGTAGGTCCCACCCAACACACTCTCTACAATCATCATCTGTCCCCCAGTGATGTGATGGAGCACATGACTGCCCAAAATCCGCAACACTGCTGCGACCACTGCCCGGGTCTCCAACCTCTATAGATCCCCAATAGATATCCGATTCCCCTTGACTCAGAAACTCGGTCAAAAATGTCGTTCGACAAAATCTATAATGTTATGCCCTCGCGGTAACACTGGCTGCGTATTCCCCACCATCCCCAATGGAGGGAGACTAGTCAAGAAATACAGATCCTGGACCGTCAGCTCGATCCTGTGCCCCTGCACCATAAAAAAATCATGATCTGGATCCCAATAAATGACAATCTGGGCCAACAAGGGCTCACCAGCCCTCATTAAAGGGTTCTCCAAAAATTTCAGCACCCCAAACCTAGCCAGTGCACGACGGACACCCAGATATGCTTCAATCTCTGTCCGCAATGCACCCAGATCTCTTTCTCTCCATTTCACCAATATCTCTGCCATATCTGCATAAAACCAACATCTTTGTCAGTCTACAGATCATCAATACTGGATTAAATTACATCAAAACTAAATCTCAGCCAAAAATAGCACTGAAATCCCCTCCCTCTCACAGGTCGCACTTTTCAGGCAAATCCTAGGCCAGGTCACACCTTTCAGGCCAAAACCTGCGTCCCAGGTCGCAGTTTTTGCCCCAAAAAGTGCGACCCGGCCGTGAGGGTGAAGTAGGTCCAGTTACTGAGATTTTAGGCCCTAATTTGAACTTTGAATCCATCAAAAACACAGAGTAGGATTAGGCCTCTTACCTGCAACTGACGGATCACGATTCCAACGGTCGGTTTGTCCGCTACGATTGCCGCAAGATTTAGGGCCTTCTCTCCTCTCCACATTCACCACAGCTACACAAGCAAATGAATGATTTTGGAGGGAAAAAGCCTTATTAGAAGAAAACCCCTGATTTTTCTTTCGCCAGCTGCGACCCAACCATAGCTCTGTTCGACAAACCGTTCACACCGTTGGAAAGCTCTCACTGAGCACTACAATGGGTATCTGTTAGTGTTTCATCATTTGATACTTCACCAGGACACATTTTGTCCATGAAGGGTCTCCCCATTTCTCTTCAAAACCAAATTTGCTCACTCACAACACTTGTAATTGAGGCACCACTTTTCCTCCTTACTTGTCCTTGACTGTGATGATTTTCGTCATGAGCTACCTCATTGTACTCATGCTTTCACAGGTCCCCATTGGACCTTTATTACACGGCAGCACCATTGAGTCGCCCTTGTTTAGAGCACATGCATAGAGTCCACCTCCCTTCTTGCAGTATGTGTCCGCTCCCTTCACATCCCTACATTATGCTTATCATCATTTACCCTCCTTATCATTATGTCAGCTGCCACCCATAACATTCATACCCTCTATGCTCTAACAAGGGAAGTCACCCACTCACTCATTCGTATCCCCCTTCCCATCATCATCATCACTACCTATATGATCGTTGCTCTAGATCTCCTTTTGTTGACATCAACTTATCTTCTCCAGCAGCTAGGTCCAGGGGGCAGTTGATCTTGGTTCGCGCTCTTTGGTCAGCCTGATCGTGATTTCTACGCTTGATGATTTAGTGATGCCGCCACAGTCATTCATGATTCCCGGGTGTGTGTGAGATGTCCCAACCCTCATGAGGGGGTGGCCCTCCAGGTAGCCCCCCACATGCCTGAATGACTTCGTCACTTCAGTCCTTGATGCAGCTCCTCTCATTTGACGATATTGGCCTCCGTCGCTTGCAGCACCTTTTCGACTTACTTGTATCCGTCAGATTTTGTGAGCCCTTCCCCGTGTGTAGGGGACATCTGGGTATATTTGTATCTCCTGTACTACATTATTATTGTATAAGTCTTGATGATTATTCCAGGCATAGCATGTATATGGAAGTCATCATTCTATTTTTTTTGGCTCATATTTTGGCCAGTACCTCTTTCATTATTGCGTTCCGTGGTTTTCCGGGCGCCTTATCTTTTGTACTATTGTCTCGGCGGGCATAGGTATGCCTCCCCCGCCGCCTTTCGCATTGGTACCGCTTCATACATTTGAGACTTGTTGCACCTGTAAGTCTCGTTTCCTCAGGGTCTAGTCCTTCACACACTTCAGATTACCATACAGTCCTCTCTCTCACTTCCATTTTATCACCTAGTGATTGACTTCTTACAACGTACTTCGGTCATACGATTTTCTCCTAACACTCGTACGTTGGGGGGAAATCTGTTACACCATTTTTTGGTCATCTAACCTATTATTATTAGATGAACCCAAGTACACCATGTAAGACCAATTTTACCTAAAGTAAAATTTCTTTCACCACATCTATTTATGTTTCATGGTCATGTTTAACCCAAAATAAGGATATCAATTAAGTAAATCATTATTTATTTAATTTTTTCCTAAGAATAACTTATTTAAATCACTATTTAAATCATATTCTTAGTTAAATTTGACTAAATCAAATATAAATAATTAAATAAACCATTATTTATTTAATTATATTCCCCTAATTTCCCTTAAATAACAAATAAATCATTTCTTTATTTGTTATTTATAAATAAAGGAATTGACCCAAGTCAAAAACCCTTTTCCCTCCAACAAATATAATAAAATATTCCTAAAGGGTGATTCTAGAAGATGTTTAATAATATTTTATTCATGCACCAGGTTCTAGAACACCCCAATATTTTGTTATAAATAGGAGGGTTTTTCCCATTCATTAGTCACCTTCATTGCATTGGATCACACAAGATCTGCTTTTGGTCACCATTTTGCATTTTTGTTTTATGAACTCCCATTGAGTTCCATGTTTTTGTTTTCCACAATAGTTAGAGAGAGAGACCATTAATCTGAAACACTGAGGACTTCCAAGAACCTAGCCCACCGAGGAGAACCGGAAAACACCTTTCTTGTTTTCCTCTCAGGTGCCCCATTCTTTGATGTAATAAAAAAAATATTCTTTTAAACATATGTGTTCTTGTCTTGTCCATTGGTGTTTGTAATTAACTTTACCTACTTAATATCTTCCATATATAGATCTAGATGTGTGCAGCTTATTACAAATTTTAAGATATTTTGCAGCCATAACTTATGTTAGGGCTACTTGATATGCGTAGCTAAAGTGAGTTTTTTTACGACAAAAAATTCATGCTAACAGAAGCCATGTGAAGGCCAATGGGTTGGAATTTGAGGTTACAGAGCATACTGTGGTTTAAGCCACACCGTTTCCCATGGATGGAGATAGGTTTTTCCACAACCACATCCTGTCTAGCATAGACGATCCATAATTTTTCAAGGAGGAAAATAGACCGAGGAACTGGAAAGATGGTGTTTAGAAATATTGGATCCTAGATAAATTACATGCTCCCATGTGGCTTTTGAAAAACTATTTTACTTGTGAGGATCGTTACCATAGGATTAATTTGTATAATTTTTATTTTCTGGCACATTTGGATGGGAAAATTAATATCAATCCTTGTTTTTACCTGTTGGAGAACCTCAAGCACATGGTTGTTATATATATGGCTAGATCTAATCCTTCCACAAATTTTATTTATCATAAATCATTAATTAAGATGCTAGTGGAAAGCTAATTGGGAAAGCTAAACAAGACTTGGGATCATTTTCTCTTTTATGGAGGGTTCCAACCTCAACCTGCCAGAAGAAAAAGAGGCAGAACTAAGACCACTAGAAGGATAAAGAAGCCTAAAGCCCCTATTCCTACCCTAGTAAAAACCCCTATTCCTACCCCTATTCCTACTCATGTACAAGCCCCTGTTCCCATCCATATTACGACTCATGTTCGGACTCATGCTCATAATCCCATTCTAGCTTAAAACCCAAAAGCTTCATTTGATCCAGTTTCCCCAAGAACCCCTAAGGTATTTCAAAATAAACTGTTAAAATCTGCAAACCAAAATCTCCGTCGTTGAAAAGGCCAGAGGATGGCATCGACTATGCTGCTTTTTCAGTTCTTCCCTCAGAAAGTACCCCTTCAAATGTGGCCAAAACTGGAGATTCAGAAGGCAAGAAACCAATCAATGAGGAACATGTACCTGAGTTTCCTAAACATGGAAATAGGCATACTAGGCCAAACAATAATCTACACTATAAATTTAACCTCAAAAGAAATTTAGAGCTAGCTAAGTAGGTCATCGACATAGATGATGTGCCTTTGAAAGAATTGATCATAAACAAGAAATTCATGAAACCTAAGAAGAAGTCTGTAATCCATCACAAGGAAAAAGATGAACATGTTACCAAAGTAAAACCAATGGAGACTAGGAAGAAACATAAATAAAGGCTAAAGAAGTTGGATGTGTTACTGGAAGTTGCAAAAACCTTCGACTAATATGTCAAGATATCAAAAAACATTTTTCCCAATTTTTTAAAATAAAAAACCTCAAATTTTGTAGTTGGCAATCGGCTTACCCATTTTGTATGTGCCATGAGGATCAAGAGAGTTGAAAATTCTCTTGTAAACAAATTTTGATAAGCTTGACAATATGTTTGTCAACTGTTTTGAAAAAAACTACATATGTCGGGTAGTAAATGAAACCTACAGGAAAATCCTAACAACGTACTTGTCAGCATTTTGACACAAAAAAATAGGTCAACTAAGGACACTTACAGGAAAATATTGGCAAGAAGCCTATCAACATTTTGTCAGAAATGAAATAGATATTTTTTACATCTCTGTTGTTAACAAATATTCAAAACAACTGACCTCTAGAAATTTATCAGTTAGAACTCATAACATAAAATCAATAATATGGACAAGTTGTCTGTCAGCAAATTTTCCAAGAAAATAAAAAGAACAAGGAGGATCATTTTTAGAAGGACTTGTTTTGTGGAAACAAGGGAGATCAGATTCAAAGGGACCTGTTCTGTTTTCAAGCTGTGCAGTTAATCAAATCACTTTATTTTTGCGTAGATTTAAGCATATTTACCTATAGTTTTTCTAGAATTTTTTGGATATTTATGAGTCTATATTTAGTGTTGAACTTAAAGATATTTTTAATATCTAAAGTATTGTAATTATGAAGTTTCTATTGTCTTGAAAATTTGTTGTGTAAGCTCTATAAAGAGAGTTTATGAATAATCAAACAATGTTGGAAATCATTTGAAAAACACTTATATTCTGAAGTATATTTTAGAAATATTAAATGTATTTGCAGTGTTTGATGAGAATTTAGTATAAAATTCTTGTGTCGAGGGGACAAGAAGAAGACTTTATACTCAAAATAAGGAAGTGATTACAAAATCAATGGAAGTGTAACTAATGAGGGGATAAGTGAGATATTGGTCCTCATTGAAACAAAATAACCTAAGAAAAAATAGATTATGAAGAAGAACTTGAAAGTTCCCTTAAAGAAATAAGAAGTCTTAGGAGGGAAGGTGAGCTAATGCAACAACTCTAGGACATAGATCTAAATGAAGAGAACATTATTGCTCTCAATATTGAACTAGAAAAAGTTAAGAGGATAAAAAAGTGTTTGTTAGAACAAGTAAATGAGAAGGAATGACTTTGTGAAAGATTAGAGGAGGAGGTTGGCTTTTGAAAGAAGAATTGGAGCAACTCAAACACAACTTAGAGTTTCACAAAGGGTCCCAATTTTTGGATCATATTCTTAGCATCCAAATATCTCCTCTCATCAAAATAGGTCTTGGTTATCAAGAAATTTGCGAGAAATCCAACAATAAAGGTCTCCCAAACACATCAAATGAAGTTCATCCCATGAATCTCAATCAAACATTCATTAAAAATCTCTTAAATATCCTAATAAAATGATGAATCAACCCACAAATGTTCATTTCAATGGTCCTAAATTTTTTACCATGAATTAAAATGATACGTATAATTCACAAAAATTAGGAAGGGACCAAAATGACATAGTGAAACCCCCCATGGCAGAAAATCTTCCCAAAGGATCCACAAGTAGTAATGAAGCATGAGTTAGACATCAAAATATGGATGAGGCTCTTTCGAGGAAAAAATCCTGAAGATGAAGATAACCCTATACCTCCTGGTACCAAAATCAATTCTTTGGTTATTTCTTTTCATGTACAAAATTTGGCCACAAATCAAAGGATTGTGGAGCTTATGACATGATTAGGTGCGAATATTGATTCATATGAACCAAATTAGAAGAATACATCACTCATTTTCCTCAATATTGAAGCCCAATATTGTGTGTTACACATGTCACAATGAAGGGTACACAACACATTATTGCAGACTCAACCTGAGATGGCTCAAGAGAGAGGGATTCCCTCTTAATCCAAGAATAAACTCTAGAGGATGGATAAGGAGACAATAAGAACCTAGGTTAGATTTTACCACTTATATATAATCCCTTAATTGTTGAATAAAAAATTGAAGAAGCAATATTATGTAGAAAGAATGATCAATTGCAGGATGAGATTATTGGTATAATGGAAACACATGAACAATGACAGGTGGAAAATTGATTTTCATTGGAAAGTATGACTTGATGATGATATCTCAGATGTAAAGAAATGTAAGGACAGATGAAGATGGAAGCATATTGAAAAAGGAAGATTTTATTTACAACTAAAGTCATTAATGTCAAAGGGAATGCCTAAGGAACCGACAATGTCATTTATGAAGCAATATGATAACTTGACCTCTTGCATGCACACATAAAGTGATAAGAAAGAAGTTTGAATTTTATTGAGTATTTAATGTGGTTATGATGTTTTAATGAGCCCGTGGATAATATGGGTGGATAGTCCTTGCCGATACCTTTCAAACAATATATCACACTCTGAAAAACTCCTCTCAAATGAGAAGTTGTGGCCATTTAAAGATCAACATTTGTGAAGGACCTAAAATATGGAGAAAAACCCCAAAAAAAGGAATTTTTTAAATAGTGTGCATCTTCTAGGTGGATCTATGGCTCAATGATTCAATCTATGGTGGGTAGAAGTCCAACTTGCATGAAATTTAATAGATTTAAAGTTTTAGCATGATTTCTTAGATCAGGCGGATTCGACAACTAGATAAGAAATTTAATGAAAAATGGAATAATAACTTGCATGAAGTTTAATGAGGGTCACCGACCTATCTATCAGTGACATGTGGTAGATGATTACAGGTTGACTAGTGGTGTCAATAGGTGACATGGAATATCTAGGATCCACCACGTGGTAGGCAGATTTGGAGCATTCTAATTAGTGAAAAGGAAGAATTTTAGGGACAAGTGGCACCCCTATTGGGTTGCCATGTGGCATGATGATGAAATGATGATTTCACCATACCAGTGAACATTAAGCTTGGGGTCTAGGTCATGGAGTATGGTCATATGGGTTATCCTTGTAGAATTAAAACCTTAAAGTTTGGACATGGTAATGTTGGTAGGGTTGTATGGCTCATTTCCATATGATCAAGGGAATTCGAATGTCACACTACGTTGAACATTAGTTGGCCCTGAGGTCGACCCTCATGAACCCCGGGTCCACGCGAAAAATATAAATAAATGCTTCACACAATGACTCTAAACAAATTTGAACTATGAGAAGCTTAGTTAGAAGTTGATGGTTGAGTTATGTGGTTGCATTAGTTATGTGAATTCTTTAGCATGATGGTTGGTTAATGGTTCAAGGCACTCATAATTCTATCTCTATTATAACACCAAGTTTTAGCTTGAGGCACTCGAAGGCCTATCTCTGTTATATCAATGTAACACAAGTTTTCGCTTGTGGTGCTCAAATTTTTGTTCTGGTGAACTATTGGAATCATGGTTCTGTAAAGTCTTAGCACTGTTGTTATACAAATTATTGGCACTGAACTGAAGTCTTTGTACTATCATAAAGTCTTAGCAATGTGAAGTCTTGACACCATGGTTTTGTAAAGTCTCTACATTGTGAAGTTGTGACACCATGGAGTCTTGGAATTGATGTGAAGTCTTGGCATTGTTGTTACTATGGTGAAGTCTCGACACTATGGTTTAGTGAAGTCTCAGTATTGTGATTGTTCAATGGTTAAAAACACTCAAAGAAGTAACACAATTTTTTGTGAGGACACGATACTATGGTTGGTTGATGGTTTGAGGCACTTATAGGCTTGTCTTCTATACACACATTTCCATGTAGCCACAATCAGTGATTCGTCAAAATGGTTATTTTTTTGTTTGATTTGGCTTTCGCTGTGAAGGTCATGGGTTTGAGTATACTCAAACTTGTTGTCTTTATTTTTTATGTATGGCAGTATTGGCACACCACATCTGACCATTTTGAAGAATAATTAGACTATTTTATAGATGTCGTAAATTCCATTTTGTATAATTCTATGGATTGTGTCATTATGTTGAATGATTAATTTATGTATGGTTTTATATAGTCTTAAATGGTTTTTGGAGGATTATGGGCTCATTTTAAGGCAAAGAAGCATGATGATCAAGGTTTAGTTGTGAGAAATCCTAGAATCATGAAGTTTCTTGATGACATATTTTTGATGTGTATATTCAATATTATATGTTTTGACGACTTATAATCAGGTTGTAGTTTGTTTTAGGTATATGGAAAGAACATGTTCCGAGAATGGTTTTATGTGACCATATTAGTTAACATGTTAGAACAGAGTATGGACATGGTATGACAGGTTGATGAAAATAGTATGAAAACATAACATGATCAATTTGAAGACCTACATTGAAGAACAAGTGGATCTAGTTTGAAATATTATGAAAAGTGGTCCAGAAGAAGTTGAATAAGGAGGTGGGTTCCTCCATTGAGGTTGATTCCTCAATCATATAGAATCCTTCAACAAATCGAAGCTTTCATATCTCTAAGGTTGGTTCTTCAATCAGGTTGTGGCCTAGAGTGAATAGGTGCTCACACATTTTTCGAAGTTGGTTCCTCAATCAGGTTGTAGCCTACCACAAGTAGTTGTTTACATATTTTAGGGGTGGATGCCTCCAATAGGTCAGTGCTTGCAAATATATGTAAGGAACTAAAGAAGAAGAAGAAGAAGAAAAATAAGAATAATTTGTGGTTTTCTCCCATATGGTTTTCCATGTAAAATTTTGTGTCATATTGTGTTGATGTGATGATGAATTCTTGATGCTTTGTTTTATTTATTGTTATGGTGCAAATGGTTATGGTACATTTCTACATAATTTCTTATTAGTAAAATTTCTTGAAATGGTAAAATTTCCACCACGCCAATTCACCCTCGTATTAGTGTGATCTTTGGTCTAACAAAAGCTATAGAACATGGAAGCCAAGAGGTTTCATAAAATTTCTCATGACTTTAGAAAAAACCCCCACCTTCAGCTCAAGCGAGGATGGCATAAGGATCTAGTATTGGCTACAACATTGGGGGATAAAGGAGGAGGTAATATCACATAAGAAGGATGATATTAAAAATATTATTACTTCCAAATTTAAGGAAAGTTTGTGGGGAAATGAACAGTTAGAGGGGAAAATGAACCTAAGATATTATAAAGAGGTGATCAACCCAAATCCCGAAAAGCAAAAATATATTCTTGTCTTGAATAACATTGAGAAGGAAATGAATATTTCTAAGATAATAACTCATTATCATGAGCTTCATAGTGAAATTTGGCATTGATCAAATCCCAAAACGCCTTGGGATGAGATACTGTATCACCTAAGTGATACTAAGAGGATTGAAGATGAAAAATGCTCTCTCTCAAACTATCCATCTTGTACTCACATTCAATCTAATTTTCAAATAAATTTTCACACTACCAACCTTCTTAACCTTTTAAGTTGGAAAAATTATGGTGATCTAGGAACACTTCTCTCACTTATTTTTGAGCATAGAAATAAAATGTTATGGAATTTTGATTAGTCTCTTACTTTTTAAAATTTAAAATCATATAGGTCTTGATGAATGTCAATCATCATAATTATCACCATAAAATTGAATGATAAAAAAATATACTTTAAAAATGTTAATCTCTTTTAGTATTTAATAAATATAGGTTTAAAATAAATTCTCAATTAACTAGGAAAATAAATTAAATTTATATTTTTACTATTTTTTAATTAATAAAAAATATAATCAACTTTATGTTTCAATTTTAACCATAAAGATAATCAACAAGCAAGATAAATAAACTTTATTTAAAAAATAAATAAATAAACTTAAAAAAAAATAGTTGGGGTAAAAAATCATATATATATATGACATTGCAAACTTGTAAATAAAAGTAAAGGTCGTGATTATCAAAGAAAGGAGAGATAACTAAGGTTGATGCTCCTCAACCATTCATGATGACTTCAAACTTGAATCATGCTTAAAATTGATGCTCCTCAACCGCTCATGGGCATATGATATATACGATATCTGACTTCCAAATCCATCACATAAAAATATTAATTGCCTACACTTTTAAAATCATCTAATGTGGTTCATCATGAGGTGATGATGAATCACATTGGATGGTTCAAAACACGTCAAAAATTAATATTTTTATGCAATGGATCTAGAACTAAAATATCGTAATAATTCTAGTGACAAAAGATTACATTTAGATACTTTCTGTCTCTTTAAAGTTGATATAAAATTATGTTAATTGTATGTCAAGATCATGATTTAGAGTGGGGTGAAATATTTTTACCATATCTACTTTATAATATGTTGTAAAATCAATAAAGAACCAAGAGAGCATAGTGAGAGTGAGATTATTGATTTTTTATAGTGCTTTTAATAACACCTCTTAGAGAATATTTTTATTTTAAAAGGGACACATGTCAACTTGAGGTTAAGCACAAAAGGAATTACACATCTCTCTCATACTAGGCTATAAAATGCACCTCTCAGTGCAACCAACATGATGTATAGTCTCCATGAAGGTGATAAAGAGTTGATATCAAACATAAAGGAGTCTACTAAATCAGAGAGAAATGATGACTCCCTCTACTCAATCAAGGGTGATAATGGTGAGTGAAGGCTAAGTTACACAAAAATTACTAGACATGATCCTAGAATACAAAAAAAAGTTGATAATGATTGGAGTAATTTTTTTTAGACCAAAGGAAAAGGGGACCTTTTGTTGATAATGATTGGAGTGATTTTTTTGAGACCAAACGAAAATGGGACCTTCTGAATCATAAGGATAAATGAATAACCGATTGTACCATACTAGTCCTTTAACAATGATTAATGAGTATGGGACTCAAAACTTTCAATGGGTGGAGAAAAAAAGAGGCTATTGTGGGTAGTAGTAACTAGTTTTCTGTAACATAATCTAGTGTTAAGTTATAGAAAGGTATTGATTTAATACTTCTGCAATATGGGGATTGTGAACCATGCAAATAATGCCAAATTGAATGGATGAATGTGGGTCATAACTTAGGATGATAAAATCAATAGTTTTTATTAGGGTATATTTGTTGAATCATAGTGGACGGGTATTGGGTTACAAAAGGTGATATGAAAAAATAGAATTAAAAATATTGATGGATCAAAATTGATGCTCCAACCATGGGTGAAAAGGGCTATTACCAAGGGAAAATATGCTATGTGGAATTTGAAATTATATGAATATTGGTGTTTCCTTTGTTTTTTTTTTGGATTTTGTTTTTTGTTTTTATTTATTTATTTATCTATTATTAATGAATAATAGTATATGTATACATTATAGACAAGGAGGTGGGTGACTTGAAAATTTAACCAAGAAACTTTTCCTTGAATGTAGCAAGAATAATAATAGTAAGAAGGGATGGGGCCACTTGGGTGGGTTTCCCTAGGGGCGTGATGAGCCGTGGAGTAAAATGAAAAGTGGTCTCTGAATCATGGATGAGATAGGAAGTTGATAAGATATAATTGAGCATATATAATAACAAGATATAAAGAAGTTTGTGAGTACATAGGTATAGGATACCATAATGATGAGAGTGAGGTTTCTATCATTAATATAGAAATATATGGACTCCCAAACCTAAGGTGATAAAATGAAAATGGGGATATTTTATACGGATGAGAGGGGAATATGAAGCTTCTCTCATTGAAATATAGATTATATTGACTCCCAAACATAAGATTATAAAATAAACATGGGGATAGTTTATATAATGGGGTAAACATACTAAGGAAACCCATGAATGTGGGATGATATTGGTTAAAAGTAAATGTAGTTTGGAGGGTGAAGTTACATATTGAACCAATTTTGAGTGATCCCTATAGTTATTTCTAGAGGGAATCCACTAATGGCATATAAAATGAAAGAAAAGGGAAATATTTTAGGAATCTTAGTTGGGAGAAGAATACTTGGATTGGTGGTAGTTGTAATGAGTGAAAAAATGGCTTTCTAATGAGGAATTTGCAGACATGAAACTAATAAACCATCATTTAAGTATTCAAAAAAAAAATCTGATAAAGAAAACAATGAAAAAAATGAAGCTTATGAGCTCACATGCCTACTTCAAGACCTTATAATGGAAAGTGGTCTCTAGTCCAGTTGTGAATGGTGAGCGATGGAGTCGGTCAAATGGAAGGTGACTAAATGAGGATTTTTGTGGTGCTAATGGTTTGTAAAAATAGATATTTCAAACTTCTTAATAAGACCTCAAATGTTTGGGCAAAAATCTATAAATAAGGAAAGGATTACAAGTTAAAGCTTATTTGTACATTCATGCATTTAGAAGTTGGTTTATGTCCTTTTTATTTTGGATATTTCCATGGAAAAATTGACCATCTAAATTCAATTATGAAATTTCTTGGTAAGAGGGATCTCCTTGTGGATTAATTTAGGTTATTTAATTTTCTAGTTTGGGCCTTGCATGACCCATACAACTCTTTTTATGCTTTTCATTGGGCTGCATGAATATTTTCCAACCATCCACAAAATTGTTCATAGTTATTGGGTAGGTAACCATGCAACTCAAGAGAAATTTTAACCATAGTCGTGTAACACAATTTCATGGTTGTTTGGTGGCAAAATTGTAGAACTTGCAACTGCTATTAATTGGTCCATAACATGATTGCATGGTTATTTGAAGGGAAATCATGGAATTTTGTGGCAATGTTTCTTACAACTATGCAATAAGGTTGTGTGGATCTTTGGTGGGCAATTGTGAAACTTGTAGCTACTCATCAATTAAGCACACACCATGGTTGTGTGGTTATTTCATGGTTAGGCATGAAAGCTTATTTTTTCCTTTCCCTTAATTATATAATAAGATTGCATGGATCTTTGAAGGGAACACAGGAAATATTGTGAGAATCAAATTGGTTGGCCACACAAAATGTTGTGTGAGTATTGGTGGGCCTTCATAGAACTACGCAGGGAACCCTTGGCCTGGTTGCACATAAAGGTTGCATGACATTATGGTGGTAACTAACATAATTGTGAAAAATATCTTTGGGTAACGTGCATAAGTGACTTGCATGAGTATTTATGGAATAATTTGTATGGAAGTTTTAATAAAACCCATGACATGTTTTCTTGGTTTTTATATTGTGTAATAGGCCATTTCTTATTGAATTTCCAATTTCACAGTGTGAGTAGTATTCTTTTGAGATTCAATTGGCTTTGGACACCATTTAAGTAGGCTAGGATGGGTTTCTAAAATTTGATCTAGATGTTACCCGATAAGCCTTATACCAAATTTGATCTAGATGGCATTTTTTATATAAAATTTTCTGTGAGGTTTTAGATGGTGAAACTTGGAGGATAATGGGGAGAAATATCGGGTAACATCTAGATCAAATTTTAGATTTTTTTTTTTTTCTATATTTTTGGAGACATGCTATGAGGAATTTAAGGTTCCTAAATGTTCTTGAAATTAGTTTCAAACATGTCAGTTTGGAATTTTTGCTATAAATTGTTTTTTGGGAGGTTTCAAAAAATGAAACTTTGACCATATTAAGGAGAAATATCAGTGAACATTTGGTTAAAATTGAAGTTAGGGTTCTTGAATGCCTCTAAAATCAATTTCAAGTAGGTCAATTTTATTTTTTCACAATAAATTTTTCCTCGGAGGTTTCAGATAGTGATACTTGTACCATATTAAGAAGAAATCTCAATGAACATCTAGAAAAGATAGATAAGACATTTCAGAGTATTGCAGACCAAAGTTTCAACTCAAGAAGGCTCAAATATCAAAGATATATAAAGAAAAATTTTATTCCTTCAGATATTCTCCAAATTAATTTTTAAAAGGTACTCAACTTACAAGTGACCTAATTTTTTATTAAAAAATCCTTTTTTTTTAATGATTTTTTTTGAAGAAAATATAGTAATTTTCATTATCAAAATGGAAATTAAATTTAGTTTATGCACCTTATGTATTCAAAAAACTAGCTGATAGTTTACCCCAAAACCAAAAATTGAGGTCTGATTAACTATTGCAATGAATTATGCAAGGACCTATTGCTCCACAATCCTCTATCCGAAAGGATTACCAGACAACAAAAGGAAGATGGCTAATGGATAGATATATTGATCCCAACCCAATTATCACACATGCAACACAAAAACAATTTTATATCTTATGATGCCAAAGTAGCACCTGGCCTCCTCGCAGATCGGTGAAGGGTTTTGAGCTCGATACAAAATCCAAATGCTCCACTCGAATTATCTACTTCATCCACACTCGATCTCAATACATGTACACAATCAAAAACATGAAAATACAACATGAACTATT
This sequence comes from Pinus albicaulis, assembly GCA_034641835.2. Classification (NCBI taxonomy): domain Eukaryota; kingdom Viridiplantae; phylum Streptophyta; class Pinopsida; order Pinales; family Pinaceae; genus Pinus; species Pinus albicaulis. The sequence goes on along the minus strand of CM076571.1, from coordinate 83,939,902 downwards.
CCTCAAAAGATCATTAACTCAAAACATGATAGAAATAACAAGAAACATGGTTGAAAACATGTAACTACAGAGAAGGAACATGAATATCTATTAATCCAAAAGAAAAGTAAAAATATACCTTCTCTCATTTTTCCTCTCCAAAAACCAGCAAAGTATCCCCACTAAAATAGGAAAAGTATGGACTCCAACAACATAACCCTCATAAACTTTGTCTCTCTCAGCAAGAGTCTAAATCTGAAGTATGAACTCATTATATCCAAGTCTCAAGCTTTCTGTGTCTATCTTGACCCTCTCAAGTGGTACAATATAAATAGGATGAAGAGGGATCCTAAGAGGATGAATGTAGATTCTCATAACAATGAAAAGTTATCAAAACTTCTTCATGATAAGCCCTAAATAGCTCGAATAATTTATGAGTCGAATTGATCTCCTAGGAACCATGAAATTCTAGAAGGAGTCCCTAGTCATAGGCACATAACAGAAGGGAAAAGATTAAATTCACTCCCATAAGGTGGCCTTGCGAGCGAATGAAAGGGTATAGTCACTCCCACAAGGTCATAATCCGTGCGACTTGGTGTCATGACTAGAAAGAGAAGGTTTTATGCCTAAGTAAAAGGTCAATCAACATAATGTATCAGGGGTTGTAGAGCCTCATGATTGCCTCAATTTTGACACTTCCTTTCACTCATCTTTCCTTCTTTTTGTCATCACCATCAGCTCAAATAAGTGTTAAATTGCAAGTTTTGACTTGGTAAGGTATTTTAATGACCAATTTTTCATATTTTGAAATGTTCCTGATTATTAGAGTAAAATGTGTATTTAGATAAAGAATTAATGCAATTCTGCAGCTGATCCACATCTATGTAGCCACCACCAGGGTTTGATGTGTTCTAAGGTTCCAACTTAGCAACGAAGTATGCAGATAGGTGGAGAATCATTCTCTCGTGGATTTCTTGCTTTCCATATGACCCAAATCAAGAAGGAAACCTCCCAGACGCGTAGTCAAAGGATAGTCAACTGAATGCTGGACAAGCAAGTGGAGAGTCCGAAGTAATCACACTTCATGATTTTATTGGAAAATAAAAAATCGTGAAGCAACACAATGATATTTTCTATTAGAGGTTTAATTTGTTAGTCCAAATAGGCATAAAATCCTCCAAACATTTAATGAACAAGCTTTTATAAATACAAGACCAACAAATGTATTGACAATGCGAATGATGATATGACTATGAATTCATAGAAACTCTATTTTATTCCTTGCTTGAATGAAGAAGTATTTTGCAGAATCGATGTGCAACTAGTGTTGGATTAGATTCAAAACCATTTGTTGTGGAGGTCCCCCGCAACATAGAAGGTTCTATTTCATTTATGTTTTTCATTTAGATGTTTTTCATAGCTCTGTTTTTTTATCATTTGATGTGGTTTCAATTTATACTGTGTTAAATATTGTAGTCATTTCTAGAATTTCATCTTGTTACTTAGAGTAAATGCTTAGAAGGTTTTTCTTTCATTTGATGTAGATTCATTTTCCTTTTTGATTTGATTAAATGGAGAAGTAATCTTAGTTTTCTTCCTATGCAACAATGGTTTATTGTAAATTATTTTTTCCTGTGTAATTTATCTTCAAGAACAATGAAATATTTCATTTTCAGTTTCAGTGAGTTCCTGTCAAGCAATTGTGATTTGATGATTTACTTTTTGGTACAAGAATGATAATGCTTTCTAGTTTTACAGTGATTTCTAGCTAGAACAATAGTGATTTATTCATTTCCTTGCTCAGTCTCATTTACATAATATTTCATTTCTGAAAACAAAAAAATATTAGAGTTATTTTAAGAGTTTGATTTTCCCTATATTAGAATCTCAGATACTAATATATAAACTAGTTAGGAATTTTTCAAAGAGATTTGTTGTAGTTTTTGAAACTTAGTTAAATTAGAATTTAGTTTAATCTTTTCATTTTTTTAGTTTTAATTCAATTAATCAATTTCATTAAGGACATAAAAAATAAAAACATTTATAAAAAAAACCTTTATAAATACAATCATCACAATAAACTAAGTAAGAAAGGATTCTAGCATATATAGTGCACTTGCACTTCACAAGATTACCAACTCCGGTTGATAATTTATGATAGAAATTTAAGAACATTACAGTGACTAAACATTTTGGCACCATTGTCGAGGAAGTGTAAATAGGAGCCTTTTTCTCTTTAAACAAAAAAAAGAGAAATCATAAAAATAGAAAAATGATATGCGTAGAGAAAGAGATTCTAGGGGTAGAGTTGTAGCTAGAGGTAGAAGCTTAATTCCAGCAACACCACTCATCCCATCTAGACCTCGTAGTGCCACAACACCCACCCAAACTCATATACCAGCCTTTTCAGGAAAACATAGACTTCCTGAGGTATTAAGATCTAAAATTCAACCTAGAAATTCACCAACTTCATTGATTGAAGATCCTACATCCCCAATAGAAGGAGTAATCTTCCTAGCTACAACTAGGGAAAACCTTTTAGCTCAAGAACTAGACATCCCAAGTGAATAAGAGGAAGAAGAAATATATTAGAATATACCATTGATAGAGGAACTAGAAGAATTAGAAGAAAAACAAACAAATCCAATTTTGGAACCTTATATTAGTTCTGAGGAGTCTACAATGGCTAGGGAAGGAGAAGGGGAAGTACACAATGTGAATGATGGAAATTTAAGAATTGGAGGTGGACCTAGGATTGGAGGTGGAGGTGGGGGTAGAGGAAGAGGTGGAGGTAGAGGAAGGGGAAGAGGAGGAGAAGACAGAGTAGAACCAGATCCTATTGGATTTCCTATCCTTACTGAAGATACTATTGCCACAATGAAGAATATCTCACCCTCTATCCTTCCTAACTTCCATGGATTAAGAAATGAGGATCCTGAAACATTTCTTTTTGAATTCAAAGTTTTATGTAGATCATATGATTACTTACTCAATTCTCAAAAATTGAAATTATTTCCAGCAACCCTTAAGGATGCAGCATTGAAATGGTTCATGGGCTTAATAAGACACTCTATTAGAACATGGGAAGAGATGAAAAATGCATTTTTATTAAAATACAAGGATTACTGCATGGCTCATAATCGAAAGGATGTAGTATTTAAAATGATGCAAAGAGAGGATGAAAATCTTGAGGATTTAATTGAGAGATTCAGTTATAATCTTAAAAGGGTTAAAATGGAAAATTTGGATCAAGATAATTTGAAAGCTCTCCTACTAAAATCCATTAGATATGAATGGATAGATATCCTTAACATCACGGGAAAAGGATATATTTCTTTGTTATCATTACCTGAAATTTCTGAATTATGCATACATCTTTCAAGAGGTAAGTCAAGAGTTGGAAAGAATTCAAGAGACCCTGTTATCTCTAGAATTAATAAATCTGAAACTGGAAATCCAAGGGAAAAGAGAAGGTAATCAAATAATATGTTAAGAAGGCAGAATTTCCAATAGCTAGGATTACAAGATCCTCATCTAGGAAGCTACAAATCCAAGAAGAGAAGATAGTGAAAGAGGAGGATATAGAGGTAGATGAGAGGAAGCACATTTTTAAAAAGTTGATAAGGAAACTAAAGGAGACTCACAAAGAGATCTTTGAACTCAAGAAACATGATGAAAGGACCAGGAAGAAATGGAGTGATCTTATGGACATGTATCAACAATCCATGGATGATGTCAAACACATGTTGATCAGATTCCTTCCACTACACATGAAAATGAAAAATGTATGCAGGTAGAATCTATTTTATGAGGAAAGAACTAAGAGCCACCAAACAATAGTTGAGGGAGTTGCAAGAGAAAGATAGAGGCAAGTTAGACCTATTGGCTTAGGCGGCCAAAATTTGAATGTTGGAAGGGGTGAAGTAACACTAATTTTTTTATTTTAAACTTTTGCCTAAAAGTATACTTGTTTATAGGGTTGAGTTTCTAGGTCATAATGTTTTGCACAAAGTTCCTATAGAATCCAGATCTAGTCATAACTATGAAGACATTTTTGAAGAAGACATTTTATACCATTTTGGGCCCTAGCTAGCATTATGGTTTCTGGGTGTGGAGATGGTTGTTTGGTGTTTTTATGAAGAAAGGCTTGTAGGGGCATGTGATATCATCATTAAAATTTCAACATAATCATCAATGTGTGTAGTTTTTCCACAAACATCAATGACAACTCAAACTATAAAAAAGGATAATGTTGCACTTTTGAAAATGGTGTTGTGTTTTTTGCTACAAAAGAATTTGTTGAATTTTGAGGCTTTGTACGGTAAATGAAAACTTCCAAAGGGGAAAGTTACCATATGAAGGATTGTTTACACATGTTGGAACCATCAGTCAGCTCTGGAATTGACTGGAAGCATCTCAACCATCAAGCATTGTGTTTTTACGTTGTGTTTCTGCATTTCTGGAGATTTAGGAGGTTGTGCAACGTCGACAGTGCGCTTCTATACATAATTATTTTTGAGCGAGTTATATTAATTAAAACTTGATGTAATTTTTTTTTATGGTTGTAGTAATTGTAATAAAGCAGTCAGTTTCTCATAAGCTTTATTTGGATCTAAGAAATTAATGTAAAATCATAGAAAATATATAGTTACGCAGTCCCTAGTCTTTAACAGTCAGTTCTATTTTCATTGCAGAAGTTAGAAACAACATTCCTAATGAGGAATTTGAAACCTAGAGGTGGGAACTGACTCATTTTAGTCTATTTTATGATGTGCATGTAATTAAAAATAGGTTGGTCATATTGGAGAGGAATAGACTTGTGTAGAATTTTTTCTGAATACTTTCCAGTGAATGAAAGACAGAAGGTGATTTGCAGGGATTCTTGTGTCAGATCTTGATGATGTTTTTCTTCTCTCATTTTTAAAGTTTGCCTTATATTTTTTGAAAATAATAGATTTATTTCTTCATGCTTGGATGAACTATAACTTAATTCAAAATTCACTTAAATGTGCTTTGATTTAGTTTGCCAAGTAATCTATGTTTTCTTCTTAAAACAACATTTATAATTCATCTAGAATTTCGATGTTCCATGTGTTGTTTCCACCTTTCTTAGACCCACCCTCTGCATTGATTTTACTTGATTTCATCACCAAGACTACCTACCTTGATAGTGTAGAAGAATATTTCTCTTTTCATCCTATCACTGGATAAATAATCAATTGGACATAACCCCATGCCCAATGGATCTGTCTCCTTTCTTACCAGCAAACCTTTGAAAATCATACCTTATTGAGCATTATACCTATGATAACATCATTGTACTTGAACATCCTAACAGAGAGAGCCCTCTCTAAGGCTAAAACATCTAGATTCTATCCTAAAAGTGTTTTTGTGGTTACCTCTGATTTTCTCTCCTCATCTTAGAGAAATTACAGAGTGATAACATTCTGGTGTCGTTGCTGGGGAGTGAAAGGTTCCATATTCCCTGGGAAAGAATCATAAAGTTTAAGATCTTTTAAATGACGGTGAACAATGATCAGACACACGAAGGCTATTCCATTCACCTAGTGACTCCAATCAAGTTTCGACTTGATCCAAATACTCCACTGGCAGCAGGATCCATAAATAAGGATTGCATTGGTGACTCTATTGGTTCAAGATGGATCAAAAATATGCAAGGTATGCTCCTATGCATCACATTCATATTCTAGGATTTACAAATTGCATGCTTTTTATATATTGGAATACTTATTTTCCAATATTCAAAGATCAGGTAGGAGATTATGTTGCTCTTCACTTGGTTAAATTTCACATGCATGTGCATAGACTTAAGGTTAGATTTCATGAAGACTGGCTGATGAAGATGTTTATGGTTAATTTGGAAGGGAAAGTGAGATCTTGTTATGAAGGTTTTCCACTTGGTAGCTTGTAGTCCCTTAAATATTTTCGTTTAGTGTTTTTGATAAATACAAAGAATATCATCCTTCCTTGTCATTAGTTGAGAATTATTGTGACCATTTTGAGGATTTCATTAAAAATATGGAAAATTCTTATGGCAATGAAGAGTTCATGGATGAAGAAATCATGGAAGCTTTGCACAGGAAACCTTTTCATATCTAGGAAGAAACGGTAGCCTCTCTCTTGGATGAAAATGAAACCGAGCAGGATTTTAATGATGATAGTCATGTTCCATCCTCTGAAGTTGATGAAAATTTGCAGTAGTCTTGTCAGTTTTTAAGTGATTGGGAGGGAGATTACAATAATCATCCGAAATTCTCTTCATATCATTCATTTTTTGGATCCTTGTTTCATGAGAAAACTTCTAAAAGTGAGAAAAATCATAATAATGACATTCTACAGTTGCAAGTAAATATGGAAAAGGAGAAAATTGTCTTTGTTACCCTCGGAGGTGAAGTAAGTATTAATAATTTTTCATTATTTGAATTAAAAAATTCAGAAATCTCTATAAGTTTAAATAATGTTCTATGTGAATCACACAAATGGTTAACTTTTGATGCTTATAACATATATGATAATGCTTTCCTTTTTGAACCTTTTCAAGTGTACACAAATCCTTGTCTTACTATAGAGGATGTGAAATATGAACCGTTGGCTTCCTTTCATTTTGAAAATGAGCTTGAGATAGATATTATTTCTCATCTATGTGATAGAAGAAAAGGAAAATTTACTGTAATTTTTTAGGAGGATCAACTTAATCACACGAAACAACTAGAAACTATAAATGGAAGAGATCCTTATCTTTTTGCTAGTTTTCAAGAAAGAGTAGGCTTTCATTTTTTTGAATATTATTTTGCTAAAATGTTGCAATCATCTAAAAATGTGAATTTTATAGTATTCTCAGATCAAGGTTATCAGTTTCACCTGGAATTGGAGTTGTCATATTCTAATTTTTTATGTCTGCTTAAGGAAAGTGTGAGTGAAATTCAAGTAAGTAGCCATCTACTTTTATGGTTACTTTGGAAATTTTCTATTACCTGATCCAGTAGATGTTTCCAGAAATTTTCAGTGGGTAGGTGTGATGAATAAGCTCAACGCCCTGAGCATTGATATTTTGAGTTTAAGTTTGCAATAGAGTTTTCATTTTTCAGTGTACATTTTAGGTTTCGGTTTGAAGAATGGATTTGGTTCAGTTTAATGACTATAACATGTTTCCAGTTTGGTTTCAGTTGCAGTGGTTTCAGAGCATAAATATGTATAAGTTTGTGAATTAGAGGTTGGAATAAGCTCAATGGTTAGGCACCTAGTATAAGATGTTCTTGGCACCTCACAGAAAGGATTACATCCGTATTGGAGCCTATGTTAGAGTTTTATATTATAGAGATATTAGTCATTACAAACTTTCTATTCATTTGAGGTCAATTTGTAAATTTCAGTCTTGATGTCATGAGTATTATGGTTTAAAGAGGTCTAGATTTGGATTGTGTGTCATGTAAAGTATTTAAGTCCAAAAGGGTTTATTTTTCAAAATCCAAAGTGTAATGTCATGAAGGATCATCATTAAAGGGGTAATCATAAGGAGTCATTGGTCACCATGAAAGAGTATTAAAGAGTCATGTCATGCAAAATTTTTGTCATCATGAGTTAGTTAGCTAGGTCTAGAGGTCGAGTTACATAAAGCAATCATGAAAAATATTGTGCTGCCATGATTTGTCATCATGGGCACAGATTTGGGGGTATTTTGAGTCATTTTACAAGTCAAATAAAGATTGGTCATGAAATCAACAACAGGACATCGATCAAAAGGAAAATCATTTCACTTTTTCCAAGCATTGTGCTTTGGTTTTTCAAGTTCAAATCGTGATTGTCGCCATGAAATCTTCTCCATGCCACTTTGGGAGGTTATTTTCATGGTTACCTTCATCTAACGTCGCTCAACTATTTATCATTCTATTCGGAATCCTATGGTGTGGTTGTGTTAGGTTGTTGTGAAAAGGAGGCAGGGGCACTATGTTTCCACACAACACACGTTTCTCTTGACCTGGTGATCAAACATCTCTCAAAGGTGAAAATTCAAATTTATTTTAGTTCCTTCGTATTGAATGAATACTAATGCATGAGCTAGAAAATAATACAATAACCTACAAGTAACCAAATTTTTACTATCCCTGCATTTTCTTCCAATCGCTGTGATTTTTCCATTTCGTTGTACTTTCCCCTAATCATTGTGTTTCCACACAATGCTCCATCTTTTGCATTTTCCATTGCCAAACTGTAAAAAAAATTGATTTGCAGCCTCCAATACAAATTTTGTGAATCCATTACATTGAATTCAAACTCCTTATCATAAGTTTGTGTTCTTAAGATGTACTTGAAGCTATTTTTCACATACGTTGCGCTTCTGGTGTTGCGCCTGTCCCTTTGAATTTTCTGCCACCAATATCAAGCATTTTCAATTTTATATATGGTTTTTCAGAAGGAATTTTGTGCTAATTAGTCTCTTGTGTAGAGTTTCCTTCTAAATTATCATCCAAGGTTTAATTTGGGGTCCTTCTTGTTATTTCTCTCACACTGGTTGCACAAAACAAGTTTGTATTAAACCATAGACTATTCACTCATGCAAAAAAAAAATCATGTCAACTCCAAAGGAAAGAAAGCATAAGGGAGGTGCTATTGTCCTGTTTGAAGCACAATATCTCACATTTATCAACACAAACCCAACTATCAAAATGGATTTTGAGCAGGTTTCATGTATGAGAATTTGTGAAAATATTCAATGGTACAATCTACAATTGACTAAGGAATTTTCTAAGAAATTTAATGGATTGGAGGCTAAAATTGGAACACTCACCTTTCCTGTTACATAGGTCACAATAGCAGCTACAACAGAGATTCCTCTCCAGGGAGAGAAATGGTTTAAGGGCATGCCGCTTGATATTTCCCATTATAGAGATTTTTTGAAACCTGAGTATAGAGACAAGGAGTATGGGTCCATTGTGCCTAAAGAGTATTTACTGGAAAATAATAGCAATATTTTGCAAACTATTAAGAGGTATTTCACATGTGAGGGAAGTTTTGAAAGGATGTATCAATACCATTTCAAACTCTTAATGCATTTCATTAGAAAGAGCTCCTTAAATTTCCCCTTTTATCTATTTAGAAGTTTCTGCAAGAGGGAAGATAAAGTAGAGGGAAAACAAAGTAGAGTGGAACCTAGCCTATTCCACTTCTCCTTAACTAAGTAGTTGGTTTTGGAGGATATACGTAAAATAAATCAATCATGGCAATCATTTTTTGATTCTTCAAAACTAGTGGATGATGTTCCGACTAGTCCCTTGAGCAAGAAGGAAACACCCTTAGTAGTGGTATAAGACATTCAATCACTAGCTAGAAGCTCATTGAAGAGACCCTCAGCTACAGTGAAGCCTACAAGAAAGAAGAAAGGCAAGAAGCTATAATTTTCTTTAGAGGTGGTGGATTCCCCTAAGAAACCTCTCACTAGGTCTATTGTGAATACATTTCCCTTGGAGTAGACATTTGAGACCATCTAGACCATATCAGAAGATGAAGTGGTTGATGATGAAGTCAGGGATATTGCATAATTGCAAGAACTATTGAAGAAGGCCCATTTCATGATTGCATGGTTGCAATAGTGTTAGGGCCCTATATTTCATAGGATCTCAAGGTGACTGAGTTTATTCTTTCAGTCAAATTTACTTTGTAAAATGATTTCCAAATCTGCAAATAATTTTCAAAAAAAAAAAAAAAAGGAGATAACATAAAAAATCAAAAGAAGGTATATGTTATAAATAAAAAATATAAGATGTGAACCCCATCAAAAATAAGAAAAATAAATAAATTCTGAAAGTGTTGCACATTCAAATGCCACTACTCTTAAGTTTAGCTTACTTCTGAAAATAAATTGTGTGCATCTTGTTTAAAAATGCCACAAAAGTTCAATAAAATTAAATCATATAGTTTAATCATGATTGAATTAGGTTTAAATTTCTTGTCAATAGGTAGTGAAAAATAATTTGTCAAAATGTTTAATCTTGACAGATTAATGAGTTAGGTAGAAAATAAAACTGGCTCAATAGTTAAATCTGAACCAAGGAAGGTGTTGTAACATCATTTGTTTTGATAAGTTAGCATAAGTAGTTGACTAAGTTCAAAATTATAAGATAGGATATGGATACAAAAGAATGAAAAAGTTAAAAATATTCGGAAAATTATTATTTTTATAGGCATCCATGTAAATAAAATGTTAGGTGTTAGATGCCCTAAACAAAGAAGGAAAAATAAAATTTTAGGTGTTATATGCCCTAAACAAAGAAGGCAAAATAAAATGTTAAGTGTTAGATGCTCTAAACAGAGGAAAAACTAAAAGTTAGGGAAGCAAGAAAGAAAAAGAAAAGCTTCATTATGTTTTAAAGGTTTTGATTGGCTGCTAGAATAAATGCCCCTATGGAAAATTTATTTGTATGGTTTAAATTCTGATTATTAATTTGTACCCTAAAGTTTTAAACCAAAGCATATTTCCCCCTACTTTCATTTCATTCATTTCCCTTTTTTATTTCCTTCCCCACCCATATATTTTCCCACATTTCATTATAATCTCACACATTCAGAATCATTTTTCCAATAGGCCAAAACCCAAAATAATTTACATTTATGCCTCCTACAAACCTTTCAGAAGTACAATATACAATGAAGCAGGACCCATTCCCTGCCATTCTCCTTTTTTCATTTCATTTTCCATTGAAAATCATTAAAATTACCCTTTTCCGCCTTTCTACTTTTACCTTTCTACCCTTACCTTTTTATTGCTTTTCACTTACTCTGCTTCCTTATTCCCTGAACGTGATTAAAGTGGGCATCCCTCCACGTCACCGGTTTACCTCACCCTCATTGAATTTCACATATTATACATGTTTCACATCGCAACTAAAACTTAAAACTTGCGATTGCCGATTTGCGATATCACATCGCATATGTTTTAACTTACTTTTAAAAGCACCCGCAACATATTTGTTTTAACTTGCGATGCGGTAGGTTGGCCCCACCTCAGCAGCTCCGCCCCCCACTTTACAGCCTTTTGAAAAACTTTGATATATTATGAAAACATCATAAAAAATTACCTTACCGTATAAAACTCCGCCGATTGCAACGATTTCCATTTCTCCTTGACACGTCATCCTCCACTAAGCGCAAATCACACTTCATGGTTTTAAACTTTTAGCTTATTTTTCCAAGTGCTACATTCTGCGATGTGTGATGCGGGTAGGTCTCTCTCCCTGAACTTCAAAAATTTTAGATGTTAACCTCACAGCTTATAAATAAATTTGAAAGTTGAGATGTGTGCCTGCGTTTTGATCCCACTTTTCCCCTGCCACATCACTTACCTCCTTCCTCGCGCTTCAAACTTCGCTGTTTTTAGTGTTTACATCCCCCCTGCTTATAAAAAAACTTAAAAGCTGCGATCTGTGCTGCAGTCCGGTCCCACTGTCCCTCCACGTTGCATCCCACTTCGCATCCTACTTCGCATCGCATCTCCGGTAACATTCTTCACAAAATTAAACTCTAAATGTTGCGAAGTGCGCGGATGCGATGCGACTTTAGAATCGAAATTTAAAATATTTCAAGTACGATATATTGATTTTTCACGTTGTTTTGTTTACAAAAGGGTTTTAACACATCAAAAGGATTTCGGGTGACAAAACAACAGAAAGGTCGAGTCGGGCAGTAAAATGTGTTCAACACTCCCTTCATGCAACAATTTATTCGCCAACACAACATTTAGTCTACTAGCATATCAGTAGAAGGTGATCCAAGTCCTAACTACCCCACTACATCAACACTTGCTCTAAACAGCGCGTTGCACCGAGACTCATTTATAAATCCATTTATAAATCCATTTATAAATCCCAGAGATCCAATAAATATTCCTAGCTTGCCCTGTGTTTACTCTGTGAAATATTGATGCAACCATCCAATTATATTTTGAATCCATTGCCCAATAGATATTAATAAATTGAATACAATAAATCTTCCAAAATCCAAAACAAACCCAAAACCCAAGTACTATCATAACTAGCCTAAAACTTATTTAAACAAAGCTATATCTTGTAGAGAGAGCCTTCTCTAAATCTAGGAAGGCTAGGTCCTGGATTATATAACGCTAACAAGTAGGAAAATAGGAAACTAAATAAGGTTATTATAGAAAAGACAACTCAACCTAGTGAAGATGTGCCAATTTTTAAATCCATACCAGTTGTTGTGAAATCCAAGGGAAAAGAGAAGGTAATAAAAGAAGCTTTTAAGAAGGCAGAAGTTCTAGCAGCTAGGATTACAAGATCCTCATATAGGAAGCTACAAATCCAAGAATAGAAGACAGTGCAAGAGGAGGAGATAGAGGTAGATGAGGGGAAGCACAATTTTAATAGGTTGAGAAGGCAACTGAAGGAGGTTCACAGAGAGATCTATGAACTCAAGCAACAGGATGAAAGGACCAGGAAGCAATGGAGTGATCTTATGGACATCTATCAACCAGCCATGGATGATGCCAAATACATGTTTACTATATCCCTTACACTACACAGGAAAATGAAAAATGTATGTAGGCATAACATATCTATGAGGAATGAACTAAGAGCCAATAAAAAATAGTTAAGGGATTTTCAGGAGAAAGATAGAGGTAAGTTAGACCTATTGGCTGAGGCAGCCAAAATTTTGACAGTGGAAGGGTTGAGTTTCTAGGTGATAATGTTTTACACAAATTTCCTCTAGTAGCAACATCTAGTCAGAACTCTAAACAAATTTATGAAGAAGCAACTTTATAGCATTTTGTCCCTAGCTAGCATTAGGGTTTTTGGGTGTGGATATGACTGTTTGGTATTTTGATGAAGAAAGGATTGTAGGGAGTATGTGATATCATCATTGTAGTGTCAGAATCATCATCAATGTGTGCAAATTGTCCACAAACATCATTGACCACTCAAAATATAAAAATGGATAGTGTTGCACTTCGGAAACTGGCACTATGTTTTTGGCTACAGAATAATTTGTTGAATTTTGAGGCTTTGTACGATAAAGGAAAAATTATAAAGGGGAAAGTATCCATATGCAAACTTGTTTACACGTGATGGAACCATCAGTCAGATCAGGAACTAACCAGAAGCATCTAAACCATCAAGCGATGCACTTTTATGCTATGTTTATACATTTATGGAGATTTATGAGGTTGTGTAGCGTCGACGCTGCACTTCCAGAAAAAATTATTTTTGATCGAGTTATATTAGTTACAACTTGATGTAATTTGTGTTTATGGTTCTAGTAATTATAATAAAGAATAAATTTGCTCGTAAGCTCTATTTGGATCTAATAAATTAATGTAAAATAATTAAAAAATATCTAGTTATGCAGTCCCTAATATTTAGAAGTCGGTTCTATTTTCATTGTAGAATTTAGAAAAAAGATTCCTAATGAGGAATTAGACCCCTAGAGGTGGGAAATGAATCATTTGAGTCTATTTTATGATGTGCATGTAATGAAAAAATGGTTGGTCTTATTAGAGAGGAAGAGACTTGTGTGTGTTGATTTTTTTTTTAATACTTTCTAGTGAATGAAAGACAAAAGGTGATTTGCAGGGATTCTTCTATCAGATCTTGATGATGTTGTGCTTCTCTCATGTTGCAAGTTTTCCTTACGTTATTTTCATATCGTAGATGTATGGATTCATACTTGGATGACCCAAAACTTAATTCATAATTCATTTAAAGGTGCTATGATTTAGTTTACCAAGTAATCTATGTTTTCTTCTTAAATCAACATTTATAATTCATCTACAATTTTAATTCTCTATGTGTTGTTTCCACCTTTCTTACACTCACCCTCCTGCAGTGATTTAACTTGATTTCATCACCAAGACTGCCTACCTTTCCCTTGTAGAAGACTCTTTCTCTTTTCATCCTACGATTGGAAAAATAATCAATTTGACATAACTCCTTGCCCAATGGATCCGTCTCCTTTCTTACGAGAAAACCTTTGAAACTCAGACCTTATTGAGCCCTATACCTAGAATAACATCATATTATTTGAGCATCCTAACAGAGAGAGCCATCTCCAAGGCTAGAAAGGATAGATTCTAGCTTAAAAGTGGTTTTGTGGTTACCTCTTATTTTCTCTCCTCAACCTAGACAAATTACAAAGTGATAATAGGGAGTTTTTTGTATTTTATATTTACCAATTAGAGTATAATTTTTTTCCTTAACTCTAACTTTCCTACCTTTCGCTCGACTCATACAACACTAGCATCATTTAGATCCAATGAGTCAAGAAATCCATGAAATGCGGACGCGCAGGTTCTTACCTCTCGTCTTACCATTCCTGCTACTTTATGTTCTAGGATTCTCAAATATCGCAGATGAGGAAGTCTAATAAAAAATCTAACTAATCAGATCCTATTCCCTTGGCACCTCCCTGACAACAACACCAAAAATGGCAGGTGATTTAATTATTTAAATCGGCAGTTCATTAAATTTTTTACCAAGTCTTGTAGGTGAGTGAGGCACTAATATAATATATGCTCGATCTGATAACCAATGATCGTCCACCCTATGACTTAGAAAATGAGGGTTGAAATAAAAAACATGTAAATAGACATAATCACCTTTGATATTCAAGATGCGATTAAAGGGATAAAATAGGAATAAATAGCTGTAAAGTGTAAGGAAATACAATGCGAGGTGTAAGGTTTCAAGTCATGGAAGATGGTTTGGATTTGATTGAAGAGGGTTTATTTTGAGGCTCTTTAGACACTCTAGATGGAAACAATTTTTTATCTTTCCTTGATGGATCCAGTGGCTATAATCAAATTTAGGTAGCCCCTAAAGACAAAGACAATATTACTTTTACTTGTCCATGGGGAACATATGCATACCAAGCACTCTCGTTTGGTTTGTGTATTGCTGCAACAACCTTCCAACATGCTATTCTCGACATATTTTATGACCTAACCCATGAATTTTTTGAGATATATATGGATGATTTCACTATCTATGGAGACACATTCAAAGAATCCTTGAATAACTAGGAGAACTCATTGACACATTGTCATGAAATGAATCTTTCTCATAATGATGTAAATTGTTATATGATCCTTAATTATGGGATCATGTTAAGACATCATGTTTCTTCTGAAGGGATTGGAGTGGACCTCGCTAAAATAGAAGTCATTCTTAAAATAGATACCCTATCACACAGAAATATTTTCATATATTTTTTGGCTATGCAACATACTATACAAGGTTTATAGAATATTTCACCAAGATAGCTTCTCCCCTTTTTCATCTTCTAACAAAGGCTACATAATTTTCTTGGAATGATCAATGTCAGTTATCTTTTGATACACTTAAAAAAAAATTGTCCACCACTCCCATTTTGGGAGGTCCTAATTGGTCTCTGCCCTTTCACATCCACATTGATGCTTTAGACATGAATATTGGAGTTGTATTGGGATAGAAAGAATAAAAAAATCCATATGCCACCTATTACATCAGTAAAGAACTAATCCCAATTGAGTTGAATTACACAGTTATTGAAAAATAATTCCTTTCTATAATCCACACAATCAATAAATTTATTGACTACATCTCTGGATACCCCGTGTTTGTGCATACTGATCACTCACCCATTCGATATATTATGAAAAAAACTATCCCTCATGGAAGAGTGGCTATATGGTTGCTTCTTCTGCAATAATTTGACATCACTATTATTGATAAACCTATAAAGGAAAATGTGGTTGCTAGTTTTTTGTCACAACTCTATAATGAAAATAAATATGTGTTATGCAACCAGTTCACAAAATAGAAGAAAACATAGATCAACGACTTAAAATTAGCCTCTTCGAGGGGGAAACCTCCTTTACATTACATAAATTAAAAACTCTTCTATGATAAAATGACAAGACCTCCTATCTATATATAGGTGTTGTGTAGGTAAATCCCCTCTACGGACAAAGGCGATCCCTCTAGCCCTAGAGTGGGTCTAGCAACAAGGGAACATGCTAATGTGTTGGTTTCTAGTTAAAAAATGGAACAAGTTGGGATAGATTGTCCTACCTGTGATCTAAGGCGATCATTGTAGCTGCAGCGGAGGTCTTTCGATCCTTGTCCTGACACGTTGTGACCCTTCAAAAATGGTATTTGGGTGCCTGCACAAAGATCAAAGGACAAAAGCAACATACATGATAATAATTGCATTCATAACTAGATAATCAGTCAAGGAATATTGAATGTATTGCATAATATAAATCACTTCGACACAATGCGGGAACCAAAACATCAGTCACATATATATTAAGAGAAAGAAAGAGATTACAATCGAAGCCTTGACGTCGCAGCCTCCTTCAGCGGGTTCAGTCGAAGTGCGTCTTGAGCATTCGTCAGGGAATTTGGACGCGACGAGGAAAAAGACTAAGCTCTTTCTCGACAAGGGTCTTTCTCTCTGCTATATCTCACTAGCTATAGACTGTTTCAACAAAATGTTCAACAATTCTTCTTCAGCTATTCAGCTAGCTGCATCAATGTGAGATAGGTTTATTTATAGAAGAATAGGAGGAGGTTGAGATCCCTCAAATGGTGGAAGGGAGGCCTTATCCTTTGGGAGGTTCCCTCAAAAGGTGGAAACAAGAATCCAAAGGAAGGTGTTCATGGCTATGCAGTCGAACAACCCAAGCTGACTCACTCACGAAGTAGTTAGCTTGGAAACTTCGCTTCTATATTTAAAAAACATTCCAAAAGAAGCTTGGCGCGGGAAGCTCACTGGGATAGAGGGCCAATGGGCGCGGGGCCCAGTGTTAATTTCCTTCATCAGCGCGAGGGCATAACGGCCTACCAGCTCACACCCAAAAGCATGTGTTTTTTATGGTCTTCTCAAGGAAAAGCCAACAGAGGAAATGTTCTCCTCATGGAAAGGGATGAAATGATATTCTTTCCAAGGCATGACACTTCATATAAGTCACAGAAATGGTCCTCCAATGCGCGGGATTGGGATTGCAGGGACGGTGACAAAATGCTATGTAACAATAGTATTCTAAGGGGTCACAATATAATTAGAGCCTACATAACAATAATAATGTAAGGGCACAACGTTAACAATAGTGGGCTTCTATGGGGCACAATAATAACAATATGGGGTCTACATAGGCACAATAATAAGAATGAGGGGGTTACACCAGTATTATAGGGACCTAACATTCCCTCTCCTTCAAAAAAGTGTTTTCCTCAAAACTTAAGTAGTTTTAGATGCTTTTGTATAAAATTATCATCCTCCCATGTGGAAGCTTCAAGGGGTAAGTTCTTCCATTTGATGAGATACTCTGAAATTGATCACTTTAGTAGTTCTTGGGTTCTTGTTTCCATTATTTATTTAGGTTCCAATATGATTTTTCCTTCCTCGTCAAGTTCATCATTGTAGTGTCAGAATCATCATCAATGTGTGCAGCTTGTCCACAAACATCATTGACCACGCAAAATATAAAAATGGATAGTGTTGCACTTCGGAAACTGGCACTACGTTTTTGGCTACAGAATAATTTGTTGAATTTTGAGGCTTTGTACGATAAAGGAGAAATTATAAAGGGGAAAGTATCCATATGTAAGCTTTTTTACACGTGATGGAACCATCAGTCAGATCAGGAACTAACCAGAAGCATCTCAACCATCAAGCAATGCAATTTTATGCTATGTTTATGCATTTATGGAGATTTAGGAGGTTGTGCAGTGTCGACGCTGCGCTTCTAGAAAAACTTCTTTTTGAGCGAGTTATATTAGTTACAACTTGATGTAATTTTTTTTTATGGTTGTAGTAATTATAATAAAGAAGTCAGTTACTCATAAGCTCGATTTGGATCTAATAAATTAATGTAAAATAATTAAAAAAGATCTAGTTATGCAGTCCCTAATATTTAGCAGTCGGTTCTATTTTCATTGCATAATTTAGAAACAGGATTCCTAATGAGGATCTGACCCCTAGAGGTGGGAAATGAATCATTTGAGACTATTTTATGATGTGCATGTAATGAAAAAATGGTTGGTCATATTAGAGAGGAAGAGACTTGTGTGTGTTGAATTTTTTTTAATACTTTCTAGTGAATGAAAGACAAAAGGTGATTTGCAGGGATTCTTGTGTTAGACCTTGATGATGTTGTGCTTCTCTCATGTTGCAAGTTTTCCTTATGTTATTTTCATATCTTAGATGTATGGATTCATACTTGGATGATCCAAAACTTAATTCATAATTCATTTAAATGTGCTATGATTTAGTTTACCAAGTAATCTATGTTTTCTTCTTAAAAGAACATTTATAATTCATCTACAATTTTAATTATTCGTGTGTTGTTTCCACCTTTCTTACACTCACCCTCCTGCAATGATTTAACTTGATTTCATCACCAAGGCTTCCTACCTTTCCCCTGTTGAAGACTCTTTCTCTTTTCATCCTATGATTGGAAAAATAATAAATTTGACATAACTCCATGCCTAATGGATCCGTCTCCTTTCTTACAAGAAAACCTTTGAAAATCAGACCTTATTGAGCCCTATACCTAACCTAACATCATAATAGTTGAGAATCCTAACATAGAGAGCCATCTCCAAGGCTATAAGGGATAGATTCTAGCTTAAAAGTGGTTTTGTGGTTACCTCTTATTTTCACTCAACCTAGAGAAATTACAGAGTGATAATAGGGGGTTTTTGTATTTTATATTTACCAATTAGAGTATAAAATTTTTCCTTAACTCTAACTTTCCTATCTCTCCCTCCACTCATACAACACTAGCATCATTTAGATCCAATGAGGCAAGAAACCCATGAAATGTGGATGCACAGGTTCTTACCTCTCGTCTTACCATTCCTGCTACTTTATGTTCTAGGATTATCAAATATCGCAGATGAGGAAGTCTAATAAAAAATATAACTAATCAAATCCTATTCCCTTGGCACTTCCTTGACAACAACACCAAAAATAGTAGGTGATTTAATTATTTAAATCGACAGTTCACTAAATTTTTTACCAAGTATCGTAGGCGAGTGAGGCACCAACACAATATATGCTCGATCTGATAACCAATGATCCTCCACCCTATGACTTAGAAAATGAGGGTTGCAAGAAAACACATGTAAATAGACATAATCACATTTGATATTCAAGATGCCATTAAAGGGATAAAATAGGAAGAAATAGCTGTAAAGTGTAAGGAAATACAATGCAAGGTTTAAGGTTTCAAGTCATGGAAGATGGTTTGGATTTGATTGAAGAGGGTTTATTTTGAGGCTCTTTAGACACTCTAGATGGAAGCAATTTTTTATCTTTCCTTGATGATTCCAGTGGCTATAATCAAATTTAGGTAGCCCCTAAAGACAAAGAAAATATTACTTTTAATTTCCCATGGGGAACATATGCATACCAAGCACTCTCGTTTGGTTTGTGTATTGCTGCAACAACCTTCCAACATGCTATTCTCAACATATTTTCTGACCTAATCCATGAATTTGTTGAAATATATATGGATGATTTCACTATCTATGGAGACACATTCAAATAATCCTTGAATAACTAGGAGAACGCATTGACACATTGTCACGAAATGAATCTTTCTCTTAATGATGTAAATTGTAATATAATCCTTAATTATGGGATCATGTTAATACATCATGTTTCTTCTGAAGGGATTAGAGTGGACCTCACAAAAATAGAAGTCATTCTTAAAATAGATACCCTACCACACAGAAATATGTTCATATATTTTTGGGCTATGCAAGATACTATCCAAGGTTTATAGAAAGTTTCACCAAGATAGCTTCTCCCCTTTTTCATATTCTAACAAAGGCTACATAATTTTCTTGGAATGATCAATGTCAGTTATCTTTTGATACACTTAAACAAAAACTATCCACCACTCCCATTTTGGGAGGTCCTAATTGGTCTCTGCCCTTTCACATCCACATTGATGCTTTAGACATGACTATTGGAGTTGTATTGGGATAGAAAGAATAAAAAAATCCATATGCCACCTATTACATCAGTAAAGACCTAACCCCAATTGAGTTGAATTACACAGTTATTGAAAAAGAATTCCTTTCTATAATCCACTCAATCAACAAATTTATCGACTACATCTCTGGATGCCCCGTGTTTGTGCATACTGATCACTCGCCCATTTGATATATTATGAAAAAACCTATCACTCATGGAAGAGTGGCTATGTGGTTGCTTCTGCAATAATTTGACATCACTATTATTGATAAACCTATAAAGGAAAATGTGGTTGCTATTTTTTTTCACAACTCCATAATGAAAATAAATCTGTGTTATGCAACCAGTTCACAAAATAGAAGAAAATATAGATCAATAACTTAAAATTAGCCTCTTCAAGGCGGAAACCTCCTTTACATTACATAAATTAAAAAGCTTTTCAATGATCAAATGACAAGACCTCCTATCTATATATAGGTGTTATGTAGGTAAATCCCCTCTATGGACAGAGGTGATCCCTCTAGCCCTAGAGTGGGTCTAGCAGCAGGGGAACATGCTAATGTGTTGGTTCCTAGTTAACGAATGGAACGAGTTGGGATATATTGTCCTATCTGTGATCCAACGCGATCTTTGTAGCTGCAACAAAGGTCTTCCGATCCTTGTCTCGACATGTCGCGATCCTTCATCAATGGTATTCGGGTGCTTGCACAAAGATCAAAGGACAAAAGAAGCATACATGATAATAATTGCATTCATAACTAGATAATCAGTCAAGGAAGATTAAATGTATTGCATAATATAAATCACTTCAACACAATGCGGGAACCAAAACATCAGTCACATATATATTAAGAGAAAGAAAGAGATTACAACCAAATCCTTGACATCACATCCTCCTTTAGCAAGTTCAGTCGAAGTGCGTCTCGAGAATTCGTCAGGGAATTTGGATGCGGCGAGGAAAAATACTAAGCTCTCTCTCGACAAGGGTCTCTCTCTCTGCTATATCTCACTAGCTATAGACTGTTTCAACAAAATTTTCAACAATTCTTCTTCAGCTATTCAGCTAACTGCATCAATGTGAGATAGGTTTATTTATAGAAGGAGAGGAGGAGGTTGGGATCCCTCAAATGGTGGAAGGGAGGCCTTATCCTTTGGGAATTTCCCTCAAAAGGTGGAAACAAGAAGCCAAAGGAAGGTGTTCATGGCTATGCAGTCGAACAACCCAAGCTGACTCGCTCACGAAGTAGTTAGCTTGGAAAATTCGCTTCTATATTTAAAAAACATTCCAAAAACAGCTTGGCACGTGCAGCTCACTGTGACAGAGGGCCAATGGGCGCGGGGCCTAGTGTTAATTTCCTTCATCGGCACGAGGGCATAATGGCCTACCAACGCCAACCCAAAAGCATGTGTTTTTGATGGTCTTTTCAAGGAAAATCCAACAAAGGAAATGTTATCCCCATGGAAAGGGATGCAATGATATTCTTTGCAAGGCATGACACTTCATATAAGTCACAAAAATGGTCCTCCAATGTGAGGGATGGGGATTGCAGGGACGGTGACAAAATGCTATGTAACAATAGTATTCTAAGGGTTCACAATATAATTAGAGCCTACATAACAATAATAATGTAAGGGCAGAACGTTAACAATAATGGGCTTCTATGGGGCACAATAATAACAATACGGGGTCTAGATAGGCACAAAAATAAGAATAAGGGGGCTACACCAGTATTATAGGGACCTAACATTCCCCTCTCCTTCAAAAAAGTGTTTTCCTCAACACTTATGTAGTTTTAGATGCTTTTGTATAAAATTCTCATCCTCCCATGTGGCAGCTTTAGCGGGTAAGTTCTTCCATTTGATGAGATACTCTAAAATTGATCACTTTGGTAGTTCTTGGGTTCTTGTTTCCATTATTTATTTAGGTTCCAATATGATTTTTCCTTACTCGTCAAGTTCTAGCAATATTGTTTGAACTGGGAGCTTGTCACATATAACCTCCTTTAAGCATGAAACATGGAAAATTGGGTGCACTCGCGGAGATGTAGGAAGCTCCAATTTGTATTCCATAGTACCAATATTTTGTAACACCTTTTAAGGACCATATTACTTTGGTGATAATTTATTATCCTTGTTAGCTTGCTTGATGGACATTTTTTCTATGGTTGTAGTCATAAAAATACCGAATCGCCTACATCAAAACTTCTTTCGTTGCGATGCTGGTATGTATGTTGTTTCATGTGATTATGTGCCAAATTGAGGTTATCCTTGAAGAGTTGGAGAACTTTTTGTTGATGCTAAATGTGATCTTCCATTGCTTGAACATTATGCAACCAGCTCAAAAAATAGAAGAAAATATATATCACGACTTATAAACCAGCCTCTTCAAGGGGGAAACCTCCTTTACATTACATAAATGAAAAATTCTTGGATGATACAAATGAAAAAACCTACCTTCTATATATAGGAGTCTAAGGGGCCACAGTATAAAAATATGGGGAACACATGGGCACAACAATAACAATAATGGGGCTACACCTATGGGGCATAATAATAACAATATGGGGACTACATGGGCACAAAAATAACAATAATGGGGCTACAATAACAATAATAAGGGGCTAAACTAGTATTATGGGGACCTAACATGCCCCTCTCCTTCAAACAAGTTTTCCTCAACGCTTGAGTAGTTCTAGATGTTTCTGTATAAAATTATCATCGTAGCTGTCAAGTCACTACAAGAAAAAATGACATTGGTGAGGGGTGAAAAATGTCACCATAAGCTCATTGGTGAGGGTCAAAAGAGCCTTCGTCACCAAAAACTGAACGTCACCAAAGGTGGCGTCACCGAAAGTAAAGGCGTTGTGGTGACATTTAAGGCCCGTCACCAATAATGGTTTATAATGATGGATAGTGACCGTCACCATTTCATATGAGCAATGGTGACAGAAAATAGCCTCCGTCACAAAAAACCTGAGCGTCACCAAAGGTGGTGTCGCTGAAAGTATGTGTTGTGGTGACATTCAAGGTCCATCATGAATATTTATTATAATGACGGATAGTGACCGTCACCATTTCATATGAACAACAATGACTTTTGGTGATGGACCTTCCATGTCCGTCACTATTGGTGCATATATATGGTGATGTTCGTTGACCGTCGCCATTTCATATTTGGTGAGGGTCAAAAACTATCATGATAAGCTCATTGGTGACGTCAAGGTCCACCACGAATAATGACTATAATGACAAACAATGACCCTCACAATTTCATATCAACAACAACGATTTATGGTGACGGACCTTTCATGGTCCTCACTATTGATGTGTATATGTGGTGCCGTTCGTTAACCGTCACCATTTCATATTTTGGTGAGGGTCGAAAAATGTCACCATAATATCATTGGTGATGGTCAAAAGAGCATCCGTCACCAAAAACTGATCGTCGCCATTCCATATGAATATTAGGGCATGATGGAATTGAACCACCAACCCCCTGCTTGTAAAGTAGGTGCTCTTCCATTGAGCTAGCACCCTTTAAAGAAGAGATTGTAGAAAAGTTCTTAGCGAACCATTAACATAAATAGATCTAAGATATATTGCTTTGTAAAAGAGATATTCATGGTCAAATTAACAAGAAAGTGACCTTTTAGCATCGTTGCACTAGTGCTGCTATTACAATATTTGGCCTAAACAATAAACAGAAAATACCCTTTTCAATTTTGTAGGAGCATGATGGGAAAATAATCTCACAAGAATACCTAGCATTCAAAATTCTGACCCACTAAATCACTTTTACATCCTTTTGAAGTCCTTCAACAAAGGGCTTAAAGTTGGGAACAATGTCATAACAATACTTCCAGCTATAGAACAAGCATTTTAACCTTGCCTCTGTTGTATGATATGGACATTTGTCCTTCATACATAGTTATGAGACACAGAACCACTTTCACCCTTAAGAAAAAATGTGGTTGTAAATGCATGGTAAACTGTCTTAGCATAAATATGCTCTTAGTATGGCATTGGATTCTCAGACTAGTGTCAGGTTTAAGGGTGCCAAAGACTTTAGATTTTAACTATGATATGGTGCACGATAGGCTTCAAGGCAACATATTCTTTAGGAATTTTATGTTGGGGAACCTCCAAATCTATGTCCAGGAAAACTCAAGTTAAATGGAAATATTTTTGTATAATGGTTGTGAGTCATATGGATGCACATTAATATACATGTTTTTTCCTAAATTTGAATAATTTATGTATTTTTTGGCCAACCAGGTTTTTGATTCGGTTTTTATCTAGTTCTGTTTCGATTCACATTTTTGAGGTTAACCATTTCGATGACTGGTCCAATTCATGTAATTAAATAGATCATAAAAGATAAGGTGGTATTTGTGTGTTCATGAGAGTGTTGCGTGCATAAGTAAGATGGGAGTTACAAAAATCTTCACCTATGCCCAATTGGAAAATTGGAGTGTCGTAGATGTAAGAAAATGTGTAAGAGAATATCCTAAATTTAGAAATAAGAACCTTGTGATGTGTCATTGGGGAAAAAAGGTTACAATTACCTGGCAATATCTTCTTTACCAGTAGCTATTGGTCCAGAGACTGGACTAGAAGAACCCTCTTCTACAGACATAGCCAAAGTTCGGTGAATTTTGGAGAAGAGGCTTCACACATTTAACAGAATGGAAAATCTAAAATTGGACAAAAAAATGGATATTCTGACATCACCAGATTTTGTAATCGTTAAACAAGATTCATCATTTGTATTGAAGTTACAAAGCACAATGGAGTATTCAGACAACTAAGTTGTTGTTAGGCTAATGTTAATATCTCTTTAATTTTGATTTTAGTTTGATTTTCAAATAATTTATATAAATTTATTATGTCGGTGTGTGCTACAAAAAATTCCAATACTTCAAGTAGATCTGATGATGTTGAAGTTTGGGCAGCTCTTTCACACGATACGGGTTGGCATGTCAACCAATCCACTGTGAGATATAAAGCATTGGATTCTCATCCTTCGCGGAAAGATTTTTGGCATGTCTCCCGCCTCAAGTTATTATTTAGCTTCATAAAATTATCAGAGATAGTAAACTACTCAAAGACATATGGAATTACAAAGACGATTTTATTATCAGTATGCACAAAAAATGCTAGCAATTAATGGTATTGTTTTAGCATTTCCTTTATCTTTCTTTTTTAAGGAAAAATAAATGAAATGTTAAAAAATTACGATTAATTGTTTCAGGTTGTCTAAAAGTGATTCCAACCTCATCGGATTTCGTTTGGAGAAAGTATAATTTCTTATCCCATTTAAAATTCAATAGTTTTTAGGATTTCATGATTGGTACGTGTTGGGG
Source organism: Pinus albicaulis (assembly GCA_034641835.2). Taxonomy (NCBI): domain Eukaryota; kingdom Viridiplantae; phylum Streptophyta; class Pinopsida; order Pinales; family Pinaceae; genus Pinus; species Pinus albicaulis. Next base: position 83,914,565 of record CM076571.1, on the reverse strand, counting down.
TTCCCATGTTTTGGCCAGATTGGCAAGACCAAAAGATGAGACAACATCATAACCACTTTGGGGCCCTAGGATCTAGCCCTCATGGACCCATAGAAGGATCTCTCCAATAAAAAAAAAGAATGATATACCTTTGAAAGCTCGAAATGAGGTATTAGGCTAGGTATGAAGCACAGTGGGGAGTTTAAATTGGTTTGGTTGGTTGGTTGCTGGGTTGAGTCACGAGATCATAGACTGAGAAGGTAATGGGAAGAAAGGAGCAGGGCAATAGGATGTTTTGGCAAAAGAGGATAGGTCAAGAAAGTGCCATCCATTGGGCTATGGAGTCATGAAAGGGGATTACTTGCAAACAACTAAGCAAGGCTTTCAGAGGGCAAGTCATCTATGCTAAAGGATCTTTTAGATAGATGGGGGAATGGAACATTAAGGAGAGAAGGTGAAAGAATGAAAGAAACCAGATTTCTGTCTGGAGATTAGGTCAGATGTCATTTAAATCTAGACCTGCTTTGACATACTCAAAGGAAGCTTTCAATGAAGTCACAAGGGGGCAATTATAGATCGGACCAGAGGTCATTTAACTCCAGGTCTGCTTTAGCATGCTCCAAGGGAAAAACAGAGACAATATTTGACACAAAGCTGGAGTCTATAGATCGGAGAAGGACTTTTAAACTTCCCTGCTTTGACACCAGCAAGAAACATCCAAGCAACAAACTCCGAATTCACACATCAGCTAGCAGTGGAAAAAGCTACTACACTGGTTAAATTACATGAATTTACCCTTAGATTCACAATTAGCAGAAAACATCAAAGGTAGGGAGAGCAGAAACACAGGGTACCATGCGAGGGTATATCCTGTGCTATATTTTTGATGCATACCAGAAGACCGATGAACAGCATGAAAATGTAAATAAACGATACAAAGAGAGAAACATCACCCGCAGTAATATACCAAGATCCTTTGAAATTTTCTTGATTAATTGATGCATAGCCAGTCACATACACTGAGCTCAATGGATGATTACAGTCCAAACTTTCTCCTCCAGCCTACTACATTATAGACTACTCTGCTACTCTCTCCCAAAACTATTTCTAATAGTAAAAAATGAATCCCTACAACTACAACCGCAATAACACAATCCAACCCTTTACAATGTGTTCTTCAAGGATTCTTATAGGAGAATGAGTAATAGCAGGGAGTAGATGTTCATTTAATTTGATTCATTAAGATAGGATGGCGGAAGCGTTCACGCCCATACTGCTTAATAACCTTGCGTTGTACTCTGTAGTATGGTTCAGAGATCTCTGTCAGGTCGATATTGACCTCTGATGTTTCTTTGGAGTCCTTTTGGCTGTTTGGAACTCTGCGCTGCCTTCTGGAATAAGTGAACTGGGTGGAAAATCTGCAAGGTCTCCATGCTTCATAACTGCTGTCTGACAGTCGTAGAAACTTCTGTCAGTGTATTCATCTGTGTAAGGGCTCGAGGAGGCATGGAGAACACTGTCCGAAGGTGTCTTTCTAGAGAAAAATGTTCTGCTGATGTCAAAAAACAGATATGACTTGTTTCGTGTGCATTTGGTCTGCACACTGCGCTCTTATCCTTTGATCACGGGATTAAGCGTTAATTAATCAATCATAAGCATTAACCCCTTGGAACTCTTCTGTTGATACATTGGCCGATGTTGAAATGGCCTCTCTGCTCTATGAATCAAAACGACTGTGATCATGGAGACGGAGTGAGTTTCTCACTCTCTAAACCCTGTACAATGAAATAAATCTGTTAGAAAATCCCAGGGGTGGTGGTAGAAGAATGCTTTGGAGGCCTGTGGAAGTGGTGGCGGAGCAGTGGAGAACAGTGGAAACAATGAAAGAGTGGTGGAAGAATGAGATTTAGTGTTAAAAACTAAGGTTTAGCCTTTGGCCGAAATACAAAGGGAAAAGGGGCCAAAGCATATGAAATGGATTTGAAATGGTGGGACCCGGCAATGGTGGAGGGCGATTTGATTAGAACCGTTGGATCTCAGGAGGAGATAAACGGTGGTGATTAAGCGATGAAGTTAGAGGAGGTTCCAATGAAAGGAAAACGAGTAGAGCACGATTAGATTCCAGTCGTCAGATCTGAAGGGATGGACGGCTAATATCGAATCAGAGGATCGCAACCGGGGGCACGGGGTGTGACACATTTAATAACTTCTGATTGGCAATGGAGCGATTCAACGCCAACCGTTGGATCGCAAAGGGGATCAATGGCGGAGATTAAATCAGCGGGGGGAGAAATGGAGGTATAGAAGTAGAGCAGGAGAAATGAGGGCTGTCGGATCTAAGGGAACGAACGGCGGGGACGTAATCGGGGATCGGAAATCGGCGTAACACAAAGGCGCTTTACGAAATTTTTGATTGGCGATGGGGTTGCGATGAAATTAGCGCCCGACCGTTGGATCTGAAGCCAGATCAACGGCCCACGCTCAATCGAAGGGATGAAAGGAGAGGAGCGAAGAGCGCGGTGTGATTGAACGACCGCCGTTCGATCTGGAGACAGATTGATGGCTCACACATAATCAGAGGAGTGGATGGATAGGGACGACGGGCGCACTGTGATTAGCGCTAGGCCGTCGGATCTCAAGAGATCGATGGCTCAGATTGCGGTAGGCCATTATAACAATATTTCAATCGCATCAGAAGTTTTTTAAGGACCAAAAGGAAACTGCTCTTGACCGATCTTCCGATGCGATAAGCGGTCAAGGGCCTAGCACCTGGTCTTAGCGCTTGGGCATATGGGGAAGTGGTTTGAGGGGGGCTGGCCGAAAGGGGCTTAATTTGCATATGTCAAATGGATGATTTTAAGCCAAAAAGAGGGCTTTTTAAGGCTTAAAAGGGGTTTCGATAGAAGGAATAAAGAGTGTTTAAGGCCGAATAAAGGTATTATAAGGCTTAAAAGGGGAGTTAGGGTGATTTTAAGGGGTTAATGAGGAATTAAGGGAGGGGAAAAAAGGTGAAGAAACAGAGGTTTAAAAGGGATGAAACAGGGGGGAAAAGGCCTTTTGGGCAATTTCTTCACAAACAGAGAGGATTTTTAACTGGAAACAACAGTGAGGATTTATCAAAGGACAAAGGCACAAGGAGGCTTCAAGGATGATGTGTTTCAGGGGAAATGCATGCCTTGAAGACTCAAACAACATTTTAGCCCCCTATTTGCTTGTCAAAAAATTTATAGGGGGTTAACATTGGCTCTACATGGGGATGGCTTCTTCTTGAAGGAGTCAAGAATTCGGAAAATAAATCTTTGGAGTAGGCCAGATGCCTGGTACTCGACACATCCCTTTCTTTCTTGGATCAGCTGCCACAAATCATGAAGACATCATATCAGCAGAAAAATTCTCCCAAAAAACTACCTACCCACACTATAGTCCTAACATTTTTTCTTCTGGGTGCATTTGGACTTGCAGACCCTTTACATCATCAATTTTTTACAAGCAGGAAAATAAACCTATTCTACTTCTACCCTTATTACTCCATGAGGACAGATTAAACCATTGGCCTCATAGCTTCTCTACATAATCTAATATCTGCTAGGATTAAACGGTCTAGCAGATTTCTTCTCTACATTCTAAGACAGAAATTGAAAAACAGCCAAGCCAGGATTAGACTGACTGACTTGCTGTGGACCATGGCATAAAGACAAAAATGGTCATGGACTAAAAACTTTGTAGAAATCCAAAAATACTGACTAAATGCTCACAGACTGAGCTTTATTGAGCTTTTCCTACCTACCCTACTCTAAAATGGACTATTTACAAGTCTAGCTAACAAACATTGTCTTCCAATGCAACTAGTCCATCAAGTGATCCCATGAATGGTCTTTCCTGCTCATCTCCTTGAGCAGGCTGGATAGGTAGGGCCACTCCCATTCTTTTGGTTCCTCAACAGCAGCCTTTAAAAAATTTCTCGTTGTCTGCAACATGCTGCTCAAACATACCTTTGATCCTTCTTCAAATGTTTGTAGGAAATGTACATAAGGATCATGATATGATACCTGGTTATGAATATTTGGTAGGCATGCTTCAACCATGATTTCTTCTTCTGCCACTGGGTTGAGAAAAAGACTCTCTTAGGGTAGAGTGTCTCCTTCATCTTTTGAACTAGAGGAATCATCGTATATTGCAGCTGAGTCCTCTTGGAGCTCTGATATATTCTGCTCTGTTGGGCTGAGCTCTGTGAAAAGATTCATGTATTCTTGAGCAGGGGTGTGTTCCGTTGCTTCCTCTTTTTCAAGAGAAGGCTCCTTGATTTCATCATGCTAAAGAATCTCTTCTCTGCTTTCCTCCTCATCTTCTGAAAGGATAGACTGCTGATCTCTGATCTCATGACACTCATCACTGATTCTTTCGTAACTTTCACCGTCAGTGTCATAGATAGGCTGACTAGGTTCACTGCTTCTCTGGAGTTGCTGGCCCCGGCTTTCCTCCCATGGGTCTACTGATGATGGTTCTGTGAACTCAGCTTCTCTCTGGAAACAATCATCATCAAATAGATCATAACTAGGAAAGTCATAATCGTAAGCGATGTCACCAATCAAACCTGTCGGATTCTCAGCAGGTCTTTCTTCGTCTTGATCCTCAGAGGAGTTTTTTGGATCTGCATCAGTTTTGTAGAAGGCTGCAGAGGTGTACTGCGTGTTTGATATTCGGTCCATCTCCTCTTATGTTAACGGAGGGATTTATTTTTTAACACAGACAGAAGAACAACAGTCCTCTGCTTCTTGTACGAACTGATCCTGAGGCTGGATATCTTCTTGAGCCTCATCTTGAATATTTTCTCGAGCAAGAGAAAACTCTGGACCAAGATCATCATACATGTCTTGCTCATCGTCTAGGTCTGGAGTTGGCCCTTGCTCTGGAAAATGCATGGGCTGTTCTAAATCATCAACATTTGCATATAGATTATCCATATGCATTTCCAGCACTTTACCAAACATGTCTGCTATTCCATTTAATTGGTCGCAAAAAGCATCTAGCTTTGCATCCCTGTCCATGTTTGGATCCATGTTTCTGCAAAGAAGGTCACTGCATCTTCTCAACCAGTTCATAGTCTTCTACCAGTGGAGTCATTTGGTCTTCTAGGAGTTATGGAGTGTGGAGTCGCTAGGTGGATGAATTTGACTGTTTGGAGCAGGCTGCTGTCCACCCTCAGCAATTAAAAGCCAATCTAGGCTAAGTGGTCTTTATTCCCCAGCGGAGTCGCCATTATGTTGGGGTTCCCATGTTTTGTCCAGATTGGTAAGACCAAAAGATGAGACAACATCATAACCACTTTGGGGCCCTAGGATCTAGCCCTCCTGGACCTAGAGAGGGATCTCTCCAATAAAAACAAAGAATGATATACCTTTGAAAGCTCGAAATGAGGTATTAGGCTAGGTATGAAGCACAATGGGGAGTTTAAATTGCTTTGGTTGGTTGGTTGCTGGGTTGAGTCACGAGATCATAGACTGAGAAGGTAATGGGAAGAAAGGAGCAGGGCAGTAGGACGTTTCGGAAAAAGAGGATAGGTCAAGAAAGTGCCATCCATTGGGCTATGGAGTCATGAAAGGGGATTACTTGCAAACAACTACGCAAGGCTTTCAGAGGGCAAGTCATCTATGCTAAAGGATCTTTTAGATAGATGGGGGAATGGAACATTAAGGAGCGAAGGTGAAAGAATGAAAGAAACCAGATTTCTGTCTGGAGATCAGGTCAGATGTCATTTAAATCCAGACCTGCTTTGACATACTCAAAGGCAGCTTTCAATGAAGTCACAAGGGGGCAACTTATAGATCGGACCAGAGGTCATTTAACTCCAGGTCTGCTTTAGCATGCTCCAAGGGAAAAACAGAGACAAGATTTGACACAAAGCTGGATTCTATAGATCGGAGAAGGACTTTTAACCTTCCCTGCTTTGAGACCAGCAAGAAACATCCAAGCAGCAAACTCCGAATTCACACATCAGCTAGCAGTGGAAACAACTACTACACTGGTTAAATTACATGAATTTACCCTTAGATTCACAATAAACAAAAAACATCGAAGGTAGGGAGAGCAGAAACACAGGGTACCATGCGAGGGTATATCCTGTGCTATATTTCCGATGCATTCCAGAAGACCGATGAACAACATGAAAATGTAAATAAACGATACAAAGAGAGAAACATCACCCGTAGTAATAGACCAGGATCCTGTGAAATTTGCTTGATTAATTGATGCAAAACCGGTCACATACACTAAGCTCAATGGTTGATTACAGTCCAAACTTTCTCCTCCCAGCCTACTACATTACAGACTACTCAGCTACTCTCTCCCAAAACTATTTCTAACAGTAAAAAATGAATCCCTACAACTACAACCGCAATAACACAATCCAACCCTTTACAATGTGTTCTTTGAGGATTCTTATAGGAGAACGAGTAATAGCAGAAGTAGATGTTCATTTAATTTGATTCATTAAGACAGAATGGCAGAAGCGTTCACGCCCATACTGCTTAATAACCTTGCACTGTACTCTGTAGTATGGTTCAAAGATCTCCGTCAGGTCGATATTGACCTTTGATGTTTCTTTGGAGTCCTTTTGGCTGTTTGGAACTCTGCGCTGCCTTCTGGAATAAGTTAACTGGGTGGAAAACCTGCAAGGTCTCCATGCTTCATAACTGCTGTCTGATAGTCGTAGAAACTTCTGTCAGAGTATTCATCTGTTTAAGGGCTCGAGGAGGCATGGAGAACACTGTCCGAAGGTGTCTTTCTGGAGAAAAATGTTCTGCTGATGTCAAAACACAGATATGACTTGTTTCGTGTGCATTTGTTCTGCACACTGCGCTCTTATCCTTTGATCATGGGATTAAGCATTAATTACTCAATCATAAGCATTAACCCCTTGGAACTCTTCTGCTAATACACCGGCTGATGCTAAAATGGCCTCTCTGCACTATGAATCACAACGACTGTGATCATGGAGACGGAGTGAGTTTCTTACTCTCTAAACCCTGTACAATGAAATAAATATGTTACAAAATCCCAGGGGTGGTGGTGGAAGAATTATTTGGAGGCTTGTGGAAGCGGTGGCAGAGCAGTGGAGAACAGTGGAAACAATGAAAGAGTGGCAGAAGAATGATCTTTAGTGTTAAACACTAAGGTTTAGCCTTTGGCCGAAATACAAAGGGAAAAGGGGCCAAAACATATGAAATGGATTTGAAATGGTGGGACCCGGCAATGGCGGAGGGAAATTTGATTAGAACCATTGGATCTCAGGAGGAGATCAACGGTGGTGATTAAGCGATGAAGTTAGAGGAGGTTCCGATGAAAGGACAATGAGTAGAGCGCGATTAGATTCCAGTCGTCGGATCTAAAGGGATGGACGGTTAAGATCGAATCGGAGGATCGTAATCAGGGGCATGCAGGGTGACACATTTAAGAACTTCCGATTGGAAATGGAGTGATTCAACGCCAAGCATTGGATTGCGAAGGGGATCAATGGCAGAGATTAAATCGGCGGGGGGAGAGATGGAGGTATAGAAGCAGAGCGGGAGAAATGAGGGTCGTCGGATCTAAGGGAACAAACGGCGGGGACGTAATCGGGGATCGGCAATCGGCGTAACACAAAGGCGCTTTACGATATTTCCAATTTGCGATGGGGTTGCGATGAAATTAGCGCCCGACCGTTGGATCTGAAGCCAGATCGACGACCCACGCTCAATCAAAGGGATGAAAGGAGAGGAGCGAAGAGTGCGGTGCGATTGAACGACCGCCATCCGATTTGGAGACAGATCAATGGCTCACACGTAATCAGAGGAATGAATGGATATGGACGATGGGTGCACTGCGGTTAGCGCTGGGCCGTCGGATCTCAAGAGATCGACGGCTCAGATCGCAGTGGGCCATTATAACAATATTTCAATAGCATCGGAAGTTTTTTAAGGACCAAAAGGAAACTGCTCCCGACCGATCTTCTGATGCGATAAGCACTCAAGGGCCTAGCACCTGGTCTTGGCGCCTGGGCATATGGGGAAGTGGTTTGAGGGGGGCTGGCTGAAAGGGGCTTAACTTGCATATGTCAAATGGATGATTTTAAGCCAAAAAGAGGGATTTTTAAGGCTTAAAAGGGGTTTCGATAGAAGGAATAAAGAGTGTTTAAGGCCGAATAAAGGTATTATAAGGCTTAAAAGGGGAGTTAGGGTGATTTTAAGGGGTTAATGAGGAATTAAGGGAGGGGAAAAAAGGTGAAGAAACAGAGGTTTAAAAGGGATGAAACAGGGGGGAAAAGGCCTTTTGGGAAATTTCTTCACAAACAGAGAGGCTTTTTAACTGGAAACAACAGTGAGGATTTATCAAAGGACAAAGGCACAAGGAGGCTTCAAGGATGATGTGTTTCAGGGGAAATGCATGCCTTGAAGACTCAAACAACATTTTAGCCCCCTGTTTGCTTGTCAAAAAATTTATAGGGGGATAACAGTATGAATGCAACATTTTCATTAGATACTATCATGTATAAGGGTATGGGATTGGAATTTAATCAAGAGAACCAAGCCCTGGAGAAAGTAGAATTTCCTATCTCATTTAAAATTCAACAGTTTTCAGGATTTCAGGATTGGCAGGATTGCAACATTTTCATTAGATTTTATCGTGTATAAGAGTATGAGATTGGAATTTAATAAAGAGCACCAAGCCCTTGAGAAAGTAGAGTTTCCTATCCCATTTAAAATTCAACATTTTTCACGATTTCAGGATTGGTAGGATTGCAACATTCTCATTAGATTCTATTGCATTTAAGGGTAAGGGATTGGCATTTAATCAAGAGCACCAAGCCCTTTATGTACCTTGATGTTAGTGATATTATTTCTTGGACTCCTATGTTGGGGCCTTAGCAAAAATGTACCCTTCACTCAAGAAAAAATCATTGATAAAGCATGTTAAGTTTTTTTTACCACATTTTAAAGCCTATATTAGATAGTTTCATTAAAATTGGGTGGTGTTGACTGATATCCCTTGAGGGTTACAGTGGAGGCAAAGGATGATACTAAAGATGAGGATCCAAACATAAGGGATGGTGGAAAATTACTTGACATTTATGATTGGAATTTATATGTACTTGCTCATTTATTTATTATGCTTTCTTTTCGACTTTCATATAATGTGCTATTTATAAAATATCACATTGTATATGTATGTGTGTATGTATCTTGTTTCCCATTTCCAAAATGTTGGGGGATCATGTTTCTAGTGCACTTCCATTTTAGAAATGCATACCTATTTCCTGATATCTTGCAACTTAGATGCTGCTAAATGGATATTGGATAACGCTTATAACAAGAAAAGATAGCACCAAACTGGACATCAAACTCATTCAAGGATTAGTTCTATACCACAATAGTTAGTTCAGTATTAAAACCAGCCACTTCAACATGGATCCAGTCTGAATTCGTTGATTCCATACCAAACCAATATAGGAATAACCACCTACAAAATCTGATTTTTGGGACTTTTACACTAATTTTGAATAGAATAAGTAGGGGCTTAAGAAAGAGAAAATGAGAAATTTAATGTCTTCCATCAAGATAAGGAGGGGAAATTAAGTGATTTTATTGCATTAGTGTATTTATTGTGGAGTGGGGATTGATTCACTGATACCATGGGGAATCAGTGGAAAATTCCCGACAGAAAAAAGAAAAAGGACTTTGCCCTCGACTCAACTTGTAGGCACAGGGAGCTATCAGCCGCTTGACGCCCACAAAAGCCCGCGAACATTAAATACCCCCCAAATATCATCTTGAAACAGTGACAACGAAATGGGAAGGATAAAATCATAATTTTCTTTGGTTATAACTATTAGTATGTAGACTCAAAGAGTCAAGAATATAATTCAAAAATGTTGTTATAACCATTAGCAGGTCATTATCAATATTGTTTGTTTCTTTTGTTCCTATTTGGCACTAAAAAAGTTCTACAAAATGTTCTTGACATTATTTCTACCATGCAACTTAGTGGAAATTCTACAAAGGCACCAGGGGTTATTCGAAACCCTTACCAGGAAGCAAGCTACATAAGTCATTATTGCAGACTTCTCAGTTCTATTTTGAACAATGATTCAAAAAGTCAATTTTGACTTATACTATTATACTCTCTCTCTCTGTTGAACATGTGATATAATAATAAGAGGCATTGATCAAAGGGTTTTCCCATATTGGGGTTTTTACCTGGCATTAGCCAATCTCTGGTGTTCTCTTGTCCTGGCTTGTCTTCTACATCTAATGTTTATGTTCTTTCATCAATTACTATCAATGTGATAACAATCTATGTGATTTATAATGCAAATTTAATGGAATGGAATATGGGATTATATGGAACATTGAAGTAATCGTCCTAAGAAAAGAACATGTTAATTAAATTAACATGGTATCAGGGCCAGGTTGAGGGCAATGCAAGGAAAGAGAAAGAGAAATAACTAGATGTTTGATGACAATTCTCTATGACCTTCTTGCAAGGCACTCTTGCAGATTCATATTGCAAAAGTGTAAGTTGCAGATCCTAGCAAGAATAGAGGATCGCTAAAGATCAAGGACTGAGCTCCCTGTCAAAATTATAGGCATAAGATGAATTATATCTATAGCCTCAAGTGCATGTCTACAGCTAGGAAGTTCTGGTACATTATTTCACTTAATTTAAGGTCAAAATTTTTGAAATTTCTTTGAGTTGAATTTGTTTTGGGAGATGGTATCTCGCTCAAAATTTCTGTTGCAAGTTCATGTGAAAGACATGTCTGAAATTATATATGAGCCATGGAGTTCCTATCAACTGTTGCAGTGAGATTAATCTTTGCTATGCACGTCTCTATAACATGATGTTTGGTCACATTCAGCTAGGCTGATCCAAAATAATCTTAGCAGATTGTTGTTGGCATGTCTTCGACCTTGTCTTAGGGCTCATATGTTACACAAGAGGTGTGTAAGGAAACACAAGGTAAATCCAATTCCCATTTCTTAAATTCTCTTCATCCTCATTTCAAAAGTTCAACAATGTTGTCATGAAATTAAATTTCTGTAAAAGATCAGTCTTACGGGCAACTTATCATACTCATTTTGTGAAGTTAAAGATTTGTATCTGTAACCAGATCTGAGGAAAACTTAGTTGAGGATGGCCTGAAATCATGACTCACTTAGTTCATGATAACCTGTAGTTGTTTTTTTGAAGAGGTCTCACATTCATACAATAAATATTAAGGCATACATCCCATGGATAGAATCATATTGAAGCATCAAATATAAGTTTACATAACCTTTCTAAAAGAAATTATTATAATCCTCACTATTGTAATAAATGAGATCATAATTGGGATTGAGCTGATCTATTTGGATGACCTATGAATCTTGTTTAAGTAATATCAGCCATTATAACCAACACAGTCCTAAGGCACTTTCTAGCAGTCCAAGAAATTTATTTGTTGCAGAGTTGAAGGATATATTTTTTTGTGGCTGCATGTCTTTTGACAATAAAGAATCTGGAGCTGTAATTTATGAAGAGGTATTGTAACTTCAAGACAAAGTTCTAGAATATTCTCTAATCAGAATAATCATGTTTGCCTCTGTATCAAGGAAAGAGATATGATAGAGATATGATAGTGTTACAATAACCTTGAACCTACTGCATACTATCCTTGATAACCTTCAGGTAATAATGGTAAGAAGTCAAATCAAATTCAGATGTGACAGTGGCCCTAGCACAAAGTCATCCAAGCCCCTATCATAAAGAAAGATAATTCTATGTATAAAACAACAAATCATTACCCTACTCTCAGTCTTGGACAATAGTGATCACCTTGGAAAGATGTAAAGCTTCATGCATTAAGCAGTGGGAGCATTTGATATTTTGTAATCAAGGCTGATGTAGCCTCACTAGAAGAAGCAGTCCTGAAAATGTTCAAAATTGTGGACATCTGAAGATTGTTTTAAGATCATACCTCCTTATGACAAAAATCGCTTACCCTGCTCACCATACATTATATGGCAGAAAACCTATAAAAGTTGGTCTGGATCCTTCATTGGGTTGAGAAATAAGTGAACATCGTATCATCAATCCTGGCTACAGCAAGTGTTCATAGTTTTCATCTCCATCAACCAATGGCAGTATAAGTTCCTTGAGGGAAGACGTTAATTTTTCATCAACAGTTCAAAGTACATTATCTATTTGCCACATTTTTCTACATCAAGAATTCTGGTACATCAACAGTCATACACATTCTAAGTATATAGATGACCTTATGTTCTGAAGTTTAAAATCTATGGAAGAAAAGAAACTTGACATATCTTGATTTGATATGAATTGTTTTGGTTCTCTTTTTTCTATCTAGAATATGGCAAAAGATGTTGAATAATTCTAAGGAAAAATTCATATCATTGCAAGGTAAATTTTAGAACACGTCTCTCAGAATCTTCATATAGTCAGAAGTACCTATGATTTCAGAGGTACTATTGATGTAGGCATGACATTGTTGTTCAGTCTTGTTGGCTAAAATATACATAGTTATTCAGAATTTTTGTTGATCAAACACAACATGCAAGAGAGCTTACCTGTGCATACATATTACTGGGATTTTGTAATTAAAATTTTGTGGATTTAGTTACAAGATAAATATGAGGACAAATTGATAAAGGCTAGATGTCCAACTTTAGAGGGAGCTATATAATCCCTGGAAAAATGGATGACTTTGGCTCATGCACCAAAGGAATAATTACAGGAAATATAAAAAATTGCTAAGAAGCTCGATGAATATGTTTTGGACAAGGACACTTTCCCAATATTGAGAGGAAAGCCATAGTCAAAGATACAACCATTGATTAGATAATGATCCTCCCAGAATTTTCAAAACCTTGATTGTATGCAATCCTTAATTTATTAGCAGATTCCCTTGGCTCCTGGTGTTTGATATAAACCTCTCATCTCCAGCTTCTCATATATGTACCAGAGTCCCTATGCCTAACTGCAATAAGAATATGCAACGAGAAGGTAGGCAACAGGAAGGTAGGTATCTTTGCTCCTCGTGTCTGATAGTGAACTCTAATATCTGACCTGTCATGTCCATTCTAGAAGAGCTCCAACCCCCCATGTTAATCAAGGTTGTCATTGATGTCAATATGGCATTGGTTGTGATGGAAAATTCTTGTGATGCGTGATGATGTCCTTACTCTTCATGATGAAAGATTGTTGAAGACCATATGATGACACACTTGATAATGACATAAATGATGACACACTTGATGATATGAATGATGGTTGGAGACCACTCTTGAAGTCCTAATAAAATTACCCTAACCCTCATTCTAGTCCCATTGACCTTATACATAAAAAAAAAATCCAAATAACCCCAAGTTCTGCACTAAAAAAAACTCCAAACAATCATAAAGAATTTTTTTTTTTTGACATCTTGAAGGCATCATTTTATAATGGCTCCTTGACTATCTTGTAGAGGACTCTTTCCTCTTTCTAATGAGCCCTCAATTGCCTCTTAACACCCAATAGTCTAAGAGAAATTGATTTTTTAAGTTGACATATCATATATTTTTCTCCCCAGCCGACCCATACTCAGTCTCTCATGTCGACCTGCCCCCAGAAAGACGTGTCCCTTAATCTTGACATCAAAATCATATAAGAAGGAGGCTCGGATTGATCATTTGATTCGGAATTTTCAGTGAAGATCATAGGAAGATGCAAAGGTAGATAAGAAGTCGAGAATGACAAACATTTTTGTTTGGGCTAATTTTTGGGTTATCTTGGAGATACCTGTGGAAAGGTGTATAAATCATCACTTGTGGTGAGCAGAACTATGGAAAAATTCCTGTGTTTGACTTGTACAAAGCTCAGATTGCTAGACTATACTTCAGATAAGTGAACATATACCTCGACCTATGGTTTATTGTTTGGGGTAAATTCTGGAGATTAGACAAACTTAGCCTAGACTGAGACTCAGACCTATGGTCATATGTCTTTGATATGTATCAACTAAGACTGGTTGCTGTTGTATCTTGGGCTGTAGAAATATTAGAAGCTTGGACATGTTCCTTTATTGCAGCACCAAAAACCTGCAGTTCTAAAATTTTGGACATGTAACATCCCTGCAATTTTGGGTCTCTATAAAGCACTACATGAATAGACCTTGGATTATTGAAACACCTTATGGATCTAAATCAGAACCTGTGATAAACCATCACAGTCTTAACCTCAGAATATTCCTCTCTCACAGACTCGTATTTGTGATACATTGAACTCGAATTGTTGAAACAGTCTTGGAGATTTGGACTGTGGGACCTCAGAATTAACATCTCATCAAGTAACTCGGACCTGTGGCTAGTGGAGCCCGAACCTACAACAAAAAATTGTTAACACAAGAACAATGGTATATTTTTAGGTACAGTCCTATAGCAGTAAACCAGTTTTGGAGGACAATTAAGGATATCACTGTTTGGGAAATTCATTCAAGCTTGGACTACAAGAGGCATATATAGTTTGGGCAGTATACACCTGTGAGAAGGTTGTTGTAGCTCAATCCAATGGTGGATTGTCACCAATAAGAAACTTGGTCCAGTAAAAGACTACTTTTCAGAAGGATAGCCAACAATGAGCTTGGAACTGTAGACATACCCCTATGGACAGTCACTTAGACAATGTCTATAGAAGACAGTTACCTACACAAGTGACTCAGACTTGTGTGAAGGATCACTGCTTGTGGGAATATTGAAGCTTGGGTCTGAAGTTTATTTACCTGTGAAAAGAATAGTCACCTAGATACCTTGAACCTATGGTGTGTGAATGAGAAGCTCTTGAATGAGACCCTTCAATTGGTCTTTGGGGTGATTACAGGATGTCAAGATCCCTTATAAATGACTTGCATTCAATGGTGCTTTTCTCTTCGGAATAGAAAATACAAAAGGACAAAATGGTTGGGATCAAGAAAGAAAAAAAGCAGATGCCTTGAATCTTCAAGGTGAGAAAGAAAAGGAATGGACTCATTATGTTAACTTGCTAAACCAAAGTGCCATTAATCTACCAAATCAGAAGGTTTAAATCAAATGGTCGAAGAATAAGGGCTCATAGGAACACAAAACTAAGCTTGGTTACTTAGCAAAGCAAAGAATATACATCAATATTTGAAGTTTGAAATCAAAATATATGTCATACTGCATTAGAGGCTCAAAAACAGATTTATTGGTTTTTGACGTGCTTTGGTCACATGTTTGGCTATGGTAGATGCCTTGGTCAATACATTTGAGTCCCTCCCTTGCTAATTTGGATGCCTCTCATGCACGAGTTGGGATCTAGTTAGTTGAGGAATCTCACTAGGGTCTTTAAACATCTGGGTTCTAGTTAGTTGAAGAACCTCACTAGGGTCTTTAAAAATCTTTAAGTTTTAACCCATTGGGGCATGCTCTTTGAGGTACACACTTGATCATATTGCCTCCTGACTTGAGTGGTTTCGATATGAGTTGTAAACTAAAACTTGTTTTAAACCTACCATGCCAAATTCTAGAGGTTTTATCATTCCTGTTATAGAGGAGCGATTTTTGAGAAAAATATGTTTGCCTCAAATACCTACAATAAATTTTTTGGAAGAATTCCCATGCAACAATCAGTTACACCCCTCAAGCATTCCCTTATCTATTTATGTTGGGAAAATTCCTCATTTTTAAGGGTCTCAAATCAGATCCTCTCATACATAAAAACTCTATAAATTACTACCTCTCTCCCTTCCACCTTCCATTCACGTGGGATTGCTGAGAAATGTTATCTCTATCAACTCTCCAATTGTTTGGAAGTCCTCTCCATTTGGCTTAGATATTCCTTTGTTGCATTGATTGGTCAAACAGCCCCATAGTTTCATTTGAGTTATAATTAAATGTGCATGTTTGCTTGTTGCCTATGTTCCAACTATTTGGAGAGATTTTTTTTGGGTTTGCTTTCCCAAGAAAAAGGCAACCTCACAAGTATGTAAAGTAGGTTCCTAACCTTTCTTTATTTCTTTTTGATTGTTTTTTTTCCCTTTGACTAGGTAGCTTTGATAGGAATAGTATTATATATATGATGAAAACCTAGTTAAGATCTTTCGCCCAGCTCTAAGGCTAACAAACCCTGGGTCCCCTCCCAAGATGCTTGATTATCAAAGGAAATTTTAAAAAGGACTTAAACACTTACATCAGGAAGTTGAGAATGATCTTGACCTCACAAAAAACCTTGCAAGGGAAGAATAGGTATCATGAAAAATTATTCAAAACAATAAGGAAGAAGAGGTATCAAGAAAAATGGTTCAAAAAGATCAGGAAGAAGAAATTTTCTAGAGAATGAAAGCAAGGATAGATTGGGTCAATGTTGGTAATAGAAATACAAAGTTATTTCACACAATGTTAAACATTAGAACAAGATTAGAATAAAAAAAATATTGAATGAAGATGACATTTTCAGTGAAGATCCAAACTCAATAAGCCATAAGGAGTGTAGTTGCATTAAAGATTTGTGTGAGGAAAATCATGTAAATAGGTTATCTGCCTTTTAGTTTTTTACCTGTGTAGTTGGAACTGTGTTTGTTGCTCATATTATCAGCAACATGTGCCTATAGCTTAGCATACTCTATTGTTATTATTTTGATCAATGTTTTCAGTTTTAACTATCTAAATTTTAGGTTAAATTTCTATGTGTAGAATCTGCTTACCAAGTCATGGGGTCTAGGAATTGCCACAAACAACCAAGTAGAAGCCTGCTTCTGCAAGGTGTCTCTCCAGTTGTGAAGAGAAACATTCAAGATCTCAATATCATTGGTGACCTAGCCATTCTTTTGTGTCACCTCATTAATTGCTCTAATCTGTTTGACATCAAACTCCAAGCTATTGTAAAAATGATCTATCATATGCTAGGAAGCTTTCACTCCAAATCATTTATTCATGTCCATAGGAAAAAAAAAAACAAAGTGGACCTTCTTGTGAACAAGGGGGTACATCTAGAAAAAGGAAACCTTAAACTGGATGGTGTTCTAAGCTTAACCCTAGTTCCCTAGTCACTTCCCTATGTTTGTAATGGTATGCAAGGGGCTCAATAATCTGAGCCCAAGGAAGTGAGTTGAATGCTGACGATTGGTGGAGATTTGGAAAATACATGTTGCTACAGAGGAGATTAAGTTATGTTGGCAATGAATTAGATGATTTGGATGATGGAAATAATTTCATATTTAAGGCTAAATTGATGGGGAGGGAAATTTTAAGGACAAGGAAGCTTGAGGTCCAAGTCATTCCACTTGGTCTGGTCTTCAAGTAGCTTATCCTCTACAAGTGTTTCAGTTTGAAACACCTGAAGTGACTGGTTCGACTCAATTTGCCTTAGTTTCTCGTAAGTCTAGGTGATGGGGTTGCTTTGATCATAATTGTGGAAGTATGGAAGCAATGGGACAGAGGTAAACACAAACTCTACAATCCTTTGTTCTATCCCTCTACCTATGCTCTGGTTCTTTATGTTTTCATGTCATTTGAGATTTAAGTTGGAAATAGTTGTGGCTTTATTCAAATCCAATTTTGGAAAGAGCAACAAAGACAATCCTTTTAGTTGCGATGTTCCTTAGTGTCATCTTTGTGTCCCTATTTTCTCCCTTCCAATTCGCAATCTAGTGTATTGTGCTTCTTGGGTGAATGTTGATCTCACGAATGTACTTTTGGCTATAAGTGAATCAGACTTGTGTGAAGGATCACTGCTTGTGGGAAGATTGAAGCTTGGGTCTGAAGTTTATTGACCTGTGAAAAGAATAGTCACCTAGATACCTTGAACCTGTGGTGTGTGAATGAGAAGCTCTTGAATGAGACCCTTCAATTGGTCTTTGGGGAGATTACAAGATGTCAATAGCCCTTATAAATGACTTGTATTCAATGGTGCTTTTCTCTTTGGAGGTAGCAAGTCCAAAAGGACAAAATGGTTGGGATCAAGAAAGAAAAGCAACAGATGCCTTGAATCTTCAAGGTGAGAAACAAAAGGAATGGACTCATTATGTTAACTTGCTAAACCACAGTGCCATTAATCTACCAAATCAGAAGGTTTCAATCAAATGGTTGAAGAATAAGGGCTCACATGAACACACAACTAAGCTCAGTTACATAGCAAAGCAAACAATATACATCAATTTTTGAAGTTTGAAATCAATATATATGTCAGACTGCCTTAGAGGCTCAAAACCAGATTTACTGGTTTTTGACATAATTCGGTCACATGTTTGGCTATGGTAGATGCCTTGGCCAATACATTTGGATCCCTCCATTGCTAATTTGGATGCATGTCATGCACTAGTTGAGACCTGGTTAGTTGAGGAACCTCACTGAGGTCTTTAAACATATTTAAGTTTTAACCCATTGGGGCATGCTCTTTGAGGTACACACTTGATGATATTGCCTCCTGACTTGAGTGGTTTCAACATGAGTTGTAAACTGAAACTTGTTTTAAACCTACCATGCCAAATTATATAGGTTTTATCATTCCTATTACAGAGGAGGGATTTTTGAGAAAAATATGTTTGGCTCAAATACCTACAATAACTTTTCTGGAAGAATGCCCATGCAAAAATCAATTACACCCCTCAAGCATTCCATTATCTATTTATGTCGGGAAAATTACTCATTGTTAAGGGTCTCAAATCAGATCCTCTCATACATCAAAACTCTATAAATTACTACCTTTCTCGCTTCCACCTTCCATTCACGTGGGATTGCTGGGATATGTTGTCTATATCAACCCTCAATTGTTTGGAGGTCCTATCCCTTTGGATTAGATCTTCCTTTGTTGCATTGATTGGTCAAACAACCCCATAGTTTCATTTGAGTTATAATTATATGTGTATGTTTTCTTGTTGCCTGTATTTCAACTATTTGGAGAGATTTTTTTTGGGTTTGCTTTCCCAAGAAAAAGGCAACCTCACAAGTATGTAGAGTAGGTTCCTAACCTTTCTTTATTGCTTGCTGAATGTTTTTTTTTCCTTTGAATAGGTAGCTTAGATTAGAATAGTATTATATGTATGATTAAAATGTAGTTAATATCTTCCACCCAGCTCTAAGGCTAACAAACCCTGGGTCCCCTCCCAGGCTGCTTGATTATCAAAGGAAATTTTAAAAAGGACTTAAACACTTACAACATGAAGCTGAGAATCTTGACCTCATAAAAAACCTTGCAATGGAAGAATAGGTATCAAGAAAAATTATTCAAAACAATAAGGAAGAAGAGGTATCAAGAAAAATTATTCAAAAAGACTAGGAAGAAGAAATTTTCTAGAGATTGAAAGCATGGATAGATTGGGTCAATGTTGGTAATAGAAATACAAATTTCTTTCACACAATGTCAAACATTAGAACAAGATTATAATAACAAAAAATTGAATGAAGATGACATTTTCAGTGAAGATCCAAACTCAGTAAGCCATAATGAGTGTAGTGTTGAGATTGCAACAAGATGATGAGCTTAGTGGAAAGAAGTCGCCTTCACTAAGTGGGCCCGCAGGCTATTTTTGGCGCAAAGTCTATTTTTAGTCTATGTCTATTTTTAGACATATGGATCATGTTCTATGAGTTGCAGGATGCTATTTGTGGATGGTTGGTCAAGTCGGAAAAAATAGATGGACTTCTATTTTTAGACATATTGAGTGGAATCTGTTTTTATATTTCCAGTCTAAAAATAGATATGTCGAATATTATTAGCTCTTAATAATATGTGGACTATAAACATTATCTTATTCTCTTGGAGCACTTCAGTTAAGTGCACAGATGTGAAATAGGAGCTGACAGAAGGAATTACGCTATTCCTGAGGGTTAAGTGGAGCTATTGCATGGATACTTCAGTTAGAACTCATGTGACAGAGTTTGGTGGAGTTATTGAGGTAGTTGGTGGAGTTGTGTTCAGTTTAACTGAGTTAAACATAGTTGAGCTAGTTGTATCTAGTCTAGCTGATTGATACACTAGTGAGAGTGGTGTGAATTAATTATTAATTAATTCACTAATTATTAACTCATAAATCAACTAAAGAATACATCAGTTAACTTCAGTGCATGGACAGTTTCAGTGGAGACCAGTGGAGAGGTAGGTGAAAGAGTAGTGTGACTATACTGGTGCATGAGTTTGCACCACACATTAATGGAGATGCCAATGAGGATTGTGCAGTGCATACCAGGTGGATTCGAACTTGGATTCAACCATTATTCATCTTGGATTGCGTAGTAGAGGCAGGCTAACAGGTGGAGCAGATTGGAGCATGTGTTTTGCTAGATCTGAGCTTGTGTAGTGTGTAACAATTGGAGATTGTACTGAGAGCTTGCGAGGAGTTTGTACAATTATTGTTACATGATCTCTATCATTATAATATACAGATAGTTGGGGGTTTTCAGCTTTATGCTTTCCCATAAATACTGTGTTTATATGTGTGATTGTTTATGGTTTTAATGTGCGCATGCGATTGTTTATATTTCCGCAATTAATGATCAATGGTAGAAGAGTTTATTTATTATGCATGAAGCTCAAATAGTGTGTGATCAGGATAATCTCGGTGAATAATTTAACAGTTATTCAAATTTCTACATGTAGTTTCATTAAAGATTTGTGTGAGGAAAAGCATGTAAATAGGTTATCTGCATTCTAGTTTTTTACCTGTGTAGTTGGAATTTGGAACTATGTTTGTTGTTCATATTATCAGAAACATGTGCCTGTAGCTTAAAATACTCTATTGTTGTTATTTTGACTGATGTTTTCAGTTTTAACTATCTAAATTTTAGGTTAAATTTCTAAGTGTAGAATCTGTTTACCAAGTCATGGGGTCTAGGAATCGCCACTAATAACCAAGTAGAAGTTTGCTTCTGCAAGATGTCTCTCCAGATGCGAAGAGAAACATTCAAGATCTCATTATCATTGGTGACCCAACCATTATTTTTTTCACCTCATTAATTTCTCTAATCTATTTGACATCAAACTCCAAGCTATTGTAAAAAGGATCTATCATATGCTAGGAATATTTCACTCCAAATCATTTATTCATGTCCATAGGAACTGTTGTAGCACAATTTTACTCAGTAAAAAGTCGGGTGAAGCTCTGGGCAATTTAAGGTTGCTGAGAGCAATTATCGAAAAGGAACAAGTTCAAGGAGATAAACAAAACGTTTTTGGACTTCTGGATTCATCCAGTCTTAGAAAATTACCTATTTCATAGGCATCTTTGCAAATGTCAGGCACCACAATAGAGAAAAACCCTATGGGTGCAATTCCGGGCCAGGCAAAAGCTTTAGGAATAATTGGACAGTTATGTTCATGCTTGGATGCCTTAGGAACAAACCTCATGTCAGGGTCCTGCAATTCAGCACCTGCAGTAGCTGAGGCATGTAAAGCACTATGGCTACTAATTGATGCTTTCAATGTACCATCTGGTATTGTTCAGAAGCGTGTTTTTCCTCTAAAATGCCTTCAAAGCTTATCCCAAAGAAGCATTTTAAGAGCTAAAAGCTGAACATGAAACCTCTGGGGTTGTGCAAACTGTGACTGATTGTCTTTTGAAATCAAAGGGTATGCAGTTTGCTTTTCGCTATGCACTTTTGCAAGGCTCAGAATCCAGTCTGTCCGCATGAATGCACGTTTTGATGCGTTGCTGCATTTACAATGCAGCAGTTTGTGATATATTATGTGGTATAACAAATCAAGACCCTGCTTTTATGGTTCATCTTCTTCTAATAAAGATGCAGCCTTAGGCGAATGTATTGAATCCGATAATTCTGGCAAAATGTCTGCCCCAGGGTTTCTTATTTTGCAAACGTGTCTCGTTCTTACTACAATTGCACAGGGTTTGAAGTTCTGTGGTAAGCATAATGCATCCTTGGAATCACGGGAAGGAAAATCGATGGGAAAGTTAGTTGAAGAAGTTAATAATTCAGTCGGAATGAAGTCAAGAGGACAAGTAACACGTGTTCCTCCATATATGGAGTCCGATGGAGGCATGCCTCAGAATTACAAGAGCAATTGTGTGCATGGGGTTAGTTTTGAACAGAATAATGTTACTCACAAAATAGTACTGCATGACAATTTCTCAAATAGACTAGGAGAACGTGCGATTTCTAAAGACACGGATGTTTTAAAAGTTGGTTTTCAGGAAATATCTAAGAAACGAGATGGTCTATTGGAGGATCTGACGACTTTCCAATTACGTTATCAAGCTCGCCCAAAAGAACTTCTTGAGAGAGATTGCAGAATGTGATGCTGAAATCAACACAATTCTCCGTGGTGACAAAGATGGAATGGTGTTAGCGAATGACAGAACACTTGTCGCTGGCAAGGTCACGAAGGCACCTGATATAGGTGTGGCTATAAATGATACAAAACAAAAAAGAAAGCTATTTGAAAGGTTTTCTTCCTTGCGAAATTCTTTCCAAGAACTGAACGAAATCTGTATCAAAAACCAATGGTCGCCAAGCTATACAGTCATCAATTCAAGTGATGCCAAGGAACTCTCTTTTGCAACTGTTATAGTTCGAGGTGTAGACGTTGAACTTTCGAAACGGGGGAAGCTTAAAAGTAGAGAAATGGAAGCAATCTGCAGCATCGTATATGCTGAAGTACATTGTATCGTATGAGTGGTCGGTAAGAGTGACTAGTTGTTCGAGTCCTTGAAATCCTGTGTCTGGACTGCAACCCAGCAAAAACAGCGAGTTCATCTCACAGCACTTGCTCATCAAGCGTCTTCTGATGATTGGTCATTTGGCTCCTTTCCTCAACATCGCTGTGCAGCCCGAGCAGAGTTGATTCGCGTTACTCACTGTCCAATAGGCATTGTCATAACCATCTAAGGGGAGCGATCATAACACAAGAACAAAGCTAAAGCACTAAGTTTTATGTGCAAAAATTTATGAAATGGAAAGACAGAAAATCCATTCCAGCAGGTCTAAGCTTCGTTCTGAACAAATTGGCAGTGGAAACAGGACAGAGCGGATTCGAACATATAATTACTCCCAAAGCCGGGTAACTGATCATCGAGTTGGGATAACTTAGCATTCAATAGAAGATATCGTGCAGGGTGAAAGCTTGAATATTTTCTTCGATGCTCTTATTTCTGAAGCAAGAAATGGATGCAATTTCTTTGTTCAGTGATATCTCCTGAATCCTGCTATTGCAATTGTTTCCTGGAATGGTCAGAAATAGTTCTGGTAGTGATGCATTTGTGGGTGGAGCAACAGATTCCGATTATGTATATGATGAATCATCAGGGTATTACTACAGCAGCAAACACATACATATTGCAGTTAAATCAACGACGTCGATCATTTGGCCCGGATCCAATGATCTTGCGGGGGTATAAATTAAACGGAGTTTATGGGAGATGGTACCCCCGTAGATGGTTTAGTTGAAACCATTATTTACCAAGATCGACGGCTGTGATGTATTACGGCACCTCTTGGACCTTTTCCAGAAACCACTATCAGCACCCCCCGTAGGTAGTTTTGGGTTTTCTAAAACAATGGGTGATTGTGTCGTAAATGCATATGGCAGTAGTGGCGGGACCCAAAATGAACTATTCATCCTTTAAGACTTTCGATTCTTTTTGGGTTTTATATTATATATTATATATATAATATTAAAACATATATTTTTTAAATTTTAATAATTTCAGCACTTTTAAGAATTAGTTTCAAAACTGATCATAGCAGTTAGGAAGTTATTTCAGAAGGCTGATATAAAAATAGAGATAGGAGGAGGAGAAAAGGTCTGGTTTTCAGATCTCTAAACAGTGATCTTTGTATGGATTTTTCAAATGATTGATAAATGAAAAGAAAAATTCTAGTATTTGTTGCTATTGATTCGTCTTCTAGTTTACATAATGTTTTTTCAGTCCTTGAATAAAATGAAGTATTGAAGCAGCAGGATTTAAAACCCTTAATAGGCGCTCCTTCATTTTAACTGTTCTTTTCTTTATTTCTTCTAGAGCTTGAGATGATAGATTCTGTACAGCAGCATATTGTTTTGGGCTTTTTCCTTTCATTCTTCTTCTGAACATTTCATTCTATATCAGCAGATAATAGCATTGTGGGATGTTTACAGTATTTGATTTTGAACATTCACTGAATGAGCTCCGGAAGTGGATTAACTGGGATCATATTTCTGTGACATATTTATTTTAATGTCTTAAGCACGGATTCCTTTCACAGCCAAGGAATTATTTTCTTAAGGTACAACAGGAACAAAAAAAACAAAGTGGACCTCCTTGTGAACGAGGGGGTACATCTAACAAAAGGAGACCTTAAAATGGATGGTTTTATAAGCTTAACCATAGTTCCCTAGTCACTTCCCTATGTTTGTAATGGTATGCAAGGGGCTCAATAATCTGAGCTCAAGGAAGTGAGTTGAATGTTGACGATTGCTGGAGAGTTGGAAAATACATGTTGCTACAGAGGAGATTAAGTCATGTTGGCGATGAATTAGATGATTTGGATGATGGAAATAATTTCGTATTTAAGGCTAAATTGATGGGGATGGAAATTTTAAGAACAAGGAAGCTCGAGGTCCAAGTCATTCCACTTGGTTTGGTCTTCAAGTAGCTTATCCTCTACAAGTGTTTCAGTTTTAAACACTTGGAGTGACTGGTTTGACTCAATCTGCCTTATTTTCTCATAAGTCTAGGTGATGGGGTTGCTTTGATCATGATTGTGGAAGTATGGAGGCGATGGGACAGAGGTAAACACAAACTCCACAATCCTTTGTTCTATCCCTATACCTCTGCTCTATTTCTTTATGTTTTCATGTCATTTGAGATTTAAGTTGGAAATAGTTGTGGCTTTATTCAAATCCAATTTTGGAAAGAGAAACAGAGACAATCCTTTTAGTTGTGATGTTCCTTAGTGTCATCTTTGTGTCCCTATTTTCTCCCTTCTAATTCACAATCTGGTGTATTTTTCTTCTTGGGTGATTGCTGATCTCGTGAATGTACTTTTGGCTACAAGTGACTCAGACTTGTGTGAAGAATCACTGCTTGCTGGAATTTTGAAGCTTGGGTCTGAAGTTTATTGACCTGTGAAAAGAATAGTCACCTAGATACCTTGAACCTGTGGTGTGTGAATGAGAAGCTCTTGAATGAGACCCTTCAATTGGTCTTTGGGGTGATTACAGGATGTCAAGAGCCCTTATAAATGACTTGCATTCAGTGGTGCTTTTCTCTTTGGAGGTAGCAAATCCAAAAGGACAAAATGGTTGGGATCAAGAAAGAAAAACAACAGATGCCTTGAATATTCAAGGTGAGAAAGAAAAGGAATGGACTCATTATGTTAAATTGCTAAACCACAGTGCCATTAATCTACCAAATCAGAAGGTTTCAATCAAATGGTTGAAGAATAAGGGCTCACGAGAACACACAACTAATCTTGGTTACCCAGCAAAGCAAAGAATACACATCAATATTTGAAGTTTGAAATCAAAATATATGTCATACTGCCTTAGAGGCTCAAAAACAGATTTCCTGGTTTTTGACGTACTTTGGTCACATGTTTGGCTATGGTAGATGCCTTGGCCAATACATTTGGGTCCCTCCCTTACTAATTTGTATGCCTCTCATGCACCAGTTGAGACCTGGTTAGTTGAGGAACCTCACTGGGGTCTTTAAACATCTTTAAGTTTTAACCCATTGGGGCATGCTCTTTGAGGTACAGACTTGATCATATTGCCTCCTAACTTGAGTGGTTTCAACATGAGTTGTAAACTGACACTTGTTTTAAACCTACCATGCCAAATTCTATAGGTTTTATCATTCCTATTACAAAGGAGTAATTTTTGAGAAAAATATGTTTGCCTCTAATACCTACAATAACGTTTCTAGAAGAATGCCCATGTAACAATTAGTTACACCCCTCAAACATTCCCTTATCGATTTATGTCGGGAAAATTCCTCATTGTTAAGGGTCTGAAATCAGATCCTCTCATACATCAAAACTCTATAAATTACTACCTCTCTCCCTTCCACCTTCCATTCACGTGGGATTGCTGGGATATGTTATCTCTATTAACCCTCTAATTGTTTGGAGGTCCTCTCCCTTTGGCTTAGATCTTCCTTTGTTGCATTGATTGGTCAAAAACCCCATAGTTTCATTTGAGTTATAATTAGATGTGTATGTTTGCTTGTTGCCTTCCTTTCAACTATTTGGAGAGAATTTTTTTGGGTTTGCTTTCCCAGGAAAAAGGCAACCTCACAAGTATGTAGAGTAGGTTCCTAACCTTTCTTTATTGCTTGTTGATTGTTTTTTTTCCCTTTTAATATGTAGCTTAGATTAGAATAATATTATATATATATGATGAAAACGTAGTTAAGATCTTCCGCCCAGCTCTAAGGCTAAAAAACCCTGGGTCCCCTCCCAGGCTGCTTGATTATCAAAGGAAATTTTAAAAAGGACTTAAACACTTATAGAAGGAAGCTGAGAATCTTGACCTCATAAAAAACCTTGCAATGGAAGAATAGGTATCAAGAAAAATTATTCAAAACAATAAGGAAGAAGAGGTATCAAGAAAAATGATTCAAAAAGATTAGGAAGAAGAAATTTTCTAGATAATGAAAGCAAGGATAGATTGGGTCAATGTTGCTAATAGCAATACAAAGTTCTTTCACACAATGTCAAACATTAGAAAAAGATTAGAATAACAAAAAATTGAATGAAGATGACATTTTCAGTGAAGATCCAAACTCAATAAGCCATATGGGGTGTAGTTTCATTAAATATTTGTGTGAGGAAAAGAATGTAAATATGTTATCTCCCTTCTAGTTTTTTACCTGTCTAGTTGGAATTTGGAACTATATTTGTTGTTCATATTATCAGAAACATGTGCTTGTAGCTTAAAATACTCTATTGTTGTTATTTTGACTGATGTTTTCAGTTTTAGCTATCTAAATTTTAGGTTAAATTTCTAAGTGTAGAATCTACTTACCAAGTCATGGGTTCTAGGAATCTTCACAAACAACCAAGTAGAAGCCTGCCTTTGCAAGGTGTCTCTCCAGCTACGAAGAGAAACATTCAAGATCTCATTATCATTGGTGACCCAGCCATTCTTTTGTGCTCCTCATTAATTTCTCTAATCGGTTTGACATCAAACTCCAAGCTATTGTAAAATGGATCTATCATATGCTAGGAAGCTTTCACTTCAAATCATTTATTCATGTCCATAGGAAAAAAAAAAACAAAGTGGACCTCCTTGTGAATGAGGAGGTACATCTAGCAAAAGGAAACCTTAAAGTGGATGGTGTTCTAAGCTTAACCCTAGTTCCTTAATCACTTCCCTATGTTTGTAATGGTATGCAAGGGGCTCAATAATTTGAGCCCAAGGAAGTGAGTTGAACGTTGACGATTGCTAGAGAGTTGGAAAATACATGTTGCTACAGAGGACATTATGTCATGTTGGAAATGAATTGGATGGTTTGGATGATGGAAATAATTTTGTATTTAAGGCTAAATTGATGGGGAGGGAAATTTTAAGGAAAAGGAAGCTCGAGGTCCAAATCATTCCACTTGGTTTGGTATTCAAGTAGCTTATCCTCTGCAAGTGTTTCAGTTTGAAACACCTGGAGTGACTAGTTCGACTCAATCTGGCTTGGTTTCTCGTAAGTCTAGGTGATGGTGTTGATTTGATCATGAATGCGGAAGTATGGAGGCAATGGGACAGAGGTAAACACAAACTCCATAATCCTTTAGAGGAAATTTGTGACCGGCCTTAGATTGTGGATAGTGACTTAAAAGGGAAAGCCACGACCTTGTTATAATGTTTAGAGGAGTGCAAAGGGTTTCTTTTCATAGGAAAACAAACCCTAACTAGAACTTAGTTCAAATCTAAAGCAGGTTAGCACCGAGGAAAAGCTTTGACTACATTTGACCACTAATCTGGACAGAATATAATTACTGATGTTTAAAGACATAATTTTGGATCATGTCTTTGGCATTTGGATAGTGATACTAATCGTCACCTTGGCAAGTCAATAATTTTTCTATCAGCTCTCTCTCTCTCTATCTTGTACATTTGATTTGAATAATAAGAAGAATTGTTCAAGGGTTTTCCCCATATTGAGGTTTTTCCCTCTCTTGTGCCATATTCTCTTGTTCTTCTGTCTTGGCTTGTCTTCAACATTTATCATTTATTTTCTTTCGTTAGTTACTTTCATATTTTGTTTAATGTAATTGAAAATGGATTAATGGGCTCATGATTGAATGAAGTAACTATCCTAAGCAAAGAACATGTTTCCAAAATTAACATGGAATCAGAGCTTAGGAGAGGATAAACCCAAGCTCAAAGAGATTGCAATCACTCAGAAGCATCTGAAAAATTTCATTGGTACCTCTATCCCTCTGTGTTAGGGATCAAGAATGTCAAATTTGTGGTATTTTCTTAAGGCCTTCTACTAGCCCTAATCAGTGAACATGGGCTCCAATCCAAGAGAAACTCAAATATCGTGAGAAAAATTTGAAAGTCATCAAGGTATGTTCCAGTAATATATTTTCCAAGGATTATTTATCAGTCCCATTCAGTTAAGCTTGAGATTGTATCTTCATTATATTTGAAGCAGAGTTTCTCGACCATAAAATCACAGTCCTGGGCATAACACATGGATACCAAATCCTAGGTATTCTGGGCATGATCACTGTGATCACTGTTTGTATCAACAGTTCAATATTCTCTTTAGTTTGAATCTTTTAATGTGCATTTAAGAATAGTTCATTTTGAAGATAGAAATCCTCTGAGATAAGGTTTTGCTACTATGGTTCCTTGCTTGAAGGGTTAAAGTAATTTTTTGGAAAAATAAAATCATCAACAGGCCGTGTTTCTCTATGATCCTTGAATGGATGTCATCCTCTAAGAATTATCACTATGACAAGGAAATTTCTATCCTAGTGTAGTATCATATATGGTATAACTTAGTTAGCTTGGTTCCTCTGAAGAAGGCATTGCTCAATCTCTTATATCTTGGTTCCTACTATACATAATTCACTTTACTCTCAATTGAAACAACCCCACAGTCTATGTGAACATCTTGTATGGTTCTCTCTTTGCAATCTCAAGTTCTCAGCACGTGAAAAGTATGGTTGCACCACATATATATACAAGTTATGGCAATCAGGGTATAGGTTTGGGATATTATAAACATCACCTTAGGCATGTAAGCTGATCTATATTTACTCCTGTTATGACTCTGAGTAATCATATATTCTACAGTAAGTGTGTCCTCTTATCCCTCTTCAATATAGTTTTCAATTGGCATGACATCATATTTTCAGGCAGACCATTATTAATATACATACGTTCAGTCAGCCTTGAAAGAAGAATTGAGATATGCATTGTTGTTCAAATCAGTCATGGCATTCTGTCAAAATTTTTGGAAGTTCTGATGATAAGGCTTGCGCACAATCTAAGTTGTGGAAAAGTTATGGCCATAGATTGTATGTTGACAATCTTCTCCATACAAAAATAGGCTAGCAAAGGAGTCATAGGACAATGAATCATCAAGGCTCATCATTATTTTGGATAATAGCTTAAAGATGCATCTATACAGAATACATGCCTCTGTATGAGACCCTTGATTTGCTCAATCCACATCAGCTCATACACTTCTTAGCCAACCTGTTAAAGTTTCTTTTAGTTACAGTGGCTAAACTAGTATATAATTTTCTGGGTTACATTCGTAAGCAAGATAGCTTCTGGCATCAAGCTATGGAGATGTTTTCATTTTGTTTAATAGAATTAATCTTTATTCAGAGAAGAGGTTTAGCTAGAGTCATGTTAGTCGCAAAATTCATGGGTCTCTCAAACGGAACGAACTTAGAGTTTGAAAGATATGAAATATAAGTCCACACAACAGAGATGCTTGGTTATATCTGTTGGTGTCCCGTGTTTTGATAGTTTGGAAAATCAAAAGACAAGGCAACATCAGAACCAATCTTTAGAGTTCCAGGATCTAGTCCTCTTGTTCTCAGAGAGGGATCTCTCAAATGTTTGTTTGCAAAGGTTTATCTTGTGTGATTTGAGTATTGGTTTTAGACTAGTTATTAAGTGCAGGTGTTTGTTTATTTGTTTGGTTGAATTGATACAAAAGAATATGAAAGGTCTAGGAAAGATATATAGAAAGGAGAAACATCTGGTTCATTCGGCAATGGAGTCAAGAAGAGGTCATAACATACTCATCAATGGATATGGGATATCAGAGGGAAAATCTAACTTGGCCATAGGATCCTTTGGTTTTTGGAATGAGATGGACATCAATGATTTGGAAAGAGAATTTTAATTCTCAAACAAAGGGAATTTGAAAGCACAACTTGAACAATAAAGAGCTATTTGGTAGACAGGGCTAACCATAAATTCTACAAATCACACCTTTAAGCAAATAATGATTTCAAAACAACTTTTAAAATGAAATCTAAGATTCGGGGAACACCTTATTTCCTCAAAGATTTTATTTTAAATGACTTCGAAAACATAAAAGATTCACTGATAATTGCAGTCATAGAAGAGGGAACACCTAACACATCTATGATTACAACTATAAAGACCTTTAAGACAACTGTTTAAGTAAGGACAAAGGGCAAGATCAGAACAGACCTCCTTGGCTTACTGTAAACAGAAATACTTCAAAGGGAGACTTCAATAACAACCTTTAGGTGGCAACAGACAAGCAGGGAGAACCATAAATCATGCTGAAACCAACTGTTCAAACTATTAAGGAAACAAACAAGCATGAGGACTAAAGAGAGAGAGTAAAGACTCTAAAATACCTCAGCAGAAGAAAACATGAAACAGTGAAGGATGAATAGGTCTAAGGTGCTTCCAAGAGTCATTTCTTAGCCTAAAACTTTCAACCTACTGTAGTAAGAAATTATGGAACAGAATGAAAACAGGAGAAAACATTAAACATTTCAGAATACTTCACCAACAACCAAGCTCATGGATCCAATGATAGAGCCTTCTTAGGAACAAGCATGCAACAACATCATCAAGGCTTCCAAGACTTCAATTTGTTCTTCAACTTCAACAAACTATGTATTATTTCAGAGAGTTTCAGTATTACAACTAGTGATCAACCAACCAACACTTTCTCATCTTCTCTAGTAGTATTTATAGAAGAATGAGGAGGTGAGAACTGATAAAATATATCCAAAGATAATTAATACAGTCTTAATGGCTTCTGGGCCTTTGGGGGGCTCAATGAAGAAGCTCTTGATATTTCCTCTGTATTAATTGGTTTACATTAACTATTAGGCTTGCTGGAAAGAATTTTTTGACTTCAAGGTTCCTGGTTATCCTTGTAATAACTTCTGCTGACAGTTTACAATAAGTTCCTTTGGTTGAAATAACTGTTCAGCTGTATTGATGAAAAATATCTCCTGGTCTGGTAATAACTTCAATCTTCTTTTGATTTCTTTGAGGCTATAGGTGGCTTTGTGGTAGTTGGGGGATTCAATTAGCCCCTGATGCTCTTTGATTTTTTTGTTAACTGTGTTTTAATTGGGGATTAGGCTTTTGATAATAATTTGTTGGCCGTAATCCTCATAAAACTATCTTCAATCTTCCATGATGGTGCGTGTTATGTTCGACACTGATATCCTTTGATTTTTGATTGACTTGCTGTGTTTTGTCGGTGTACAGTGCTGCGCAGGGTGATATGGCATCAATGCTTCATGAACCATTGATGAAACGTGGAGCTTATTCCTGTGAATGGTTTCCTCTGGTGAATCGAAGGCGGGAGGATCGTCACCCTCTGCCTTTGAATTTTCTTCAGACATAGCGGAAAAAACCTTTAAACTTTGCAAAATACAAAAAACATTAGGAAATCCTGCATGTATAGGTTAACTGCTTCAAAAGGCACGTGGAGAGAGCATGGTCGTTGGATGGCATCATCCAACGGTCGAGATTGATCAAAATGAGTCAGAAGGAAACGGGGAAGGAATTAAATTGGAGCCATCGATCGCACAGAGATCGAAGATCAGGAGCGGAGGTGAAAAGTCAAAGCGGAGGAGTCAGTTTTTGGAAAAAACGGAGAAATGGGTTAAAACCTCTATTTTGGGCAAAAATGATCAAAAATCAAGATCAGGAATCGAGACGATCGTGGACCGTTGGATGAGAGCGGCCCAAGCAATCAACGACGAAGAAATAGGTGCCAATAACCTTAGAAACATGCATGGTCATCAAATTTTCAAATAAAATCCAGACGAATAAAACCCCCGGGTCCGGAAATGCTGACTGGATGAGGAATCAGGGCGATGAATTTTGGGCCGTCGATCTGCAGATCATATGCTTTTAACACTGTGTTGTACCCCGAGTTATCACATGGGAATCTTCAGAGAGCGACTACCGTCCGATGAGCGGCCCCAGATCGGATGGTGGACATCAATATCGTGCCGGGTCCATGTCCGAACTTTAACTTGCGATGAGCGGTGGTTTTTGAACAGTGCTCAAGGCCACGCGTCAGGCGGTGAATGGAATCACTGTCGATCGGGAAAAAACCGCCCTTCGCTTGAAAGCGGTGCGATGGATTCTGCCCAATTTTTGCAATAGTGAGTGGTTGGCGGGGACCACCGGGGCGATAGACTGCACGCCGTTGATCTGCGGGTCAGATCGATGGTGGAGAGCGATTAGGACCTTTACACCAACGAAAATTTTATTATATAATAAAACCGACAAATTTATATAACCGAAGGTTTATACTTCGGGGTGAAATATTAAATTTTGATACGGCCTGGCGCCCATCTGCGGGGCCATGGTCTATATGGAAAGCCATATGACCCAGGGGGTTAATGGATGAAGGACTAATTGCAATCGGGCGATGTGATAAGCGCTTGGAAAGCTTGCGCTTGGTTCTAGCACCAAGACACATGGAGGGGAAGGGTTAAAGACTTAGCCCAAGGGGGCTTAAGTCTATAATATATAAAATATATGATTTTCATAGATTTGTAATGGTTTTCAATGGTTGTTGGGGATTTCGATAAGGCAAGAAAGGGTCTTAAACCTTATCAAAGGGATTTTTTGATGAAGGAGAAAAGGGGAGAAACATGAAAATGAGGGATTTTCATGGGAAATGGAGGGATAAAAATGAGGTTAGTTTTGGAAGTGGAAGGAAGGGGAAGATGGACTTTGGAGCAGTATTTCCTCAATGAAATTAGAAAAATTTTAGAGTTTTTAAGATAGGAACAGCAGTGAATATTTGGACAGAGGCATGAGGCCTTCAAGAGTCTTCAATAGCCAACACTTTTTAGCAATAAAATTTGTTCCTTGAAGGCTTCAAACAATTTTATCCACCTTTTGGTATAACAAATTTTATAGGTGGCTAACAATATTAGCTCCTCTATGGCACTTCTATGGTCTCCTTTCCATCGTGCAATATTCATGATATCATGTTAGTCTAAGAAGAAGCGACAGGGATTCTACAACAAAAGAAACTACAACACATTTGAAGCTTTTGATCTTGAAGAATTTCTTGGATTAAAAGTGCATAGCACTTTGGAACAGTTCTACCGCTATCAGCAGAGGTGCCTCAATAAATATTAAAGATCGAAATCTTGAGTTTATATGACATTCATTAAGATTCATTTTCGAAGAGTAGCAAAGAGAAGTCGTTTCAATTTCATATAACCTAAAAAATCAAATTACATTTTCATTCAGGAGGATTTAGAGAAAGTGGGTACATACATGGTTGAAATTTTAGGTAACAAGAGCGATGTCTAAGGATAGGACATAAGTTAAAGCAATTGAGGAACCAGATCCATGGAAGAATAGAGAAACCCCCATAGAAGAAATTGCGAGCCCTATTAAAAAAATCATCCAGATGGGTGATTCTGAGAGCGTCATCAACAATGGGCCACCATATCATGACCATGTAATCTGCTTGCCAGGTGATTCACCATACATGTAATTTCTTTTTCTTGTCATTTGATGTTAGGGTTGAGTTGAGCTTTTTATAGTTGGGTTAAGCTTGTGTAGAAAAATATATTAATATAATGAAGCTCGTTCAATGAACTTTCACAACTGATATCATTAAGATAAAAAACCAGACATGAAAGCATGGTGATAAAATTGAAAACATAGTTCAAAAAATTGATTTCCTACTGGTGGGAATCATAGTGCAGGACATCGTGAT
This sequence comes from Pinus albicaulis, assembly GCA_034641835.2. NCBI lineage: Eukaryota > Viridiplantae > Streptophyta > Pinopsida > Pinales > Pinaceae > Pinus > Pinus albicaulis. The sequence goes on along the minus strand of CM076571.1, from coordinate 83,880,415 downwards.
TAAAATGAATGAATATGTTATGAAGTGGGATAAAATTTAATCAAGGTAAATAAGGGTAGAATAAGATACGATGTGTAGTAATTACACAAATCATTATTTATATATTTAAACTATCAAGGTGACATTTTTATGAGTAAAATTATAAAACATGTTAGTTACCCGTAATTTTTTAGATTGGAAAGACCAAATGTACAGGGGTAACATCAAACCAGTATTTGGAGTCCTACGACCTAGACTTCCTGGACTCAGAGAGGGCTCTCTCTATGTTTGTGTAAAGGATGTGAACTTGATTTATTTTAGGGTTTTGATTTTAGGCTAGTTATAGGGATTAGGGTTTTTTTTTTTGTTTGGTTGGTTGGTTGGGTAGGTTGTCAAGCGGAATAGATAGAGTGAGGGAGGTTTAAGCCATTGGGCTATGGAGTCTGCAAAAGGCCTTGAAAAGTTTAACAATAGGTCAAGGGTGTATCACAGGGTAAGTCTAACAAGGTCAAATGTATCTAAAAGCTTATGTGAGTGAAATGAACATCAAATTGCGAAGATAGTAGGTGCAAAGGGCAATTAAGAATCCTTTGTCAAATAATTTAACAAGAATAGCCTTTAATATTACTAAGCATAAGGAAATAACCAAAGACAGGGCATACCAATAACTTCTTTGACCAAACCCTAGCAAGTAAGCACTAAGACAACAATCCAGTGAATCATAGAAAGCAAGAAACTTGTAAATATTCTAGTGATTTCACCCTCAAGCAAAGAAAAAATTTAAGATAAACACATAGTAAAGATCAAGAATAGGGAACTCCTAACTTCATTAATCAAACTACAAAGACCTCCAAAGCAACCATTTAAGAAGAGCAAAAGGGCATGTCAAATCATAAACCTCTTTAGCTAAACCTAATCAACAATACTTCGAAGTAAAAGACCTTAAAAACAATGTTTAAGTAATATCAAAGAGCAAGGCTAACCATAAAAATAATTTGACATTTGCTTCATTGAATCATTCTTAAGATAAACAAATTAAGTGGGACTAGAGAGCATTCAATAATTCTCTAATTTGACCTAGAAGAGGAAAACATAGAAGCAGTAGAGAACAAACAGAGCTAAGGTGCCTCTAAACAACATTTCTTAGCCTAAAATTTCTGTCCTAGTACAATAGAAATATGAGACAAAATGATAACATAAGAAAACAAGTACTAAATAAGGAACACACCACCATTAACTATGCTCATGAATCCTGCAAGTGAGCCTGCTCCATGGTCAAGAAAATCAGGCCATCCAAAAAAACCAAAGCGAATTTCTCCTCATTCTCAAATCTATAATTTTCTTCTTAATAATCATCCAACATTTACAATGAGGCCTCAATGCTATATTTAACTAGAAAGGAGGACCAAAACCCTAACTAGGGTTTCCAAAATGTCATAAATACATCATAAATGCCATTTTTTTCCATTAAGACCATGCAAGGCCCAAGGCACAAAATATCTAATGTAATAAATGAAAAATAACTTCTAACACCTAAATTTGGCAAAAACTGACTTTGAGGATCCTCAATAACTCCAAAATATCTTCAAGTGTGTTTTGTTGACTTTGCAGGCAAGGGTGCAACGCCTACACTGGAAAAATAGGTCACCTTGCAGCTGAGTTTTGAAGCCCTTCCCAGTGTCCGAATGAGCTCCGTGATATTTGATTGGAAATCTTATCAAGTCTACTTTCCAAAACTGCCTTTAGTTTTTCATTTGGTGTCCATTTTCCTGCCCAAAAATTCAATCTCCCAAGACTGCACAGGGCGCAGCGTGAGCTCTGAAAATAGGGCAGAAAGGTGGTTGTTTGGCACTTTTGGAGGACCAAATCTACTCCAAATGATCTGAAATTTTGTGTGCATGATGACCTTGGCCTAAGGATTCTAAAAATTTAAGCCACTTCTCAAAAACGTTCCCCCAAAAAGAGTGTATCGCTAGGGGCGCTGCGCCCTTGGCACTTTAAATCAGTCAAAAACCAAAAATTTCAAAAACATGCAAAATTTGAAATTGTCTTGCTCATGGTGTTTGGGATGCCTGTAGGGAAGCATCCGCAAGGATTTCAAGGATTTTTTTGCCTTTTTCCTCCTTGAGGGCTTGAATTTTAGCAAGGGCTCTTTTGTGCTTGGCCCTTGCAATTTTGTTCCTCAAGGCATAATGCTTGGCCATCTTCTTCTAAAGGTGAAGATCCCTCTTTGTCTTCTCCAATAGACCCTCTAAGTGCATTTTTTCCCTCTCAATACAAGGCTCTTGATCATAGTCAATCTCCATGACAAGCAGCTCACTTGGAGTGAGCTTCTCTGCCAAGGATGCCTCTTGCTCTCTCTTGTTGGCTAAGTCCTTCTTTAAACCAAATTTTCTTGGCCTGCTCCTAGTAAGCTATTCTTCCTCTTCATCAGTGTCTCCATATCTATCCAAGGCCTCATCTAGCTTAGCCTTGGCTTTTGCAGCCTCTTTCTGAGCTCTGATAGCTCTGAACTCATATGTTGCCTTCTATGCCTCTAACTGCTTGTTTTCAATCTCATAATAGTGAATGACATTCCTAGCCCTTCCTAGATTGGCTTGCAAATCTTTGATTTGGGCATCTCTGCTCTTGAGAAACATGCTTGAGATCCTTGCTTCATTTTCATCATCACTTTCAACATGAATGAGTTCAAATTCTTGTTCAATCTCATGTTTGTCTTCTTCTCCTTCATCAATGACCTTTTCTTTGCCTTTGTCAAGTTGCTTGGTTGAAGTAGAAGGCATGGCCCCTTGCCTCTTGAGGGCAGCAAACACATGCCTACTTCCCATTTGGTAAGTTAAAGGAAAAGGTTCAGTTTTGATCATTTCAGTGCCTTCACTAGTGGTGCCATCATGACTGCTATCAGAATTGGTATCCTCACTGTCCTCATGGTTTTTGTTAGCACTGCTGCTTTCTTTCTCTTTTTCCTCATTTGATCCATTGATTTTTTGGCTTTCTAACCTATTGCCATAATATTCATTTCTGCTTTCATGGCTTCTCTCATGGTTGTCAACATCATTACTATCATTTGTTTCCATGCTCTCTGCCTTATCACTAATATCCTTGTTTTCGTTATCACTGTCAACATCATCATTTCCTTCTGCTTTAATCCTCTTTGCCTCATTCACATCCTCCGTGCTGACATCATTTCTCCTTTCTTTTTTGCTTTCTCCTGTACTGATATCTTTTGTCTCACTAATATTGGCTTCATTCACATCAAGCTCTCTTTCATTATCTTGACTGTTGTTTGCCTTACTGTTTCATTTCTCTTTTCCTCACTGCCTTTATCACTGCCATGAGCCCCACTAACATTTTCCTCATTGACATCTTGGCTCTTTGTTCCACTGTCATCATCATTATCATCATTTCTACTGCTTTCTTCATTATTTTCATTAGCCTCATTGTTGTGACCTTCACTGTGCTCTTGACTACTCTCATCAACCTCACTTCTCTCATGCTTACTGCTATGTGCGTCACTACCATCTTCTTCATTGTTTCCTTCTTCATTATTGCTTGATTCATCATTACCCTCTCCCTCATTGACATTTGATTTCTCATTGTCGCTTCCCTCATTGTTTGATGCATTGTGAGAGGGTGATAAAGGAGGGTTTCCCTGAGGTGAAGTAATATGTGTAGATGGTGAAACATGTTTAGTAGGAGATGATGGAGGAGTAGGGACAAGAGGATGAGATGATGAAGGCATATTTTGCTGAGGATGGGCTTGTGGATTGGTGAACACTTAATGGGTAATGAAAACCTCCCATGGAATGCACTTCTACTGTAATTGGTGCAACACAACCATATTAATCAAAGAGTGATGAAATAAGCTTTGCATCTACTGAGGGAAGTCTCTCTTCTGTACAATATAGGACATCTTGTCAATGCTTCTGTAGAGGTAACAGGGTAGGTGTAGCATCCTAACCCTAGTAAAGTGCATCAGTAGCCTAATGTGAAAGGAGTAAAGCCTGGAGAACCTTCCCTCACATGTAAAATATTTCATGATAATTCTCATCAAAGGTGCATATCTGTCCAACAAATGTGAGAAAGGAAAGATGGATTTGCAGTTGTATTTGTGTCTAGGTTTTAGAAAGGGTTCATAGTAGCTCATGTCAATATTGGCCTTCTTGAACCATTTCTCCCCTACACTAGGTATCCCAGTGGAAATGGCAATAGCATCAGAAGACAACTCAAATTTTACTCCTGCAAGGTTAACTTGTTTCTCATGCAAGTTAAGTATGAAGAGCCTAGTTAACTCAAGGTGGTTTTTCACTTGCTGTACCCTTTCACAAAAATCATAACACCCCACATGTTGGAAACATGAAACAGTCATGGGAGATGCCATCAGCTCTAAGGTGTTGAGGGATTCAAAAAATTTAATTTGTCCACCTTTGTGTTGATGCCTCCTTGGCATTTGGCCTTATCCATCACTACCAATGTCCCCTTCTCTTGACATTTTAACAATTCTGCCTTTGAAACCCTAGCACTGCTTATGAAACTGATATGAAAGAGGGTAATGGAGTGGTGATGAAAAAGGCAGCTTTCTACAAGTGAATGAAATGAATGAGTGAGGGTGTAAATTGGGCAGAATGAGAGGCTAAATAAATTGAAGGCAACCTAGCCGATATGTCAAACTCTAGTGTGAAACACCTTGCACTGATGACAATTTAAGATGAGGGGGGGCATGTAATGTCAATGTTTTGCAGTATAAGGGACTGAGTATTATGTTAAGCTTTGATGGATGACCAATCTCAAACCAATGCAACCACCTCAATTTACCCCTCTTTTGAATGATATTTCCTTATAGGCAGACGAGGGAGGCTTGATCAGTGTTTTTAAGCATGAAATTTAGGTTTTCACCTTAGGGTTTCCAATTTGTTTTAATTTCAAACCATCAAAATGCTCTGAGGATGAATGTATGACATCCACTTACCTCTCAATGTGCTAGGAGGACACCTAGCAGAGACTTGGACGTTTTCTGAAATGTTTTGAGTGCTTGCAAGGTGTAGGAGGCCCTCCTGGCCAAGTGCGTAGCGCCCAGGCAACCAGTGAGTCGGTTCAGGAAAAGGCGCAACACCTTGTGCCAAGTGCGTAGCACCAAGGTCCTTTTGCCGAGCCTACCGAGTGAGATCGGGCAAGTGTGTAGCGCCACACTCCAGGCACACAACGCCGGAGAAATTTGCATGGGATTTTTTTCCAAGGGAGCAGCGCCCAACTCCAGGTGTGCATCACCAAATTGAGCACGCGACGCCAAAAAACTTGCCCGAATTTGACCTGAAACTTGAACTTTCTCTTCTCCTGAATGCTCTCAACTTTTTGCAAGGAATCAATAACTTGTTTGAAGTGTAAGGTGACCATTTAAAGGCTCAAATGATTTAATTTTTAGCTTCATAAACCCACTCTCTAATGTTTTTAAAGTAACTTCCCTTTTTCCTTTCTCATCACCCTTTTGCTTGCAAGTTTGCCTAAGTCATAGGTTGACTCCTTTTGGATTTTTTTTAATGTCTTTTAACACTTTTCTTTGCAGGTGACTAAAAACCTTGACTTGGCTTCTTTTTCTCCTCGAGAGTTTACATATTTACTTGATGTCTTTTAGGAGGGCTGGATACAATAGCACCTTCAAAGCTCTTTGTGTTTTTCATCACAGTATTTAACTTGTCTTTCTTACCTTTTCCCACTATCCTTTGACACTATTTGTGTGTAGGCTGGTAAGATGATGAAATTGACCTTCCCCATTGCTCCTTGAGGCATAAAATTTTAGTTTGACAATTTTGTGATGAGTGCACAATGACATCTCCAAAATCCTGTGTGATTTACACCATGAGATTTTTAGCTTTTTCACCTTGGCTGGCAGTTAGGAAATTTTTGTCCCTTTTGATCCTGAAAACTTGACACATTCATTCTGACACTACAGGAACCTTAAAATCATCTTTGGTTTTAAGCTTGGAGCTAAACATCATGTTTTTCATCCCTTAGACAACTGCTGCTTTGTAGGTGACTGAGATAATGAATTTTGACCTTCTTGTTGCTCCTTGAAGCATAAGAAGCTCATTAAACATCTCTAGGAGGATTTCACATATCAATACCTTCAAAACTCTCCTTTGCCTACACCATGGAATTCAAAGTACCTTTTACCTTCTTTGGCCACTTCTGATTTGCAAGTGCCTTAAAACACTGAGTTTACCTTTCTTAATGATACTCTTTACATCTCCTTGAAGCAATGACACATTCACCTTGGCAAACTATTGGGATGACTGCACACATCAGAACCTTCACAATCCTTCTTTCTTCTACTATCATCATGGAGGTTTAACATCATCATTTCACCTTCTCTGGTCACTTTCCAAAACCCTAGATGTTTGGAGTGTTTGAGACAATCATCAATTTTTTTTTCTAAGTTCTCTATAGCCCTTTCAAGTTCATTCATTTATGTCCAGTTCACCTCACCTTTTTCCCTATTTCATCTATAAATTCTGGTAAAATTCTTTCACGTTTGGTTTGGTGGGTCTTCTCGAGGTCATTTCTGCCATTTGATTCACTATTTGGCACTTTGCTGGGCTATCAAGCTTAAAAACCTTAGCTCTCCTTAAAACCAAGTTTTTTTCCCCTCTCCTTGCTATGAATGTCTTTATTCAGGAGTAGACTTCTTACCTTACCAACTTGCTACTGATAGACATTTTAACACTCCTGCAGAAGTGTCAAAGTTCACATTTACCCTTTGTAGAACTTGAATTTGATAAGGTAGTATTCTTTGGAAACCTCTAGATTTATTCTTGAGTAACCATGTCTTATCATTTCAATACCTCTAAACCAAATTCTTAATAAAGAAAAATAGTGTCTGAAACACCAAAGATTTACCTTGGAACATATGAAACCCTAATTGACCTAGTGAGAAGACTCTTTGACTTGGTCTTTGACTAAAAATTGGCTTGGAGCCTTCAAGTGTAAAAACAGAGTATTGACAAAGTGGTGTATTGAATATGCAAAATCCAGTGTACTTGATTTATCTAAAGAGCCTACAGAGATAGTTTTGAGACCATCAATGCTTGAGGACCCTGGTGAACATGGGAAGGAATAAGCTTATAGGTAACCCTAGTGTTAGTATGAACCTTTCGTCGTAAAAGATCACTTTAGCTACGCATAACAAATAGCCCTAACATCGATTATGGATGCAAAATATCTTTAAGTTTGCTGCAGAAATTCAGATCTAAGCACAAAATACATTAAGCAGATAAAATATAATATGGCTCCATGAATCCAATAGACAAGACAAGAATAATGTATTTAAAATAATTTTATATTATATTAAAGAATGGGGCACCTGAGAGGAAAACAAGAAATGTGTTTTCCGGTTCTCCTCAATGGGATGGGTTCTTGAAAGTCCTTAGTGTTTTAGATCTAACATTCCTCTCTCTTATTGGTGTAGAAAAAACTAGAGAAACATGGAACTCAATGGGAGCTCACAAAGCAAAAATGGAAAAATGGTGACCAAGAGTAGATCCAGAGTGATCTAATGCAATGAAGGTGACTAATGAATGGGGAAAACCCTCCTATTTATAATAAAATATTGGGGTGGTCTAGAACTCGATGCATGAATAAAATATTATTAATCGAATTCTAGAAGCACCCTTTAGGAATATTTTATTATATTCGTTGGAGGGAAAAGGATTCTTGACTTGGGTCAATTCCTTTATTTATAAATAATAAATAAATAAATGACTTATTTATAATTTTAGGGGAATGATGGGAATATAATTAAATAAATAATGGTTTATTTAATTATTTATGATGATTTATTCAAATTTAACTAATAATATTATTTAAATAATGATTTAAATAACTTATTCTCGGGAAATAATTAAATAAATAAGGATTTATTTAATTAAGTTCCTTGTTTTGGGTTAAATATGACCAAGAAATATAAACAAATAAGTTATTTATATGGTGAAAGCAATTTTACTTAGGGTAAAATTGGTCTTACATGGTGTACTTGGGTTCATCTAGTAATAATAGGTTAGACGACCAAAAAATGGTGTAACAGATTGCCCCCCAACATATGAGTGTTAGGAGAAAATCATGTGACCGAAGTACGCTGTAAGAACTCAATCACTAGACGTCAAAAGGGAAGTGAGAGAGACAAATGTAAGGTTGTCTGATGTGCTAAAGGACTAGACCCTGAGGAGACGAGACTTACAGGTGAAACAAGTCTCTAGTTTATGAAGTGGTACCTATGCTAAAGGAAATGGGGGAGGCATACCTATGCCTGCCGAGACAAAGTACAAAGAATAAGGCGCTCGGAAAACCGCGGAATGCAATAATGAAGCATGTGCTGGCCGAAACATGAGCCAGATAAGTAACATGATGAATCTCACATACATGCGATGCCTGGAATAACCGTCAGGACTTATACAATAATATTTTAGTACATGAGATACAAATACACCCAAATGCCCCCTACACACGGGGAAGGGCTCGCAAAATTTGACTAATACATGCAAATCGAAGAGGCGCTGCAAGCGGTGAAGGCCGATATCATCAAATGAGAGGAGCAACATCAAGGGCGGAAATGAAGAAGTCATCCGGGCATGTGGGGGGCCTACCTGCAGGGCCACCCCCTCATGAAGGTTGAGACATCTCACACACGCCCAGGAATCACCAGTGGCTGCTGCTGCATCACTGGACCATCAAGTGTATAGATAATGATCATGCTGAAAAGAGCTCGAACCAAGGTACATTTCCCCCTAGACCTGGCTTCTGGAGTAAATGAGCTAATGTCGACAGAAGTAGGTCTGCCATAGGTGAGGCAATAAGGGAACCCCAACGAAGGCACGAGGGAAAATAGTAGAGCGACGAACAGACAGACACTAATGATGATGATGAAGTGGGGGATACTGAGTAGCGGATGGACGACTTCCCTTGTGACAGCATAAAGGGCATGAATGGCTTGGCAGAGACTGACACAATATCATGAGGGATAGGGGCCAATGGGACTGAAGGCCATAATGTGCGACACGAGAGAGGGACCAAGAAATAAAGGATGGAGGATTATAGCGGGATACAAAGGGACTCAGGATAGACTCCATAAATGTGATGATGACTCAACTCGGATGCTCTAAACAAGGGAGACTCGATGGTGCTGCCACATAGTAAAGGTCCAATGGGGGACCATGAAAACATGAGTACAAGATGGTAACTCATGACGAAAATCAACACGAACCAGGACAAGCATGGAGGCAAAGTGGTGCCTCAAGTACAAGTGTTGTAAGTGAGGAAATCCGATTTTGAGGAGAGGGGAATAGATCCTTCTTGGGCAAAGTGTGTCCTGGTGAAGTGTCAAGGTACTAAAAACTAACAGGTACCCAGAGCTCATAAATAGGCCAGGTCGCACTTTTTGGGGTGTGTTCTGCGACCGAGGTAGCAGGTACTGGGCATAAAATTGTGACTGGTCCCAGGATATGACTTGAAAAGTGCGACCTGCCAGAGGAAGGGGGTTGTAGTGCTTATTTTGGCTAAGGTCTGGGATTTTTATGGTTGAGGGGCATAAGTGCCCCCAAGCATGTTGTGATCATGCCAAAATGTATTTAGAAAAAGGTGAAGCTAAGCACATTTTAATGAAATGGTTGGCCATTTGTTTTTGTTATGGTTATGTAGTTTGAGAAAGGAAATAGAGGATTACCAATCTCTTGTAGTACTGCATATATGAAGCAAATGGACTTTAAGTTCTTGGGTTGGCATACCTGGTGTCACTATCCCAAAAAGAGGATTTGGAGATAATGAACTGATGCTCTCTTAGAAAACCTATAGGTTGGTAAACAACAATGCCTAAAAGATTGGGTTGCTGATGTAAGATGAAGGAACGATAAGGGGTATCATCCCTAGAGTGATCTGAAGTGATATGGGATTCTAGAGGTGCTTCTAAACGTGGAAGAATAATGGTACTAGAGTCAACACGACCAGATACACTAGGAGAGTTGTGGAGAAGTTCTTCTCTTAGTCTCTCAAATATGGGTGCCCCCTTACCAAAACATTGGGTGTCAATGTAATGGCCGCAAGGTGGATGTGGTTCGAACCCATGGGGGGAATAGATAAAGTCATGGGTTGGGATGTCTTCCATAATGTCATCATCGTGATAGAAGATGGGGTGATTGGTGGAAGAAAGACCGTCTGACATGGCGAAGCTACCTGACTCATCATCATGAGAAGAGAGGTTCACATGCGCATCGCCACAAGGGGTGACCGAAGAGTAAGTAGATAAAGGTTTTTTCGATGTTGAGCCCAAGGTGATCGCTGAAGGAAGGTCAAGCGAAAAAACAGGGGAGGATTCAGAGGGAATGTTCCCCGAGGGTCTCATGGATGATGATAGGTAGAAAATGGTGGACGAAGGCTCCGTCATCTTGACATCAGGAGGGGGAATGTCAATGGGAGCAGTCATGTCTCGTAGTGCGGCCGAAGCAAAACACGCAAATAAGGGAGAGGTGAAATCGTTGCGCTTGGCCTCGACGTGGCAGACCGCAGCGAGAGAGGTGCGGAAGTCTACGAGGTGGGGAAAAAGATGGGTGTAATGGCCATGGAGATCACACAAATCTCAGGGGTGGTTGGTGTGAATAGTCTTGGGGTTCTTGGCCGCAGTCGTGGAAGAAACAAAGGTTTCAGGGATTGCGACATTAATCATGGGCTTGAGATGAGGTAGTTCAGGACAGGTATGGGTGGTGTGGCCGACAACATCACACAAAGCACACTGGATGGTATGCTTTGGAGGCCAAGGAGGGGCAGGGTTTTTCGGGGCAGCCTTGTCCTTTGATGCCCCCCTGTGAGCTTTGCCATGCTTACCCGAAGTGGTCGCAACAGGAGGTGGGTCATGTTGAGGTGACTGAGGCACTATTGTAGCAGGAGAAGTTGTGGGGACTGGTTGAACTGGGGTCAAAGAAAGGTAAGGTTTGGGTTGACTAAGCGGGGTAGCAGCTGGAGGATCAAGGTACCAGACGGGAATCCCAAGGGTCAGGTTAGGAAGAGAGAGGGTGGCCATGACAGGTACCGTGTACACTCCTGGTGGGGGAGCTAGGAACAGTATCTAACCAGTGGGGTAATGGCCAGGAGGGACGGCTCCAAGATGGTTGAGACCTGGTGGAATCGACCCAGGAGGGTAGAGATCTGGATGGGTATCAGCAGTGGGAGAAGGGTCAGAAGGGAGAGGTCCGGTTGGCTGAGGCAAAGGGCTAGGAGTAGGTTGCGGCAGGCGAGGTTGAGGTTGCTGACTAGCCGAAGCGGGCTGCTTAAGGTTGGCCCAAGACGATTGCATCATGCAAACATTTGCTAAGCTGGGATCAGAGACACGAGGAGGAGGAAGACCAGGGAAGGTTCCCAGCAAGGAGGAGTCTTTATAGACACCGGGGGAGACACTGGTCAAAGAATCGATAGTTTTCGTATTGGCTATAGAAGAAATGATCGACTCAGGGGAGGGCTGAGATTTTGGCTCTTGATATGTCAACTGGTCAATGGTGACTATCTTTCCATTATGAGGGAAAAAAATCTTGCGATGGACTGTGGATGGGACAACAGACATGGCATAGGTGTAGCTACGCCCCAAAATAATGTTATAATCAAGAGGGGCATCGATGACTTCAATGTCAACGCAAACAGTCTTTCCCGCAAGAGTGATAGGACAGTTGCAGAAAAGGCCAATGGGCTGGGAGGCGTGGCCGTCCCACGCTCGAAGAGTGATCGTGGGAGGGGTCAACTCAGGAGATCCGAGTTGTTTCCAAACCGAAGCGGACATCACACAGGTGGATGCCCCCTCATCAATAATGCACCGGGAAATGTTAGCATTCCGGATTTTGACTGGGATTTGGAAAGCTACGGAAGCAGGCAGAGGAGGAGACTCTGACTGATGGGCGTCGAAAACAATCAATTGGTCATCTGCGGGATATATAGCACCCAGGACAGATAGTAGAGCTTTTCTTTGAGAGGGGCACGACTGGAGGAGTTCTAACGTTGAAATGGCAACAGGAGATTGGGCTAGCTCATCTACGATGCTATATGAATGGGCAGCTTGGTCAGAAGCAGCATTGCAGCGTAATGGACCCTTAGGAATCGCGGTATGAACCTTGGCTTTGGGCGGAGAGATATGCAAGGGACCATTAGTTGTCGAAAGAGGCTCTGTAGAACCTGAAGAAGGTGACTCAGGGACAGATGGAGCAAGAGGCTGAGGGTACGGACGGGACTGGGTTTGAAGGTTAAGGTCGACAGTTACAGGTTGGTCAGAGTTCATCATGAGGATCTGGTAATCAGAGGTACCAGATGGAGGATGGTGAGTGGTTACCGGTCTGTGAGGTGGTTGGGTAGCTAGAAATCCCTGCTGTGCACCCACCTGCTCTTGAGGGGGCGGTGACTGCTGTTGTGGGGGTTGAGAAGACTAGGGAGGTGGGGGTGCGAATGCTGGAGGAGCTGGAGCACTAGGCTATGGATATGGATGAGAATGAGGTTGGGTAACAGTGTGGTAAACCGGAGGTTGGGTAGAAAGAGGAGGCATGTCGGATCTTGGATGCGTGCTACCGGGAGGGGGAGAAGTGCAGGGGGAGGTGCCCCCTCCCCCAGGAAAACCATAGTTCATGGGAGGTTGAGTGGATGGATGAGAGAGAGCTCCAATGATACTGTCGGCAGCATGAGGTGCCCCCGGTGCGTTAGTGCCACCGGGTCTGGGGAGGTCAGGAAGGACGGTATAAACATAACCAGATTGAGCATAGATCAGGTCATATTTCAAGGCTATTTGGAGGGCGGCTTCTTCGGTTTGAGGGAAGTGGGATGCAACATCTTTGCCAATGGGAGGTAAGAGAGAGCGAAGGAACTAGTCCATATAGACACGGTCTTTGAAGGTAGGGGCTTGACATAGGCTCTTTCTTCTCCGCCATTCTTTAACATGATCGAATATGCGGGTCGCAGACGATTGACGGAAAGAAGTCAAAATTTCGATACTGGTGTCATAACGAGGGGGAAGCTAGAAATAAGATAAGAAGGCGCATGCAAGGGTCGCAAAGGTGGTATGGGAAGAGGTGGGCTGGTCAACATACCACTTAGAAGCTTCGCCAGTAAGCGTGCGTTGGAACAACCAAAGACGGATGAAATCATCGGTAATAGAATTGGATTAACACCACATGTGGAAATATCGGATATGGTTGGAGGGATCTTCACTAGCAAGGCCTTCAAACTTGGGAATGTCGGAGGGGAGCTTGGTTGGCATAGCAGGCCAATTAACATCGTGGCGAATAGGATCATTAATCACCTGATTGAAGTCGGGGAGACTGAGACCGGCCATATAAGGGAGCAATGGGGCAGTCGAGGTAGGTCCCGTAGTGGTTCCACTGGAAACGGACCCAGCGATAGAACTGGGGTTAGGGCTAGGTCCTGAACTAGACATGGTGAAGGTAAGAGAAGGAGAACCAGAAGTAGGGGGAGAACCTGAACAATCAGAGGAAGAGTCAGAGTGCGGACTCAGGGGAGGACTTACTCGATGACGACGGGAAGGAGGAATTCGACCAACCAGAAACTGAGGGCGAAGGCCAAGAAGTCTCCGAGACAAACGCCTTGGAGGCGTAATGATGATGGGAAGAAGAAAAACTGATAAGGGCAGGGAGGTGAAAAATTAAGTGAGGTCAATGTCGAATAAAAGGCAGAAAGGTGCAGTGTCAATTGATTTTAAAGTCTTTGCCAGGCGGTGTTAACCAGGCTCTTCTTCACTTAGGGTCAGTGTGTGGTGTGCATTAATTTTAATTGTTTAAACCCAGATGTTTTGAGAGTAAAATAAAAAGTGTGCTGCGTAACTGAAAATAAATTTGCAGTAAATAAGACTAAAAGAACAGAAAATTAACAGCTAACAATGCATCAATCTAACCCAAGAAGGCGGGTCTTTCAAAACTAGTCTATAAGAGGGAAAAATCTAAGCAAAAGAGGCCAATAGATCTAAGGTCGGGAGGGACAGGGATCTAAAGGAGAAATCTGCTGAAAAGAGGTGCAGAAAACAGAAAAGAGGCAGAGGCAAGGTTGTTGCGACAAAGGTAAGAATCAGCTAGAGGTAGAAGGGACGAGGAGGTGGCCCTAGAGGAGAGCCCAAACAAAACTATATGAGGTGACTTGAAAGGGATAAGAGCTGATCTAGAGGGATCTGAAAATTGGATCTGAAAAGAAGAAGGCTGAAAATCTGAAAATTCAGACGTCTGAAACAGCTAAAACTCGCCCACTAAAAATGGAGGGTACTAAAGCCTTAAGGGGAAATATTCCCACTTAGTTGAGTGAAACAGATCAGAAACAGGTCTAAACGGGCGGAGACAGAGGCTGGGAAACCTTGACAGAAGCTTCAGACAAACCCAGAAAAAGTTCTGGAAAATTGCAGAAAAAAGTGCAGGTCGCAGGTTCTGACCTGTTTTCAGTCCAGGTCGCAGGTTTGGGGCAGAAAAGTGTGACCTCAAGGCTAGGTCACAGTTTTTGGGCCGATAAGTGCAACCTGCAGATCCGGCTCTCTTGGCGGCAAATTTCAGAAAAATTTGTCGTCTCAGCTGCGGCTGATGTCTGTCACCTGTGCAATAAGGCCAGAAACACACGGAAGTTAAAAATTTGATTGTCTGAGGGTTTTAGGGGTGGAAAACACCATAAAAATAGGAAAAACAGAAAATGAAAGAGAAACCCTAGGGTTTGAAACAACTGGATATGCAGAAATATATAAAACGATAGCGGTCGCAAAAGAAAACCCGTGTGGAGTCACCAATTGTTAGTATGAACCTTTCGTCATAAAAGATCACTTTAGCTACACATAACAAATAGCCCTAACATCGATTATGGCTGCAAAATATCTTTAAGCTTGCTGCAGAAATTCAAATCTAAGCACAAAAGACATTAAGCAGATAAAATATAATATGGCTCCATGAATCCAATAGACAAGACAAGAATAATGTATTTAAAAGAATTTTATATTATATTAAAGAATGGGGCACCTGAGAGGAAAACATGAAAGGTGTTTTCCGGTTCTCCTCAATGGGATGGGTTCTTGAAAGTCCTCAGTGTTTCAAATCTAACATTCCTCTCTCTTATTGGTGTAGAAAAAACTAGAGAAACATGGAACTCAATGGGAGCTCACAAAGCAAAAATGGAAAAATGGTGACCAAGAGTAGATCTAGAGTGATCTAATGCAATGAAGGTGACTAATGAATGGGGAAAACCCTCCTATTTATAACAAAATATTGGGGCGGCCTAGAACTCGGTGCATGAATAAAATATTATTAATTGAATTCTAGAAGCACCCTTTAGGAATATTTTACTATATTTGTTGGAGGGAAAAGGATTCTTGACTTGGGTCAATTCCTTTATTTATAAATAATAAATAAATAAATGAGTTATTTATCATTTTAGGGAAATGATGGGAATATAATTAAATAAATAATGGTTTATTTAATCATTTATGATGATTTAGTCAAATTTAACTAAGAATATTATTTAAATAATGATTTAAATAACTTATTCTTAGGAAATAATTAAATAAATAAGGATTTATTTAATTAAGTTCCTTGTTTTGGGTTAAATATGACCAGGAAATATAAAAAAATAAGTTATTTTATATGGTGAAAGCAATTTTACTTAGGGTAAAATTGGTCTTACATGGTGTACTTGGGTTCATCTAATAATAATAGGTTAGATGACCAAAAAATGGTGTAACACCTAGATGTAAAGTGGAGTTGTGGGAAAGGGAAAAACAGAGTGATGAGGTCATAGGTAGGAAAAAAAGGATGAGGATGAGTGGCACAAGCCCATAAGGAGTCCTTTAGGAGTGGAAGGGTGATGATGGAATGGAAAAATGGTAGAATAGTGAAAATTTTTCCATAAGGATAATGAAGGCAATGAGATTTCTAAAACTCACAATATTCAAGGAATTTTGTTTTTAGAAATCTATAAACAATATTTAGTCATCTATAGATAGTAAAAATTAATGATGACTAATAGTGGCTCCACTTGGGGAGGGCAGCTCCTTTTCAGGAGGTGTCCAGGACCTCAGAGTTCAGATCTTTGACTTTTGAAGACCAGTACCTTACTTGTACTTGGAAAATCCCTCTTCCTTCATTTTCTGATGTTCTCTTGAAGCTATGATCTCAAAAC
Source organism: Pinus albicaulis (assembly GCA_034641835.2). NCBI lineage: Eukaryota > Viridiplantae > Streptophyta > Pinopsida > Pinales > Pinaceae > Pinus > Pinus albicaulis. Next base: position 83,864,260 of record CM076571.1, on the reverse strand, counting down.
TCTGAAAATACATGATTGCTTCAATATCAGTTCTACCTACCCATCTTATTTTTCCTAACATTTTTTCTTCTTTCGGGTGCACTTGGACTTGCAAACCCTTGACATTCTTTTCTTTTGAGGGCATAAAAAACTATCTACTTGTACCCTTATCACTTCCAAGAGTTCATATTAGGCCGATGAACTCTCTTATTCTCTTCCTAGTCTACTCATCTATCAAGATTAAGTTATTTGATAGACTTTATTCTCTAACCTACTAACATGAAATTTAAAATATGACCAAACCAGGATTAAGCAATCTGATTTGCCATGGGTCGTGGCATTTTGACAAACTGCACACATACATTATTTTTGTACAATAAAAAACTAGAAAATATGAGGGTTTGATTCAGAATTGGTTATGCATCCCTCTAATTTCCTTTGGTTCCGATTTATGCTTTGGGAACCAACAATATTTCCTAATCTAATCTACTAACAAGCCAAGCTTAAATGGTTTGACAAGTCTTCTTTCACTAACCTATCAACATAAATTTAAAACATGTTTAGTCATAATTAGGCTATATGACTGAACAAGATTCTTCCTTTTCAACAAGTAGTGGCATTTAGGCTTGCACACTTTTAGCAATGCTCTTTTTTGGTATGGGGATATACCTATTCTTTTTCCTGCCCTCTTTTTCTTCTTTTCTCTATTTTTGTGTTTTTTTTTTCTTCTGATTTTTCATCAATCAATGTTATGTACAATGAATGAAAACTTCAAACTAGGAATTTTGAAAAAAACAGTGCTTGAGCATCCTACCATTGACAGAACCTCCAAATAACTCTACTCCATCTAGCTCTTGTAAAAAGAAAGCATTGTTACCTCTAACTGAATGGATAATGTAAGGACCCTTCCACAAATTTTCAAATTTTCCATGCTTGCCTTTGTCCTCTCTCCTTGAATCCCATTTCAGCACCTTGTCTCCAATTTGGAAATCATTGGATTGGCTTTGGTCACTTGCACTTCTTGTGTTATTTTGTAAACTTCTTCCCTTGACTACTACAAATGAATGGTTTGGTTCATCCTCCTTTGCATATCATTCTCCTCTGATTGTACCTCTTGAAGAATCTTCCTAACTGGAACTCCCAAGGATGTTGGGAAAATTGCATCTATGCCATACACTAGCGGATATGGAGACATATTTATAGATTTCTTGGTTGTTATTCTATCAGCCCATAGTGCATACACTAGTTTTCTATGCCATGACTTTTTGTTCTCTTCCAGCAGCTTCTTGATGATGTTCACCAAACTTTTGTTAGAGGACTCAACTAGTCCATTACCTTGAGGGTAATAAGTGGTAGAGTGCCCTAGTGTGATGTGGTACTTGTAGCAAAAGTCCACCATTCTCTTGGACTTAAATGCAGAAATATTATCAGTGATGATCTTTTTAGGACAGCCAAATCTGGACAAGATGTTGGTTTCAAGGAATTTTATGATGACTAAGTCAATGGAATTCCTTGAAGGGATGGCTTCTATCCACTTGGTGAAATAATCAGTAGCCGTGAGGATCCACTTGTGTTGGGCAGATGAGCCAGGGTGGATTTCGCCAATGAAATCTAAACCCCACTGTTGAAAAGGAGTTTCAACACTGATAGGATGTAAGGGAAAAGGTAGTAGCTTTTTCTCGCCATCAAAGATTTGGCATTTATGGCAAGTTTCAACTAGCTTGTGTATGTCAAGGAAAAGAGTGGGCCAATAGTAACCAGCTCTAAGGATTTTGTTGGTTGTGGTTTTCCAGTAGAGATGACTTCCACACTGTCCTTCATGAAACTCATGTGTGATTCTATCTGCATCATCTTCAAGCAAACATTTAAGCAAGATGCCAACAGAAATTTTCCAATACAAAGCTCTATCTAGAATGCAGAAATTTAAAGCCTTTTGTTTCAAGAATCTAGATTTTGTTTTAGACAAAGTAGGAGAAGCATTTAGATTAACAAGTACATATAATATGTCAGCATACCATGGTGAGTACAGGAATGCTTCTTCAATGGGTGGAGTCACCAGTTCCTCTTGTTCATCCAAAGAATGTAACATGTTTATGTCTAGTGCTTGACAATTTGCTTCAGCCATGAGTTTGGCAAGTCCTTTTCCTTTAATCAGTTTAGTGGGTCTGATTTCTAAATCATATTCTAAGATAATAGCAATCCACTTACCCCTTTTACCATCAGGGTCCTTATTTAGAATGTCTTTAACAACTGTATGTGGAACAAAAGCAATGACATGGGAGTGAAAAATGTAAACTCTGAAGTCTTTCAATGCTTTGATCAAGGAAAATGCTTGTTTATCTATGATGTTATATTTTATAGGTGCATCCGTCAATGCCTTGCTGAAGAAAGCTATGGGCTATTCTTGTCCCATCATGTTCTTTTGAAGCAATACTACAGCTATAGTGTGTTCTGATGAAAAGGAGAAAATGAAGAAATCTTTGGTAAAGTCGGGGCTGATTAGAACTGGTGTTTGGGTGAGTGCTTGTTTTACCAATTCAAAGGATTGTTTGGCTTCCATGGTCCACTTGACTCCTACTCCTCTTTTCAGCATGTTTGTGATTTTTCTTAGGAGCTCACCAAGGTTTGGTATGAACCTTTTTAGGAAGTTGATCTTTCCAATGAAATATTGTAGCTCTTTAATGTTCCTAGGGTGGCTGATTTGTAATATACCTTCAATCCTTTTTGGGTCTATCTTTATCCCTTCTTCCGATATGATGTGGCCTAAGATTTTTCCTTCTTGGAGACCAAACAAAGTTTTCTTAGGATTCAAAGATAGGCCATACTTCCTACATTTCTCAAAGACCTTTCTCAAGTGAACTAGGTGTTCTTCATTAGTTTTAGAATAGACAATGATGTCATCAAGTTATATCACTTTGAAGTAACCTATGTCTTTGGAAAAATATATGTCCATAGATCTTTGGAAAGTGGCCCTTGCATTCATCAACCCAAAAGGAATTTTCACATACATGAATGTGCCCCAAGGTGTTGTGAAAGCAGTTTTGTGCTGATCACTTGGAAGCAATAGTACTTGATTGTACCCTAAAAAGCCGTCAAGCAATGATATTCTCTTAGAACCTAACACCCTTTGTAGTATATGATCCATCTTAGGTAAAGGGTATTTTTCCTTCAGGGAGGCTTTGTTTAAGTTTCTAAAGTCTATGCATAGCCTAATATCCCCTATTTTATTTCTTACTGACACAAGGTTTGAAACCCATTCTAAGTACCTGAGTGGGACTATGATAACAACATCATACATCATCTTTATTTTTTTTTCAACTAGAGGTACTAGGACGGGGTTTATTCTTCTCAATTTTTTCTTGAATGGTTTCTGGTTTTCCTTGAGAGGAATCTTATGTTGAATAATGTTTGTGTCATAGGACTTCAAGTCCTCATATCCCCATGCAAAAACATATTTAAACTCTTTGAACAACTCTACGTATTTTTGTTTTATGTGAGGTGGTAGAGTTTTGGACAACTTGATCATTTTGGGTTCCTCTATGCTACCTATGTTTCATTCTTCTACATCAGTCTCAGTAGATTCCATTTTTGGCTTCCTAGCAACATCATTGAAGTCAAACAACTCTTATAAGGGGGTAAGACCTCTTGGTAATGAGTTATCTTTGCATTGTAATACCATAAGTTATTTTTGATCTGGGTCCTTAGAAAATTCTGCCTCATGAAAGTGTTCTAGCAGATTTACATCAGCATTAGGAGATGACTCTGTTTTTGGTGTTTGTTCTTCATTAGGGCAGTCTTGTGCATGATCTAAGTTTGGTTTTGGTAATGAAAATTCATTCTTAGATTGCATAAAATCCTCAATATGTTTATCACCTTCAAACACTTTCCTATAATCTACGGTGTCAGGTACTGTAGGTCTTTTTTTTACTTTAACAGTGTATTGTTCATTGGCATGGGGTATTTGGAAAGTGTTGGTAGCAAAGGCAAGTTCATTGGCAAGGTTGTTTTGAGCTCTAGGGATGGAGGTAAGTTCATACTTCTCAAAAATTTTCAGGAGGTCTAAGGCATAATTCCTATATTTGTATAAATTTGAATAACTGATATATTATTCAACGAGATTCTCCTAATCATACACTATTTTAACTTCATGCACAATACAAAATCTCTTCTACCATTGATCATTAATTGTGGAAATAAAATCAATTGCATGCGCACATTAAAACCATAAACAATCACACATATGAACACAATATTTCATGGGAAAGCTTAAAGCTAAAAACCCCAACTATCTGTATATTATATGTCATAGAGATCATGTAACAATCATTGTACAAATCTCCTCACAAGCTCTCAGCACAACCTCCAATTGCTACACACTAATCAAGCTAGATCTAGCAAAACACATGCTCCAATCTCTGCCACCTGATAGCCAGCCTCTATTACGTAATCAATGTTGTAGGATGGCTCATTAAATAACTTGAACCACGAAGCATGCTGCCAATATATGGGCTTCTCCAAATCCTTTGGTTGTGCAAATATGCAACAGTATAGTTTGATAGTTGCTTCTCACCTACACTGCTGGTCTCAGCTTGTCATGCCTTTGAAGTTAACTGATGTATTCTTTGGTTGATTAATGAGTTTATAATTAGTGAATTAATTAATAATTAATTCACACCACTCTCACTAGTGTATCAATCAGTTAGACTAGATACAACTAGCTCAACTATGTTTAGATTAGTTAAACTGAACACAACTCCATTAACTTCCTCAATCAATTCCACCAAACTCTCTCACATGAGTTCTAACTGAAGTATCCATGAAATGGCTCCACTTAACCCTCAGGAATAGCGTAATTCCTTCTGTCAGCTCCTGTGCCACATCTGTGCACTTAACTGAAGTGCTCCAAGAGAATAAGATAATGTTTAGAGTCCAAATATTATTAAGAGCTTATAATATTCGACATATCTATTTTTAATTTGGCATTACAAAATGATTTAAACCCAATAAACAATCTAAAATAAAGAAGTCATCTATTTTTGACTTGACCAACCATCCACAGATGGCATCACATAGCTCATAGGGCGATTATATATTACAAAAATAGACATAGTCTAAAAATAGACTTTGCGCCAAAAATAGCCTGCGGGCCCAATTAGTGAAGGCGACTCCTTTCCACTAAGCTCATCATCTTGTTACAATCTCAACAATATTCTCTTAGCTAGGATTCTTGGTTGAATATTATCCCTTTATTTGTCTAATGATTAGCTCGGAATATCCTTGAACAGATATCTTCTTAGGTCCTATGTTTTTTAGAAAATGCAAACCAAGGAGGAGAGCCTCATACTCTGCAATGTTGTTAGTGCATTGAAAATCTAGTTTGTAGGAGTGGCCTTCATTGGTGTTATGTATCCAAACACCTGCTCCTGAACCAAATTTTCCACAAGAGCCATCAAAGCTCATGTTCCAAAGTGTTTCAAGTTCATATTCACCATTATGTTGTTGTTCAGGGCTGCTAGAGTTTTGGCTGTCAAGTTCTTCATCTGGTGTTTGGTTTGACTATTTTTGTGGGCCCAACTCTTTCTCATTTTCATTTTCTTGTTCATTAATGTCATATTAATTGTAAAAGATAAATGAGTCAAGGTCTGAATGGATATAATAAAGAGGAGTGTTGTTTGGCCTATCTTGGCTGCTAACCATGTATTTCATGTGAGATTCCCGGTACAATCTCCTTGTTTGGTTAAAGACCAGGATGGTAGCATAGGACATGTCCATTTGGAGGTTTCTTTGGAGTTTGGATCCCTTGATCTAGATAGAAACATGCCATACTTTGGGGGAATGTTAGCTACTACAATGTCCATGACTAGGATTTTAGCAGGTATTTGTGCTAGATTGACACACAGATCCTTGATTAGACCCAAACATTTGACTCTGCTTGAATCGAAATAGTACAAGTATTTGTAAGGTTTGGTTGTTTCGAGGCCTAATCTCTCCATCACCACCTTGGGCATGAGATTGTGCGAGGCACCAGAGTCTAGCATAGCATTGTGCAAGATTTTGTCATGAATGTTTAAGCTAACATAGAATGGAGGGACAACTCCTTCTTGATATTTTGCCTCTATGTCAGGTCCAAACAACAGCTCTGGTTTGTCATCAGTTAGGTTCCATTAGGGAAATTTTGAGGTCTAAAATGGGCCTCCTAAGGAAATAATAAAATAATAGCTAAACCAATAAAATAAGATTTATGAATTTTCAATTCACTTTTTGCACCAAAATCCATGTAACCATGGTTAAATTCAATTCAAAAGTTGTACCAAAATAAAATTAATAAAACAATTGTATTGATGTGACTATAAATAAGAATGATATTTTCAAGAAAAAGTCATTATCATTGCACAAATAATGCATTTGTTCTTTGCACTTAAATAACATAAAATAAAATATAAATATAAATTCATAAATTCTTAATTATAGAATATACCATTAATTAAAATTTATATTATTTAAATTATATAATAACATGTAATTAATATACTATATAAAAATAATATAATATAATATATTGTTTTATGTATGAATTTTATATTACAAAATGAATTGATTTGATGTATAAATAAATATTTGAAAATATACAAATATAATATTTATTGAAAGGTGTGTAAATACATGAAGATTGTGTAGGGATATGCATTGTTTCTTTCAAAAACTATGAAATGAAAATAATAATAGTTTATTCAAAAAGTGTGAAATAACATTTATTATGAGTACTTTACTTTACGACTTTAAAAGTACTTAGAGCACTACCATGGTTAACCATGATTTTTTATCCGCCATTGAGAATGTGACAAGTAAGTACCTTTAACTCAAGCAATGCCACCTCAACCATTAGGGATGATGTCATCCCCTAAAATGTGATTGGTTCTCATAAAGTGAATTTTGATTGTACATTTGCCTTAGGAGACTCATTTGAGACCTCAAAATTCCCCTAATGAGAGTGTCAATGTCATTCCCTATGTTCAAAGCTTTCAAAACTTTGGACCTATGTACATATTGAGTTACTAGTTCAGTAAGAGGTATGTTTATTTTGATCTTGGCAATCTCACCCTCAAAACTGAAAGGTGTTAGTGTTCTTTGTATATTTACATCAGTTTTATCACACATAGTCTTTTCAGCTAATTTGGTTTGCTGACTTTTATTTAGACTGTCATTTAGAGCAGTTTTTCCAAGGCCACTAGTTGATGTACAAGGGCAGCTTGGGTCACCATTATGTTGGCGGGTTTTGTCTTTGTTTTGATCAGATTTCTTAGCCATTGTGTTGGTATTTTCTGTTGTCTTCTTAAGGATGTTTTCAGGGGTCTTTCTAACAGCAGTTTCTAGTTTGTTTTTCTTGGAGGCATCTTGGGTTTTCTTACTCCTAAGGTCATACTGCCTATGAACCTCCATTATGGAATTTTCAAATCCTAATTTGTACTCTTCAGAATCCTCATATGTTCTATCAGTTTGGTTTGAGGAAAATATCCCTTGTTATTCTTCTGTGAGAAAAACATCACCCTCATTATTAGAACCTATCAGATTTACATGGTTTTATTCCTGTTCTTGAGTCTCTCTTTCCTCTTCATCTACGTAGTTGTCTTGGAAAGGAGGCCTGATTTGTTGGTCATTGTCTCTTTGTCTATTTTGAGGAGGGTCTCTTCTGAAGTTTTGGTTTCTATTTCTGTTTTGGAGATTTTCTTGGTTTTCCCTAGGGGGTTCTCTTTCATTCAAACTAATTTTCTCCATCATCCTTTCCATTACTCTGGCTAGATTGTCAATTTTGGCATTAGATGTGGAGGCCATGGCTTCATATTTGTATGTAACTTTCTTTTCTGACCTCATCTTAGCCATCTTCTCAATTAGATTGGATTCTACACTCACAGCTCCCATTTTCATGTCTTCTAAGGTTAGGGGATCTCTTTCTCTCAATTGGTAGGTCATGTATGGATCAAAGCCCTCTGGAAATTTTACTAAGGCTAGGCCTTGTGGGTGTTTCATGTGAGGTGGGAGTGCATTGTATACACTATTGAACCTAGTGCAGTAGTCTTGGACACTTTCCCCAACATTTCTCGTAAGGTTGTTATACTCTTAGAGGATTTAGAGAGGGTTTTTATTAATCTCCCACTTGTTTATGAATGTTTGATAGAGGGAAGGGAGGTCATGTATGCTGTTAGGAGTTAAGTTTTTGAACCATTTCTTTGCTTCTCCTCCTAAGCTTTGGGCAAAAATTCTCATTTTTATGGTGTTCTCCTCTATCTCTTCGTAGTCAAAGGCATCATTCATCCTATCTACTTTCTGTTGGGCAGTGGCAAAGTCAGCTCCAGTAAAGTGAGTGATTTTGGATTGGTAGTCTTGAGGCATGGGTAGTAAAGGTTGGGGTAGAACCAATGGGGCAAACCATGCTGCCATGATTGGAGGTAAAGGAACCGAAGGAGGGCTTGTGAGAGGGGGGTTTGTGAGAGGAGGTGGAGGATGAAGTGGAGTGGTTTGCACAATGGATGTGTGAATGGGGGTGGCAGATGTATTTTGACCAGCAAGCTGAGATTGAGCAGATTTGGAATGGAAGGAGCCAAATTTTTGGAGAAGCTGAAAATCGATGTCAGGATGGAAACTATACTGGACTCTCATAGTCTTAGTTCTAAAAAGGTTTTTTCTTTGGTATAATTAAAATTGGGGATCTTGCAAGGTTGTGAGTTTTTCAGGGACAAAACTTTATTTGTGAATGGTTCTAACAATAGTTGAATCTTCGGTCCTAGAAGTTTTCCACAAAATATTTTCTGGGTCATAAACTATGGTAGGAGGGTTAGGGTCAGGGTGACATCTTATGCTTATCCTTTGCGAAGCCAGATTTCAAACTCAATAATGCAGAGAGGTTGAAAGTTTTTAGGAATGCCTTGAAAACAAACCTATCTGCAAGAATACTAAGTTCACACAAAGAGTGACTGGGTTTTAGACTGTTATGAATGATTAGTGCATTCCTAGGGGAGTCTATGAGAACTAGTGAAGTTAGTAGGCCTACTGGAGGCTAGTGGAGTCTCCAGGTGGATGAGGTTTACTAATTTGTGGGTTAGCTTGTTGTCCACCATCAACAATTCAGAAACCAATCTAGAGGTGTTTTCTGAGTTTCTTATGTAACACTAAGATTTCAATGAGTTTTCTCCGGTTGAGTCGTCATATTGCTAGTATGGTGAATCAATTAGATAGTACTCTTGGATAACACTTGATTTTCTAAGTTTGACAAGGATTTGAGAGTTCTTAAGGTATACTTATGATGTTACTGACTCAGAGTCCCACCGTGATCGCCATTATGTTAGTTCCCCGTAATTTGTTTGATTCGCAAGACCAAATGTACAGGGGTAACATCAAACCAATCTTTGGAGTCCTAGGACCTAGCCTTCCTGGACTCAAAGAGGGCTTTCTCTATGTCTGTGTAAAGGATGTGAACTTGATTTATTTTAGAGTTTTGATTTTAGGCTAGTTATAGGGATTAGGGTTTCTTTGTTTGTTTGGTTGGTTGGGTAGGTTGTCAAGCGGGATAGATAGAGTGAGAGAGGTTTAAGCCATTGGGCTATGGAGTCTGCAAAAGGTCTTAAAATTTTTAACAATAGGTCAAGGGTGTATCACAGGGCAAGTCTAACAAGGTCAAATGGATCTAAAAGCTTATGTGAGTGAAATGAACATCAAATTGCAAACATAGTAGGTGCAAAGGGAAGTTAAGAATCATTTGTCAAATAATTTAACAAGAATAGCCTTTAAGATTACTAAGCATAAGGAAATAACCAAAGAGAGGGCATACCAATAACTTATTTTACCAAACCCTAGCAAGTAAGCACTAAGACAACAATCCAGTGAATCATAGAAAGCAAGAAAATTGTAAATATTCTAGTGATTTCACCTTCAAGCAAAGAAAACATTTAAGATAAACGCATAGTAAAGATCAAGAATAGGGAACTCCTAACTTCATTAATCAAACTACAAATACCTCCAAAGCAACCATTTAAGTTGAGCAAACGGGCATGGCAAATCATAAACCTCTTTAGCTAAACCTAATTAGCAATACTTCAAAGTAAAAAAACCTTAAAAACAATGTTTAAGTAATATCAAAGAGCAGGGCTAACCATAAAAAAACTTTGACATTTGCTTCATTGAATCATTCTTAAGATAAAAAAACTAAGTGGGACTAGAGAGCATTCAAGAATTCTCTAATCTGACCTAGCAGAGGAAAACATAGAAGCAATAGAGAACCAACAGAGCTAAGGTGCCTCTAAACAAAATTTCTTAGCCTAAAATTTCTATCCTACTGCAATAAAAAGATGAGACAAAATGATAACATAAGAAAACAAGTACTGAATAAGGAACACATCACCATTAACTATTCTCATGCATCCTGCAAGTGAGCCTGCTCCATGGTCAAGCAAATCAAGCCATCCACAAAAACCAAAGCCAATTTCTCTTCAATCTCAAATCTATGATTTTCTTCTTAATAATCATCCAACATGTAAAATGAGGCCTCAATGTTGTATTTAACTAGCAAGGAGGACCAAAACCCTAACTAGGGTTTCCAAAATGTCATAAATACATCATAAATGCCATTTTTGTCCATTAAGACCATGCAAGGTCCAAGGCACAAAATATCTAATGTAGTAAATGAAAAATAACTTCTAACACCTAAATTCGGAAAAAACTGACTTTGAGGCTCCTCAATAACTCCAAAATATCTTCAAGTGTGTTTTTTTGACTTTGCAGGCAAGGGCACAACATTGAGGTCCAAGGGCGAAGCGCCTACACTGGGAAAATAGGTCACCTGGCAACTGAGTTTTGAAGGCCTTCCCAGTGTCTGAATGAGCTCCGTGAGAGCTCATTGGAAATCGTGTCAAGTCTACTTTCCAAAAAGGCCTTTAGTTTTTCATTTGGTGTCATTTTCCTACCCAAAAACGAAATCTCCCAGGACTGCTCAAGGCGCAGTGCCAACTCTAAAAGTAGGGCAGAAAGGTGGTTTTTTGGGTGTTTTTGGCATTTTTGGAGGACCAAATCTGCTCCAAATGGATTGAAATTTTGTGTGCATGATGCCTTTGGCCTAATAATTCCAAAAATGTAAGCCAATCCTAAAAAAAGTGCCCCAAAAAAGAGCACAGCGCCACGGGTGCTATGCCCTTGGCACTTTAAATCAATCAAAAACCAAAATTTTCAAAAACTTGCCAAAATTTGAAATTGTCTTGCTCATGGTGTTTGGGATGCCTGTAGGGAAGCATCAGCAAGGATTTCAAGGTTTTATTTGCCTTTTGCCTCATTGAGGGCTTGAATTTTAGCAAGGGCTCTTTTGAGCTTAGCCCTTGCAATTTGTTTCCTCAAGGCATAATGCTTGGCCATTTTCCTCTGAAGGTCAAGATCCCTCTTTGTCTTCTCCAATAGACCCTATAAATGCATGTTTTCCCTCTCAATCTAAGGCTCTTGATCATAGTCAATATCCATGCCAAGCTACTCACTTGGAGTGAGCTACTTTGCCAAGGATGCCTCTTGCTCTCTCTCCTTGGCGAAGGCCTCCTTTAAACCAATTTTTCTTGGCCTCCTCCTAGGAAGCTCTTCTTCCTCTTCATTAGTGTCTCCATATATATTTTGCAGCCTCTTTCTGAGCTATGATATCTCTGACCTCATATATTACCTTTTGTGCCTCTAGTTTCTTGTTTTCAATCTCATAATAGTGAATGACATTCCTAGCCCTTCCTAGATTGGCTTGCAAATATTTTATTTGCGCATCTTTACTCTTGAGAAACATGCTTGAGATCCTTGCTTCATTTTCATCATCACTGTCAACATGAATGAGTTCAAATTCTTGTTCAATATCATGTTTGTCTTCTTCTCCTTCATCAATGACCTTTTCTTTTCCTTTGTCAAGCTACTTGGTTGAAGTAGAAGGCATGGCCCCTTGCCTCTTGAGGGCAGCAAACACATGCCTACTTCCCCTTTGGTAAGTTAAAGGAAAAGGTTCAATTTTGATCATTTTAGTGCCTTCAATAGTGTTGCCATCATGACTGCTATCAGCATTGGTATCCTCACTGTCCTCATTGTTTTTATTAGCACTGCTGCTTTCTGTCTCTTTTTCCTCATTTGATACATTGATTTGTTGGATTTCTGATCTATTGCCATAATCATCATTTCTTCTTTCATGGCTGCTCTCATGTCTCTAAACATCATTATTATCATCTATTTCCATGCTCTCTGCCTTATCACTGATATCCTTGATATCATTATCACTGTCAACATCATCATTTCCTTCTGCTTTAATGCTCTTTGCCTCATTCACATCATCCATGCTGGCATCATTGCTCCTTTCTTTGTTGCTTTCTCTTGTACTAATACATTCTATCTCACAGATATTGGCTTCATTGACATCAACCTCTCTTTCATTATCTTGACTGCTATTTTCCTTACTGATTTCTTCATGGCTCTTTTCCTCACTGCCTTTATCACTGCCATGAGCCCCACTAACATTTTCCTCATTGACATATTGGCTCTTTTCTCCACTGTCATCATCATCATCATCATTTCTGTTTCTTTCTTCATTACTGTCATTACCCTCACTGTTGTGACCTTCACTGTGCTCTTGACTGCTCTCATCAGCCTCACTGCTCTCATGCTTGCTGCTATGTGCCTCACTAACCTCTTCTTCACTGGTTTCTTACTCATTATTGCTTGATTCATCATTACCCTCTCCCTCATTGACATTTGATTGCTCATTGTCACTTCCCTCATTGTCTGATGCATTGTGAGGGTGATGAAGGAGGGTTTCCCTGAGGTGAAATAATATGTGTAGATGGTGAAACATGTTCATCAGGAGATGATGGAGGAGTAGGGATAGGAGGATGATATGATGAAGGCATATTTTGCTGAGGATGGGCTTGTGGATTGGTGAACACTTCATGGGAAATGAAAACCTCCCATGGAATTCCCTTCTACTGTAATTGGTGCAACACAACCATCTTAATCAAAGAGTGATGAAATAAGCTTTGCATCTGCTGAGGGAAATCTCTATTCTGTACAATATAGGACATCTTGTCAATGCTTCTGTAGAGGTAATAGGGTAGGTGTAGCATCATAATCCTAGTAAAGTGCATTAGCAGCCTAATGTGATAGGAGTAAAGCCTAGAGAACCTTCCCTCACATGTAAAATATTTCATGATAATTCTCATCAAAGGTGCATATATCTCCAGCAAATGTGAGAAAGGTAAGATGGATTTGCAATTTTCTTTGTATCTAGGTTTTAAGAAGGGTTCATAGTATCTCATGTCAAGATTGGCCTTCTTGAACCATTTCTCCCCTACAATAGGTATCTCAGTGGCATTGGAAAAAGCATCAGAAGACAGCTCAAAGTTTACTCCTGCAATGTTAACTTGTTTCTCATGCAAGTTAAGTATGAGGAGCCTAGTTAACTCATAGTGGTTTTGCTCCTGTTGTACCCTTTCACAAAAATCATAACACCCCACATGCTGGAAACATGAAACAGTCATGGGAGATGCCATCAACTCTAAGTTGTTGAGGGGTTCAAACCTATTAATTTTTCCACCTTTGTGTTGATGCCTCCTTGGCATTTGGCCTTCTCCATTCTCTTGACATTTTAACAATTCTGCCCTTGAAACCCTAGCACTGATTATGAAACTAATATGGAAGAGGGTAATGGAGTGGTGATGAAAAAGGCAGCTTTCTACAAGTGAATGAAATTAATGAGTGAGGGTGTAAATTGGGAAAAATGAGAGGCTAAATAACTTGAAGGCAACCCAACTGATATGTCAAACTCTGCTGTGAAACACCTTGCACTGATGACAATTTGAGATGAGGGGGGGCATGTAATGTCAATGTTTTGCAGTATAAGGGACTGAGTATTATGTTAAGCTTTGATGGATGACCAATCTCAAACCAATGCAACCACCTCAATTTACCCCTATTTTTACTGATATTTCCTTATAGGCAGATGATGGAGGCTTGATCAGTGTTTTTAAGCATGAAATTAGGTTTTAGGTGCCTGAAAACACTGAGTTTGCCTTTCTTACTGATACTCTTTACATCTCCTTGAGGCAATGACACATTCACCTTGGCAAACTTTTGGGATGACTGCACACATCAATACCTTCACAATCCTTCTTTCTTCTTCTATCATCATGGAGTTTTACCATTATCATTTCACCTTCTCTGGTCACTTTCCAAAACCCTAGATGTTTGGAGTGTTTGAGACATTCATTAATGTTGTTTTCTAAGTTCTCTATACCTCTTTCAAGTTCATTCATTTCTGTCCTTTTCACCTCATCTTTTTCCCTATTTCATCCATAATTTCTAATAAACTTTTTTTAAAAAACTTCCCGGATTATCCACATTGCTAGAAAACGAGTGTCGACGTTTCGAATCCCAACGGGGATCCATCATCAGGACATTTCTTGAATGAAGGAATTGAGAAAAAGACTAAGACCTTAAATATAGGTAGAAGTAGCTTTCTAGAAAAGAGCCGACCAAATTTTATAATTTTTTATATATTTATTAATTTATTTTATAAAAGAGTCGACCAAAGTTTATAATTTTTAAATATTTATTAATTTATTTTATAAATATAATATGATCCTAATTCCATAAATTTTATTCTATCAAGGTTAATAATCTACGTTATAAGGTTTAAATATAAAAGAAAAGGGGGGTTCCTACAAGGTTAAAGATCTAAATAAACTAATAAAGCTTCTAATTTAAACTTTTTTAAGGCCTAGAAAATATTTAATATGATTAAATAATTGAAGGTGAATTATTAATAGTTAATTAAACAAAGGAAAAATTAAATTCTAAATATATAATTAAATTAAAAGGATATATTTAGTTACTATATCATTTTAATTTATTATATACCCAATTTTATAAAAACTTATTCTATATCCAATTATATTTTTTAAAATTTTTTAATTTTAAAGCTCTAATTTTATTAGAGTATTAATTACTAACCAAGATAAAAGATTAACTTCTTTTATGTTTGGTTTGGTTTGTCTTTTCCAGGTCATTTCTACCATTTGATTCACTGTTTGGCACTTTACTGGGCTATCAAGCTCAAAAACCTTAGTTCTCCTTAAAACCAAGCTATTTTCCCCTCTCCTTGCTATGAATGTCTTTATTTAGGAGCAAACTTTTTACCTTACCAACTTTTTGCTGATAGACATTTTAACACTCCTATAGAAGTGTCAAAGTCCACATTTACCCTTTGCAAAACTTGAATTTGATAAGGTCGTATTATTTGTAAACCTCCACATTTCTTCTTGAGTAACCATTCCTTATCATTCCAATACCTCAAAACCAAATTCTTAATAAAGAAAAACAGTGTCTGAAACACCAATGATTTACCTTGGAACATATGAAACCCTAATTGACCTAGTGGGAGGACTCTTTGACTTTGTATTTGACTGAAAATTGTCTTGGAGCCTTCAAGCGTAAAAACAGAGTATTGACAAAGTGGTGTATTGAAGATCCAAAATCCAATATACTTGATTTATCTAAAGAGCCTACAGAGATAGTTTTGAAACCATCAATGCTTGAGGAACCTGGTGAACATGGGAAGGAATAGGCCTATAGGTAACCCTAGATGTAAAGTGGAGTTGTGGGAAAGGGAAAAACAGAGTGATGAGGTCATAGGTAGGAAAAAAGGATGAGGACGAGTGGCACAAGCCCATAAGGAGTCCTGTAGGAGTTGCAGGGTGACCATGGAATGGAAAAATGGTAGAATAGTGAAAATTTTTCCATAAGGATAATGAAGGCAGTGAGATTTCTAAAACTCACAATATTCAGGGAATTTTGTTTTTAGAAATATATAACCAATATTTAGTCATCTACATATAGTAAAAACTACTGATGACTAACAAAACACTATGGAATAATTTACAATAGAATTTATGGTCAAAACATTTAAGAGTTAGAATAGAGTCTTTAAGTGATCACAATAAAAATAATACACATTAGAGATATATACATGGATTATATATATCAAGCTGAAGCAACATCTTCCTACACTTAGTGTCCTAGATGGCCAAGGCAAAGTGTCATGAAACCAATCATACAGTCATTCGTATATCTCAGTCAAAAAATTATTAATGTCACAAGAATCACAAGGGTTGATATGTCAATCAAAATTTCAAATTATCCTCTAAAAACTCATATAGAATGTGGGGTAACAAGTCCTATGACATCCAACCTGTGATTTTCAATGGGAAATCATCAACAACCTCTTTGGAGAAATAATGTCCCATTAAGGGGTTCAATCAGAGGTATGAGGCCCCACCAATTTTATAGTTGAAGAAGTTTGAATATTGGCCTGTCAATTTTGGCCCTAAGTAGGCAAGGCAACATGGAAGGAGGTGACCCCCTTAGAAAAGTTCAAAAGGGGAAGGCCACATAAGGTCTTATATAAAGATCTAAATCCAAGTACCTCCCTCATAAAAATAGTTAGACATGTATTTAAAGAAAGTAGATAATGACCATCTAAATCTTGATAAAAGAAAATAGAACATCCCTTGAATCCCATAATAAATGGAGCATCTACATATGAGGTGATCCTCTAACTCAATGTTGTGTATATGGAAAAGCTAGAATATGTTATTGAGAAGAGGAATATCATGATGTCATTAGTTTCAACTAGACACTAAGATAAACCCACTTTGAAACCACCAAGGGGGATCTAAAGGGCAACATCTAGTGCTCTTGTGTGTATGAGGGTTAAAAAATAAGACCCCCTCTTATTTGCATGAAGTGTTCCTAGTACAAATCCATCTTAGAGTCAAGGCCATGAAAAGATGAATTCAAAGTACTAAATTGATTGTTTATAAATAACCTCTTTAACAACTTGACACAAACATATAATGATGTCATTTACATTGGAGGTGTACGTCACTTGAATCATGTTACAACTTTAATCACTCCCCCACAAAAAGGTGTCATGCTCCCTTGTGATGATGCATCAACCCTAATGGAGAAAAATCTAGTGGTGTAAAGGGAATTTAAACATGATGTAATTTTAATAGTGCCCTACATATTTCTCGTGAACAAAATGTGTTGTTGTTCCAATCCCACCAAATATTTTTTATTAGAATGCATGGGAAACCTTTATAATAATCTTCCATGATGTTGTGTAACTAATTTTGAAATTTTCTTCCAAGCTTAGATAGGACCACGAGTCTATCGTGTTCAAATTTTCAAGGGTGGTGGTGATGACCTGCACTGTTTTGGGACAAGAAATAAATAAGTGTGAATAAATATCATTATATGACTTGCATAAAGGATATATGTTGGGGTGATTCATAGATTATCATGTATATTTCTCATGAACAAATTGTGTTGTTGTTCCAATCCCACTAGATATTGTTGATTAGAATGCATGGGAAACCTTTATAATAATCTTCCATGATGTTTTTAACTAATTTTTGAAATTTTATTACAAGCTTAGATAGGACCATGACCAGTCTATCATGTTCAAATTTTCAAGGGTGGTGGTGATGACC
Organism: Pinus albicaulis; assembly: GCA_034641835.2. Lineage (NCBI taxonomy): Eukaryota > Viridiplantae > Streptophyta > Pinopsida > Pinales > Pinaceae > Pinus > Pinus albicaulis. The sequence continues at coordinate 83,846,732 of CM076571.1, read as the reverse complement.
TACATCGTTTTGGGACAAGAGATAAATAAGCGTGAGGAAATATCATCATATGACGTGCATAAAGGATACATGTTGGGGTGATTCGTAAACTATCATGGATATTTCTCGTGAAAAAAATGTGTTGTTGTTCCAATCCCACTAGATATTGTTGATTACAATGCATGGGAAACCTTTATAATAATCTTTCATCATGTTGCGTAACTAAGTTTTGAGTTTTTCTTCCAAACTTAGATAGGACCACGAGCCTATCATGTTCAATTTTGCAAGGGTGGTGGTGATGCCGTGCACTGTGTTGGGACAGCTAGAGATAAACAAGTGTGAAGCAATATCATCATATGAATTGCATAAAGGATATATGTTGGGGTGATTCGTAAAGTATCATGGATATACCACTAGACAGTTCATCATAACAGACCAGATAAAACTATATTTAAAAATGAATGAATAAGAGTTTGTGACAGGAAGTGTCAGTGAGTTTCGGGTGTGCTAAGGAGGGAATAATGTCAAAGAATGATAGGAAATGTTAAGGCATGCTAGAGGCCAGGGAAACATGCCAAGATGTGCCAGGTGCCAGGGTGTGCCAATGCATGCCAGGGCGGAGTGTTTAGGAGTGCCAAGGAAAAAAAGGGAGCACTAGTCTCAAATGCATGGAAATGAATGAATAAGAGTTCTTGACAAGGAGTATCAACGAGTTCTAGGTGTGATAAGGAGGGAGTTTAAAGGTATTAAAGGTAGTGCCAAGGAATGCTAGAGTGCTAGGGTGACATGCTAGGATGTGCCAAATGATAGGGTGTGTCAATGAGTGCTAGGGAGTGCCATGAAAACACAAGGGAGAACTAGTTCAAAATGCATGGAAATGAATGAACAAGAGTGCGTGATAGGGAGTGTCAGTGAGTTTCAGGTGTGCTAAGGAGGGAGTAGCAAGGTTATTTTTTAGGAAATCCCAAGGTATGTTAGAGTGTCAGGGCATGTCAGGGAGTGTTAGTGTGCAAGCCCTTCTTCATTTATATTACAAACTACAATATAACAAGATAGAGCTCTTGTAGCATGGATCATGACCCTTTACAATCACACTAATACAAGGAATACAACTAGGGCTTGATGTTAATCCTTTGACAACCAATCTATCTTGAACAAGACAACACTTAACCTACTTGCTGATGGTAGCCACACACAACCCTTCCATTCCACAAGTTTAATAAGAGCACCACAGGTTTAATGTTTGGAGAACAAGGGGCCACCCGCTTGTCCAACACTTTTGATGGGTCCCATGCATCTTTATGGCACTCATGGACCCCAGTATGCCTCCTAGAAGGCCCTAAGACATCATTTGACCTCTTATGAGGCTTATTATTCCATGTATGAGATAGTTTGGAGGGATTGCCACCAAAATTTAGGGTTACTTGCATATTTTATGTTTAGGGGCTAATGTAGGCCCATAAGCCAATTCGATCAACTCCTAATCAATGTATAAATAGGAGTTAGTTGGATTCATTTGTATCTTCACTTGACTTGGGATCTCTCTATCTTTAGAGAACTTCACATTTTTCCTTGGAGGACTATTTTGGATGATGAATGCATTTTGATGTATGGATTTGGGCTATTTTTATATTGGAGATTTTTTTTTCCAAATGTGAAGCTGGTTGGATATACTCTCTAAAATTGTGAGTGCAAATTTAACGTTATTCTTCTTGTTGATTCATACTATTAAATTTCGCTATAACTAGGGCTAATTGTTGCATGATGGAAATGTGGAATTATGTGTCTATTTAGCTTATTTAATGTATGGGACATTGTTGGATGAATAAAATGTCTTAGATATCATTTTATCTCAATAAAATTGCACCATTTGTATGAAGTGTAAATGCTTTAAGGTCACTTTTCGTTTTCCTCTAACATTGGACGAAGTTAAATTTATGGGCCTCCTTGATCAAGAAACCAAATTCTTGTTCATTATCGCCCCTAACACCATATCCTCAAGTAAATTATGCACTAGTCCCTCAAAAAGGGTGATGATTTCCCCCCCTTTTTTCACAATTTTCCATTTTTCCCTAGGTCTATCCTCATTAGGTCACCTAGGGCATCAATTTCCCAAGAATCTAGCTAGAGGAAAACTTCAATCTCCTAGAGGAAACTGCATTGGTGGGTCCCCTCACTCTCCTCAGAATTTGGGCCAATTCCAACGATGGAATCTCTGGATACCTCAAGCCTTAGCTCTAGGATCAAGTTTTGCATAGGTGTTCCCAAGGCTAGAACCTAGTAGGATTAATTTGACCCATATAAGCAAAAAATATTGCTTGATCCTTTCCCCTAAAATTTTCCAGGATAGAACATCATTGGTTGCTAAATTCCATCCCCGAACTTGGGCTGGGTCCACTTGGCCCCGTGTGGTCCCATTTGGTGTCAAAAGCCTTTCATCAAGGACAATTTTGGAATCCAAGTTCCCAAAGGATTTTATGGATTGATAACTTCCTTCATAAGTCTTATTCTTCTCCCTCAACGCTTCAATCCCCCTCCTCTCTCCCTAGTAGATCCAATCCCTTGCTTAAAAGGCAATCATGTCCCACTCTTTATTCTATCTTAGGGAAAGGGTTTCTAGGGTCACTTCCCACCTATTCATTGACCTATAATATGAAAGTGACTTCCTAAAATACCGGGACTCCTCCCATTGGTGAAAGTCTGTGGAGAGAAAGGAGACTTAGTTGTGGTGACTGTTGTGGACAATTTTGTCACCCCTAGAGACAACCTAGAGTTGCTATAGACCAGTGCCTAGGACATCTTAATATAGCAAGGAGCTCATAATATAGTTTGGGTTGTCAATCCAAAAGCTCTCTTACTATCTCTTGTTAAACAAGGAAATTAGTTTAAATGGGACCAATCTCTCTCAGAAGCTGGTACAAAGATAAGAATAATGTAGGAACATCATGCAACACTCCAGTACAAAAGCATCAGACAGTTAAGAGACAGCTTACTGCAAAGAGGGCCAATTCAAATAACATGTCATAGAAATCAAATATCAGAGAGTGGATACAGTGAAGAAACATGAGGAAGATATTAGTTAGTATGAGGCTGACACCCAGATACACAACAAAATCACATACAGGCTTATCCAACTAAGAATCCATACATGACAATGGCGTTTTAAAAGCACTCTCCTCAAGTAACTAATATAGCAGAAAGTATGAATGAAATGAACATGGAACAGTATATCATGACTAGGCCTATTTAAAGTGCTTGACTAATCCAAGTATGGGCACCAACTAGGATGAATCCTTACTTAAGATCAGTGAGCCACTCACATTCTAGAAGATGATACAAGAAGATAAATAGCATGGAATGAGGTTTTATATTAACACATAAGAGAAAATTACATACTGTGAGATACCAAAGACTAGAATCCTCATTACAGTTATAACTCCTCCTCACTGAGACCCTATGGGCTCTGAGCCTTCATACAGAAACGTTACAAAATGTATACAAAATCCTTTTCACTGCACAGTTTGCCGATAGAAATCTGGAACCCCTACAATGTCTTTCTTTCTCGTTTTTATAGAAGAAGGAGAAAATTCTAGAGAATGAGGTAGGTGATATACATTTAATGATCTTATTTAAACAAATTTGAAAGGAAAACCCGCCTATGCTGTTTGGCGGTGCTGAACTGATGCAAGTACTCTGCTACTACTTCATGAAATAAATGCTGAAGATAAAAATCTCCTTATGAACAAGACATAAAGAATAAAATATACAAACATTCTGTACTTGACTGAAAGAGGAAAATTTGCTGCAATAAAACCCTGAGGTTGCTTGTATTTGTGTATAGTACTCTCGGCCCTCTAACTTTGAATTTCAACCTCAGATCTTTAATGCAGGGTTTTGTGTCTCTTAATCTTCCGCTGATATTTCATGCTGCCCCATTAATACTCTCACCTGCTCAAATCTATCTCTTGATTTTCTCTGGAGGGTTCTATAGATTCGTAATCTTGCTTTCTTTAATGATGGTCATATCATACAACTACCCTTGGCTTCCCTCCTGAATTTCTTCCTCGAAAACTGTCAAGGGCGGTGCTCCTGACCTCTGCGAACAAAGCAGCAAATCATGATGAATCTTCTACTGCGGCAAACCTGCAAAAACACAAACCAGTTAAGGAAAACCAGACCGGGATGGAGATGAGGACGATGGTGACGATGAAGGCATGGCCATATGGCAAGAACATGTAGGGTGGTGGAGAAAATACAGTGGAGACTTTGACGGGGCGTAATTTTTCCACGTAAAACAGTTTAAACCTGATGAATGAATAAAAAGGATGAATATGAATGAAAACACACACACACACACACACACATATATATATATATATACGGCAGGGGAAGAATACTATGGACACGCGAGATGATGACACATGGGTGTACGAAGGACAGGTGGAAGAATGACGTGGCTGTGGAGTCAACAGGCGGAGAAAAATGCGTTCTGGGCCGTCGGATCTTGAAACCTGATCAACGACTCAGAGGCGCTGGGAGCGATGTAGCAGTAGGGCCACGGGACACGACAGACACGGGTTAACGCGCGCGCAACTAAGTCGAGAGGTAGTCGTTGGATGAATATTTTGAGATCGGACGGTTTACGATCATTCCGCTGCCCGGCCATTGACCAACCTTTAACGCGCGAAATGGTGGTTTTGAAAATCGTACATGGGGACACTTGTCGCGCGTTCAATGGGATCGCTGGCCCCATAGAGAATACCGCCAGCCTTATAAAGGTGGTGCGGAATGGAACCAGTGGTTTTCTGCGACGGGATACGGATGCAGGGACCACCACATAAAACAACCTCCGCTCCGTCGATTGGACTTGATCGAACGGTTGCAGTTGTGCCCGAAAGCGTAAAGCGACGAGCTCTTTTTGACTTAGCATATAGTTTCGAGCCCGAGTCACATGGGAATGAGGACAGAGGGGCTAAATCTGAAGAGGCTAGGCCTGATATGTTTTTTAAATATGGATTTTAACCTTTGCAGGGTGGGTTTTTCCGGGCGGAAAAGCGTAACGACAAACAAAATATGGAAGTCTTTGGCCGTGAAAGATGTTTTAAACAGGCCCGAAGGGAACTGGTGGCCAATGTTTAAATAGGGGGACTGATATGCACAACAGTGAAAATGGGCTAAGCCTCCACCGTTGCCCTTGTCCTAGCAGTTGCCCTCTTAGGAACCCCTTTTAGGTCCACTACTAATTTGAGTGGTAACAAGTTGTCCACAACTCCATTTTTGAACAACTCTTTGGTATGCCCACTTTTTCCATACTACGGCTCCAAGATGAGAATTCTAGGGCTATGGAGATTGCCCTTCTTCTCACTGAATTAATCCTCTACAATATAGTGAACTAGGGCTAGTTGGTTGGCCCACTTGACTGCTACTTTAGTCCTTCAAAGTCTGCATATCCTTAGGCCCTATACAACTGCCCTTCTACCAATCTTGTTGTCCTTCATAAGTACAATATTTAGGGCTCTTCTTTGAAAATCACCTAACAACCCTCCAACTATACTTGGACTACCATCAATCTGCCCAACCACAATCAATTATTTTTACTGATCTAGGGCTCACAATATTGTCTTCGTCTCGGGATCTTCAAATATTCCACCTAACAATAGTTTGAGTCCTCTCAAAATCATTTTTCTTGTGTATTGACAATTTGATATTAGTTTTCCAATCTATGAACAAATCTAAACTACTCCTCTTATCATCCTTCTAAAAATCTGTAGATGACTGAAGTAGGGTCACAAATCAACCACTAACATTCCATTCACTAATTTTTTATAGGTCGCTTCAGATATTTGTCTAAAACTCCATGGATAGTCCACCAAAATCAACTCCTCTACATGCCAATCCATTCTTCACATGGCACATTTCTTCTGCATGCCCAATCTTCTACTCAAGTTCCACCCTCTTTTGGATTGTCTATCTCCACACATACTGAATTTGCAAACCATCTTCCAGATTTGTGGTCTATATTGCAAAATAAACCTCGCTCTAAGGGTCACAACTACTCTTCTTCTATGAAATTTTTTCAGTCTTAAGGGCATACCTTATGAACTAAACATGCTAGGAAACAGTCCTAAATAGGACACTATACTTATGTACTTCTAATTGTTGTAGAACAAACCCTATCCAACCATAGAAAAAAAACCACAACTCTTGCCTCCATAAGAGACTTGACCTAGCTCATATGGATCCATAGATTCTGGGCATTTCTTTGTTGTGAAACCAGATCCAAAAATAGAAGAAAAGAGATATCAACACCTTATAAATAAGCCACTTCGAGGGGGAAACCTCCAATACATTACATGAATGAACAATTCTTGGATGATACAAATGAAAAAACTTCCTTTCTATATATAGGAGTCCATGGGGCCATAATGTAATCCTAGCCGACTTAACAATAATAATGTAAGGGCACAATAATAACAATATGAGGGTTACAGGGGTACAACGATAATAAGAAAGGGGTTACACTAACAGCAATAAGGGACTATACTAGTAATATAGGGACTTAACATGCCCCTCTCCTTCAAACAAGTGTTGTCCTCAATGCTTGATTATTTCTTGATGCTTCTGTATAAAATTCTCATCCTCCCATGTGAAAACTTCTGCAGAAAAGTTCTTCCACTTGCTGAGATACTTTGAAATTGATCGTACTTGTAGAGTTCTTGTTTTTGTGACTTCTTCATAACTACTTTCGATGTGATGTTGATATTCTTGTTGTTTCATTTGATTCTGCACCAAATTTAGGTTATCCTTTGAGAGTTGGAGAACTTGTTGTTGATGCTCGATGTGATCTTCCACTACTTTATCATCCATATTAGATTTAATTTGATCCTTAAAACCATAAAACTTAGCCTCCATTTCTTCTTTTAAACCATCTATGTCATCTTTTGTTTCTCTTCGTAAGATTGAAATTTGTTGCACTTGGTACTGTAATTTTGATATCTCATACTGCAATTCTTCCTCTTCATGCGTCATAGTATAGATTTCTGAGGGATTTTTCTTTCTTTTGAGGAGCTTGATATTGAAACTGAATTATCTCTACGATTTTGGATCTTCAATATCTGAAATTTGGCACTGAGGTAACCCACTAAATCCTCCTTCAAATTCCATAGGTCTGACCTGATTTGTATTCTTGAAGACAAAGTTGTGCCCAATCTCCTACGATGACCTAATTATGGACTGGTTCAGTAGAGAGAACTTGTACGACTTACCACGTGTCACTTCTTTCTCCTTTGGCAATGAAATTTATAGACAGGAAACTGCAGTCCCTGTACTTGTAGCCACTTTTTATATAATTCCAATCCGATGCTCAGAGAGAGAGTTATGAAGATTTTCCCTTGATCACCTATTTGAGATGAAATTCGGGAGCTTGAAAAAGTCCTAACTTCCACAAACCATATCTTCGAAAATATTGTGAACCAAACTCTGCAATTTTGCGACGATGTTCCTTAGGATTTCGGCTTCGCGTTCTAAAAATTTCAGCTTCTGAACCTTCGTAGAAAAAATTTATAGTGCAAATTCTGCGATGACCTGTTTTGGTTAAATTGAGGAGCATGAAAAAAGACCTAACTTCCACAGATCATATCTTCGAAAATATTGTGAACCAAGCTCTGAAATTTTGCGAAGATGTTCCTCAGGAGTTCGGCTTCACACTCAAAACATTTCAGCTTCTGAACCTTCGTAGAAAAAATGTTATAGAAAAAATTCCACATGACTTGTTAGGAGCAGCGAAACCCTAGAATCCAAAGCTCTGATACCAAATGTTGTGAAACCAGCTCCAAAAATAGAAGAAAATAGATATTACTGCCTTAGAAATAAGCCACTTCAAGGGGGAAACCTCCAATACATTACATGAATGAACAATTCTTGGATGATACAAATGACAAAACCTCCTTTCTATATATAGGAGTCCATGGGGCCACAATGTAATCCTAGGCAACCTAACAATAATAATGTAAGGGAAAAATAATAACAATATGGGGGTTACAAGGGTACAAAAATAATAATAAGGGGGTTACACTAACAACAATAAGGGACTATACTAGTAATATAGGGACTTAACATTCTTTGACTGAATCTTTACAAGAACTTCAGATCTCAATGTCAACCCTCAAACTAGGGTTACCTCAGTCATTATTACGCCTGCGTCTACTTCTGTTCTGGCTCTAAATTAGAGTGCAAGCCCTCCTCCATTTAAATTTATCTTTATAACCACCATAAGACAATATCGTATCAACCCTCTCTTTTATTTCATGTAGAAAATATAACCAACGAGATTCAATTTGATCTTGTAATGTACTAATTAAACAAGATATTGCATCCTTCCTACAATTTGTAGAAACAAAATACGATCGCACAATCACATATAAGTAAGAGAAAGAAATTATCAATCGCAAAACAAAAGATGTATATGGGAAAAGCAAATGCTCAAAATCCATCTATCTCTATTTTGTATTAAGTCAAGGAATCATGAAACAATACAATGCTTAATCTCTCATGAGATTCTCTAACACTCTTCCAATTGTCTCCTACTAATAGGCAAAATCGGTCTAGTACTTAGCCAATTCTCAACCTTCCTTCAGCCTGCCTTGCTCACACAATTCCTAGGGAATTAGCTCCCTATTATTTAGGAAAATTAGCCTTCCTTTATTGTGCAATCCATCATGGAATCCCAATGAATTTATAATTGCACATGGGGAATTTTGTATAAATACAATTGATAGTTATGTTCCCTTTAACCTCTCTCTCAACTGGGTCTTCCTCGGAATTGACATGCATGCAAATATTAATAGAGAATTATCAATTATATGATTGATCACTCATTGTGAGTTAAATCTAATTTAATTCAGTGGACCTCTCACTAGATCATCACTTAGTTAGAACTAGTTAAACTGATTTTAACTTAATTAATTGAGTTAACTAATTCACATCTACACCACACTAATGCATCAACTGCAACTGGACCCCCAAAATATTAGTATACATCTACATGCCTCATATTAGACCCTCATGATCTAGAAATATGTAGGAACACAATAAAATACAAAAATAAACATAAACACATAGATGTAGTAGGAATAACACTTCCTTTCATTAATATAAAATAATGAAAATTTCTTACAGACACAATGGAAAACAAACTAGCTTGGGCGATGGTAGCTTATCTCTAAGAAGAGATGTGGCGGCTACATGCCTCTGAATTGTGTTACAATTAGGCTTAAGGGCCTTTTTATTATTGAAAAATTAAAGAAAACCTTAACTCGAGGAGATGTAACAGCAAGAGTTTATGGACCCTGTTGGGGGTAGTTGGGAAACCAATTTCCCAGGGTCATAACTTGGTCATATGATCTTTGTTTGACGCATATGATACCTCATCAAAAATATCTCTCTGAGGAATAAAACTAGTAATTTTATTTCTATGAAATCACCAAACATTTCATGCCCAAAAAATGTCATTTGGGGCCTCAAAGTTTTTCCAGAAGTTCAGACCCGAAAAAATAACAAAAATAGTAAATTGTGCTATAATTAAGGAAACTAAAAAACTGAAAGAGACAATGTAGAGGGCCCAAGTGGAATAGGAAGGTGGCCAACAATATCCACCTCGATCACCTAAACTCGAATTTCTTGATCTAACTCAGTCATCATGACTTAGTTAACTGACCCAAGTTGTTATGAGATAAAATTACAATTTATTGTCCAATTTATTTAAGAGAAAAATAAATTAGACGCCTCACATTCCTCACTCCTGGTACATCAAAATTCCTCACCAGTGTGGGTGAATTTTTTTTGTCCTTTATGGTTTCCAATTTCATTGTTTCTTGTTGCAAATTTCAACACTCCCTCTCAACAAGAAAGGAATTCAATCTATCCCGATCTAGTTCCTTTGGAATTTTGCATGCAACACTTATCTAGTGTTTTTTTCACCTGAAAATCTTGAAATTGAATAGCCTTCGAACAACTGAATCAGTTTAATGCATTTGTCATCAGATTCTTCTGACTGCTGCTAGCTATTGCACCTGTCTACTAGACTCTTTACGTTGCTACTGACATGTGCATCCATGCCCTTTGCATTTTTTCCAACTCTGATCTGTGCTCCAGTATCTTACATCTGTCGCTCTGATTTCTATCTTCCTGAAATTTGAGTGCATCAATAACTAATCCTTCCTGCTACTTTTGTATTGTGGATTCCTCATAGCTAGGTTCGATCCATGAGACACACCATCTCAATGGACCCTACCCAAATTTCTTGTCTTGGGATTATGTCTACACATCACTCCACCTTTCACCTGGAGATATGGTTGCATGTGCTCCCTCTGCCCATCTGGATTGAAATTTCCCCTAATGGAGGTGTCTTCTTGAGTGGAAAATTCCACTCAGTCTCCTCTCTACTTCTCTAATTGTGGCTACTCCACAACATTCTAAAATTGCTTCTAAGGCTGCATGTTGAGAGGTAATGTGTACTCCCTCTCAACAGCCTGTTAGGTCCCCGTAATTTGTTAGATTGGAAAGACCAAATGTACAAGGGTAACATCAAACCAACTTTAGAGTCCTAGGACCTAGCCTTCCTGGACTCAGAGAGGGCTCTCTCTATATTTGTATAAAATATGTGAACTTGATTGATTTTAGGGTTTTGATTTTAGGCTAGTTATAATGATTAGGGTTTGTTTGTTTGTTTTGTTTGGTTGGGTTGCTTGTCAAGCAAAACAGATAGAGTAAGAGAGGTTTAAACCATTGGGCTATGGAGTCTATAAAATTTCTTGAAAAGTACAACAATAGGTCAAGGGTGTTTCGGAGGGTAGGTTTAACAAAGCCAAATGGATCTTCAAAGCTTATGTGAGTGAAGTGAACATTAAATTGTGAGATTAGTAGTTTTAAAGGGCAGTTAAGAATCCTTTAACATGTACTATAACAAGAAAAGTCTTTAAGAACACTATTCATAAATAAATAACCAAAGACAGGGCATACCATAAGCTTCTTTGACCAAACTCTAGCAAGTAAACATTAAGACAACAATCCAGCAAACCCTAGAGAGCAAGAAACTTGTAAATTCTCTAGTGATTTCACCTTCAGGCAAAGAAAACATTTAAGATAACATATAGTAATGATCAAAGAGAAGGGAACTAATAAATTCCTTAATCAAACTACAAATACCTTCAAAGCAACAATTTAAGATGGAAAAAAGGGCAGGGCAAACCATAAACATCTTCAGCCAAACACTAATTAGAAATACTTCAAAGAAAAGACCTCAAAAACAATGTTTTAAGTTATACCAAAGGACAGGGCTAACCATAAACTACTTTGGCATTAGCTCCATTAAATGATTCTTAAGATAAACAATCTGAGTGGAACTAGAGAGCAATTAAGAATTCTCTAATCTAACCTAGCAGAGGAAAACATCTAAGCAATAGAAATAGACAGCCTTAAGGTGCCTCTAACAACATATCTTAAGATAAATTTTCTATTATATTGCAAGATAAAGATGAAACAATATGAAAACATAAGAAGACAAGTACTAAATTAGAAATACATCATCATTAGCCATGTTCATGAATCCTGCAAATGTGCTTGCTCCATTTCCATTCAAATCAAAGCATTCACAAAACTCCAAAGCCAATTTCTCCTCAACTCCAAGTCTATGATATTGAGTTTAACAATAAACCAAAAACAACAATGAGGCCTCCATGTAGTATTTAACTTGCAAAGGAGGACCAAAACCCTAGATAGGGCTTCAAAATGTCATTAATTACATCATAATTGTCATTTTTGTCCTATGAGACCATGCAAGGCCCAAGGCACAAATATCCTAACTTAATCAATGCAAAAAACAATTTTAACATAACTCCTCATCTAAATTTGGAGATATTTGCCTAATAAGCCTTCAAAATATATTTTTAATTTACTCCAAGTGTTTTTTGTTGACTTTCTGGCAAGGGCGCAACACCAAGGTTCAAGGGCGCATCGCCAAATTTGGAAGAATTGGTCTTTTTGCAGCTGATATTTGGAGACCTTCCTGGTGTCCAAATGAGCTCCATGATAGCTCATTGGAAAGCCTGTCCTGTCTAGTTTCCAAAAATTCCTTTATTTTTATGATTCGTGTCCATTTTCGTATTTAAAAACCACTTTTTCCAATACTTCTCAGGGTGCAGCGCCAGTGCTGAAAATAGGGCAGAAAGGTGATTTTTTGCTTGTTTTTTGCGCTTTTGGAGGACCAGTTTTGCTCCAAATGAGCTGAAATTCTTTGAGAGTGATGTACTTGGCATGATGAACATGAAAATTTAATCCATTCCTTCATTGGGTGCCCCAAAAAAGAGTGCAGCGCTAGTGGCGTTGCGCGGTTGGACCTTCAAAACAGTCAAAATTTCCAAAAACTCAAAAAGATGTCAAAATTTGGATTTGTGTCCTGATCATGTCTGGGATGCTTGCAGGGATGCATCAACAAGAATTTCAAGATTTTATTTTTCCTTTTCCTCTTTTAGGGCTTGAATATTTGCAAGGGCTCTTTTGAGCTTGGCCCTTGCAATCATGTTTCTTAAGGCATAATGCCTTGCCATCTTCTTTTGCAAGTCAAGGTCTCTCTTGGTCTTCTCCAACTAATCCTCCAAGTGAAAATTTTCCCTCTCTAGCCAAGATTCCCTATCATATTATATTTCCATGGCAAGCAACTCACTTGGAGTGAGCTGCTCTGCCAATGCTATCTCTTGCTCTCTTTCCTTGGCTAGATCCTTCTTCAAGCCAATTGTCCTTGGCCTCCTCCTAGGAAGCTGATCTTCCTCTTCTTTAACGTCATCATGAATGTACAAGACCTCATCTAGCTTTTCCTTGGCTCTTCTAGCCTCTTTCCAAGCTCTGGTAGCTCTGACTTCATAGATGGCTTTCTCTGCCTCTAACTGTTGGTTTTCCACCTCAAAGAAGTTGATCACATTCTTGACCCTCCCAAGATTGGCTTGTAGATCCCTAATCTGGGCATCTTTTCTCTTGAGTAGCATGTTTGTGATCCTTTTCTCATTCTCATCATCACTGTCAAGGTGAATTAGCTGAAATTATTATTTAGTCTCATGTTTGTCTTCTTCTTCATCAATGACCTTTTCCTTACATTTGTCAAGCTGCTTGGTTGATGTAGAAGGCATGGCCCCTTGCCTTTTAAGGGCAGCAAACAGATGCCTATTTCCCCTCTGGTAGGTTAAAGGAAATGGTTCAATGTTAACCATCTCAATGCGATTTTTCTTACTGCCATCTGCTTCAATGCTCTCTGCCTCACTGACATCTTCCTTATTTCCATCTGCCTCACTGTTTGATGCACTACCATCTGCCTCACTACTTTCTGCCTCATTACCATCTTCCTCACTGCCTTCTGCACTTTTTGATGCACTAGTACCATGAGATGATGGTGAGGGATTGTGAAAAGGTGATGAAGGAGGGTCATAATGATGTGAAGGAATGTGAGTGGATGGAGGAGTGGGAGGATGAGAAGATGAAGGGAAATCTTGCTGCTGATGGGCTTGTGGAGAAGTGAACACCTCATTTGCTATGAAGGTCTCCCATGGAATGCCTTCTGTTGTAATTGGTGCATAACAACCATTTTAATAAGTGAGTGATGGAAGAGGCTTTGCATCTGCTGAGGATAGTCTCTCTTTTGTACAATATAGGAAATTTTATAAATGCTTCTATAGAGCTAATAGGGTATGTGCATCATCCTCACTCTAGTAAAGTGCATAAGCAGCCTAATGTGATAGGAGTAAAGCTGGGAGAACCTTCCCTCACATGTAAAATACTTCATAATTATCCTCATCATAGGTGCATAACTATCAAGAAAATGTGAGAAAGGAAAGATGTATTTACTGTGGTCTTTGTACCTAGGCTTTAGGTAGGGTTCAAGGTAGCTCATGTCTAAGTTGGCCTACTTGAACCATTTCTCCCCTACACTAGATATGCATGTGGCATTGGCAATAGCATCTATAGATAGCTCAAAGGTGACCCCTACAAGGTTAACTTGTTTTTCATGCAAGTTAATGATGAAAAGTCTAGTTAGCTTAGGGTGGTTTTGTACCTACTATACCTTCTCACAAAATTCATAGCAACCTACATGTTTGAAACATGAAACAATAAGGGGAGATGCCATTAGCTCCCTTGTGTTAAGGGGTTAAAATCTATTTATATTTCCACCTTTGTGCTCATGCCTCCTTGGAATTTGAGCCTCTCCACCACTGTCACTGTCTTCCTCTCTTAACATTTTGAAAACTCTTCTTTTCCAACCCTAGAATTTGCTGTGAAATTTGAGATGAAAAAGAAGGTAATGGAATGGTAGTTTTTTGCAAGTGAAGGGACAGAGTGTTATGAAGGAAATGGGTTTGAGGGGAAACTTAGATGAATGAAAACCTTCAAACAATGTAATCCCTCTGCTTATCAGTCATTTTATCTATAGGTAGATGAAGTAAATGGAAAAAACAGGGATTTCAAGTTTGTAGCCTAGGGTTTTAACTTCTTTAATTACAAATAATAAAAAATACATGAAGATGTGCTAAGGACATGTAATTACCCCTACTAGTTCTTGGAGAACCCTTGGCAATGACTTGAAGCAATTTTGAGGTGGTTTGAGTGTTTGCAGGGCTTAGAAAGCCTTCCTTCCCAAGCGTGCAGCGCAAAGGCCAAGGGCGCAACGCTAAGGCTAAGCGCGCAACGCTAGTGCTGAGGGCGCAGTGCCTGTGGTTTTCTTCACTGGGCCTGTCAGGTAAGCGTGAAGTGTCTTCCCCAATGTGCAATTCTCAGTTCCAGGCATGCAACACCTTTGTAATTTGTATGGGGAAATTTTTCTAAGGGCGCAGTGCCCGATTCCAAGCACGCAGCACCAAGACACTTAGCCAAATTTCGACTTGAAAACTCAAAAAAACCTTCTCTCCTTGGAACTTATAACTCTTTGCAAGCGAACAATGACTCATCTGAAGTGTAAGATGTGATTTATAGGCTCATGGACTTGATTTTAACTTTGCAACCCACTTTCTAATGTCTAAAACCTTTTTCTCTCTTTCACTAATACTCCTTTATGCCTTTTTGCTTGTAGGTTGTTGGAGTTATGAAACTTGATTTTCTTTTGACCTTGGAGCCTTGAAATGTTTATTTTGACACCTTTTTGATGATTACATACAACAGAAAGCTTCAAAATCCTCTGTGGTTTCCATCATGAATTTTAACTCAACTTTTCACCTTTTCTCACTAACCTTTTTACACTGTTTGCATGCAGGTGACTAAAATAATGAATTTGACCTTTCCATTTGCTTATTTAGGCATGATATGTTCATTTTGATACCTTTGGGATTCAAACACAAGGAAACATCTTCAAAAATATATTTTTTTCCCACCATGGAGTTCAATTCATCATTTCACCTTCTCTTGCCATTTTCCCAAAACCCTAGGTGTTTGGAGTGCTTTACAACAATCATCAGTGTTTTCTTCTAAGTTCTCTATAGCCCTTTCAAGTTCATTCATTTCTGTCTAGTTCACCTCATATTTTTCCCTATCTCATCAATAGTCTCTGATAGGCTTTCTTCATGTTAGGTTTTGTGTGCCTCCTCCATGTCATTTCTGCAACTGATCACTGCTTGGCACTCTACTGTACCATTAGGTTCAAAACCCTAGTTCTCGTACAAGACCAAGTGTTTCTTCTCTCCTTTGTTGTAAGTAGTTTTGATTCAGAAGCAGACCATCTACTTCATCAATACTTTCTATTGATAGACCCTTAGCACTCCTGCAGAAGTGCTAAACTCTTTGCATTTACCTCTTGCAGACTTTGAAATGATAAGGTAGTCTTCTTTGGAAAATTTTAGGTTTTCTTGAATAACCATATCTCAACATTCTATTACATCTGAGCCATATTCTAGCAAAGGAAAAGTAGTGTTTGAAACACCAATGATGACCTTAACACATGTGAAACCCTAATTGACCTAGTGGGAGGGATCTTTGACCTGATCTTGACTGAAAATTGGCTTGGAGGCTTCAAGTGAAACACAGAGTATTGTCAAAAGTGTTGTATTAAAGATTCAAAATCCAATGTATTTGATTTATCTAAAGAGCCTAAAGAGATAGTTTTGAGACCATCAATGCTTGAGGAACCTGGGGAACATGGGAATGAGTAGGCTATAGGAAGACCTAGAGGGAAAGTGGAGTTTATGGACAAGGGAAAAATAGGCCAATGAGGCTATAGACAGGGAAGAGGCTGAAAATGATAGGTAAAGGCCCATAAGGAGTTTGTAGGATTGTCAGGGTGACCATGGAATGACAAGCTGATAGAATAGTGAAAAATTTTCTATAAGGATAATGAAGGCAGTGAGATTTTTGAAACTCACAATTTTCAAGGAAGGTTGTTTTTAGAAATCCAAGACCATCCTATAGTCATCTAAAGATAGTGAAAAATATTGATGAATAACAGTGGCTCCACTTGAGGAGGGCAACTCCTTTTCAGGAGGTGTCCAGAACCTCAGAGTTCAGATCTCTGAGTTTTGAATATTAGTACCTTACTTGTACTTGGTAGATCCTTCTTTCTTCACTTGTTGATTCACTCCTGTTATTTTGAAGATATGATCTCAAAATCTGAAAAGACATGATTGCTTCAATATCAGTTCTACCTACCCATCATACTTTTCCTAACATTTTTTTTTCTTCACTTGGGTGCATTTGGATTAGCAAACCCTTGACATCATTTTCTTTTGAAAGCATAAAAACTATCTACTTCTACCCTTATCACTTCCAAGATCTCAGATTATGTTGATGAACTCTTTATTATCTACCTACTCTACTTATCTGTCAAGGTTAAGCAGTTTGACAGATCTTCATTCTCTAATCTACTAACATGAAATTCAAAACATGACCAAACCAAGGTTAAGCAATCTAATTTGTCATGGGATGTGGCATTTTGGACAAGCTGCACACAGAATTTATTTTTGTACAAGTAAAACTAGAAACTTGAGGGCTCATAATTTGTAGTTTGTTACCTATCCCTCTCTTTCTCTTTTGGTTCAGATTTGAGCATTGAAACCAAATATATTTTCCTAATCTAATCTACTAATAAGCCAAGTTTACATCGCTTGGAAAATATTCTTTCACTAACCTATCAGCAGATATTTAAAACATGATCAATCATGATTAGGCTAGATGACTGAACAATACTTTCTTTTCTTCAAAAGAAGTGGCATTTAGACTTGCACACCTTCAGACATATTTTTTTTGGTATGGGGCTGTAAATTTTCTTTAACCTTGCCCTCTTTTTCATCATTTCTTTGTTTTTGTGTTTCATTTTTCTGATATTTCATCAAGCAATGTTATATACAATGAATGAAGCTTCAAACTAAGGAATTTCAGCAAAAGTAATGCTTGAGCATCCTGCCATTGATAGGACCTCCAAATAACTCTGTTCCATCCAGCTCTTGTAGAAAGAATGCATTGTTACCTCTAATTGAATGGATGATGTAAGGACCCTTCCATAAATTTTCAAATTTTCCATGCTTGCCTTTGTCCTCTCTTCTTGAATCGCATTTCAACACTTTGTCTCCAATCTGGAAATCATTTGCCTTGGTCCTTTTGTCAAAGATCTTCTTGATGTTATCTTGTACTGCTTGTGTTATGTTGTAAACTTCTTCTCTTGACTGCTACAAATGAATGGTTTGGTTCAACCTCCTTTGTATATCATTCTCCTCTGATTTTACCTCTTGGAGAAGCTTCATCACTGGAACTCCCAAGGATGTTGGGAAAACTGCATCTATTCCATACACTAGTTGATAGGGAGACATGTTAATTGATTTTTTGCTTGTTAATCTGTCAGCCCATAGTGCATGCACTAATTTGCTATGCCATGAATTTTTGTTCTCTTCCAACAGCTTCTTGATGATGTTCACCAAAATTTTGATAGAGGACTCAGCCAACCCATTACCTTGAGGGTAATAAGCTATAGAATTCCCTAGTGTAATGTGATACTTGTAGCAAAAGTCCACCATTCTCTTGGACTTAAATGCAGCAGCATTATCGGTGATGATTTTTCTTGGACATCCAAACCTGGATAATATGTTGGTTTCAAGGAATTTGATGATTACTAAGTCAGTGGCATTCCTTGGAGGGATTGCTTCTATCCATTTGGTGAAATAGTCAGTTGCAGTGAGGATCCATTTGTGTTGGACAGATGAGGCAGGGTGGATTTCTCCAATGAAATCAAAACCCCACTGTTGAAAATGAATTTAACACTGATAGGATGCAAAGGCAAGGGCAATAGTTTTCTCTTTCCGTCAAATATTTGGCATTTATGGGAAGTCATTACTAGCTTGTGGATATCAGGGAAAAGGGTGGGCCAATAGAAACCAGCTCTAAGGATTTTTTTAGTAGTGGTTTTCTAATAGAGATGACATCCACACTCTCCTTCATGAAACACATGCATAATTCTATCTGCATCATCTTCAAGTAAACATTTAAGCAAGATACCAACAAAATTTTTCCAATACAAAGCTCTATCTAGAATGCAGAAATTTACAGCCTTTAGTTTCAAGAATCTAGCTTTTGTTTTGGACAAAGAAGGAGGAGAATTTAGATTAAAAATCACATATAATATATCAGCATACCAGAGTGAGTTCAAAAATGATTCTTCAATGGGTGGAGTCGCCAGTTCCTCTTGTTCATCCAAGGAATGTATCATGTTTATGTCTAGTGCTTGAAAGTTTTCTTCAGCCATGAGTTTGGAAAGTCCTTGTCCTTTGATCAGTTTAGTGGTTCTAATTTCTAGATCATATTCTTAGATGACAGCAATCCACTTACCCCTTTTACCATCAGGATCTTGATTCAGTATGTCCTTGACAACTGTATGTGGAACAAAAGCAATGACATGTGAATGCAAGATGTAAACTCTGAAATCCTTTAAGGCTTTGATCAAGGCAAAGGCTTGTTTCTCCATGATGTTATATTTCATAGGGGCATCTCTTAGTGCCTTACTGAAGAAAGCTATGGGTTGTTCTTGTCCCATCATGTTCTTTGGTAGCAATACTGCAACAATAGTGTGTTCTAATGCAAATGAGAAGATGAAAAAGTCCTTGGTAAAGTCAGGGCTGATTAGAACTGGTGTTTGAGAAAGGGCTTGTTTTACCAGTTTAAAGGATTGTTTGGCTTCTGTGGTCCACTTGACTCCTATTTCTCTTTTCAGCATGTTTTTAATGTTTCTCAGGAGTTCTGCAAGGTTTGGTATGAACCTTCTTAGAAATTTGATCTTTCCAATGAAATATTGTAGCTCTTTAATGTTTCTAGGGTTGCTGATCTACAGTATACCCTCAATTCTTTTTGTGTCTATCTTAATCCCTTCTTTGGATATGATGTGGCCTAAGATTTTTCCTTCTTGAAGACCAAACAGAGTTTTCTTAGGATTTAAAGATAGACCATACTTCCTACACTTTTCAAAGACCTTTCTTACGTGAAATAGGTGTTCTTCATCAGTTTTGGAATAGACAGTGATGTCATCAAGGTATATCACAATGAAATAACCTATGTCTTCGGACAAAGTAATGTCCATGGCTCTTTGAAAATTATCCCCCGCATTCATTAACCTAAAAGGCATTTTGACATAAATGAAGGTGCCCCAAGGTGCAGTGAAAGTGGTTTTTTGTTGATCATCTGGGTGTACTAGCACCTGATTATACCCTAAAAAACCATCAAGCAATGATATTATTTTAGATCCTACCACCCTTTGCAGTATATGATCCATCTTAGGTAAAGGGTAGTTGTCTTTCAGGGAGTCTTTGTTTAAGTTTATAAAATCTATGCATAACCTAATCTCCCCTGTTTTCTTTTTTACTGACACAAGGTTTGAAACCCATTATGAGTACCTGAGTGAGACTATGATTCCAACATCATACATCTTCTTTATTTCCATCTCAACTAGAAGTACTAGGATAGGGTTTATCCTTCTCAATTTATGCTTGAATGGTTTCTGGTTTTCCTTGAAATGAATCTTATGCTGAATGATGTTTGTATCAAGGACTTCAAGTCCTCATAACCCCATGCAAACACATCTTTAAATTCTTTAAGCAGCTCAATATATTTATGTTTTATGTGAGGTGGCAGAGTTTTGGACAACTTTATCATTTTGGGTTCTTCTACACTACCTATGTTGCATTCTTCTACATCAGTTTCGGTGGATTTCATTTTTGGCTTCTTAGCAACATCATTGAAATCAAACAGCTCTTCTAAGGGGACAAGACCTTTTGGCAATAGATTATATTTTCATTGCAATACCTCAAGTTCCTTTTGATTCGGATCCCTATAAAACTCTGCCTCATTAAGGTGTTCTAGCAGATTTATATTAGCATTAGGAAATGGCTCTGTTTTGTGTGTTTGTTCTTCGTTAGGGCATTCTTTTTCATGATCTGAGTCTAGTTTTGGCATTTTAAATTCATTCTTCGAGTGCAATAAGTCTTCAATATGTTTGTCCCCTTCAAACACTTGCCAATAATCTATTTTTTCAAGTACTGTAGGTCTGCTTTTGACTTTTATCGTGTATTTTTCATTAGCATGAGGTGCTTGGAAAGTGATGGCAGCAAAGGCTAGTTCATTGGAAAGGCTGTTTTGAGCTCTTGGGATAGAGGTAAGTTCATATTTCTCAAATGTCTTCAGGAGATCTAAGGAAGCATTCCTATATTCTCTTAGTCTAGGATTCTTGGTTGAATATTCTCCTTTGATTTGCTTAATGATTAGCTCAGAATCTCCTAGAACATAAATCTTCTTAGCTCCTATGTTTTTCAACAAGTGTAATCCTAGGAGAAGAACTTCATACTCTGCAATGTTGTTTGTACATTGAAAATATAGTTTGTAGGAGTGACCTTCATTGGTGTTGTGTATCCAAACACTTTCTCCTTAACCAACTTTGCCACAAGAGCCATCAAAGCTCATGTTCCAAAGTGTTTCAAGTTCAGAATCACCATTTTGTTGTTGTTCATGGTTGCTAGAGTTTTGGCTGTCATATTCTTCATTTGGTGTTTGGTTTGACTATTCTGAAAAGTCTTCTTCTTCCTCCTTTTCATTTACTTGTTCATTAATGTCATCTTCATTGTACAAGATAAATGAGTCAAGGTATGAATGGATAGAATAGAGAGGGGTGTTGTTTGTCCTATCTTAGCTGCTTACCATGTATTTCATGTGAGATTCTCTGTACAATATTCTTGTTTGGTTAAAGACTGGAATGGTAGCGTATGTCATGTCCATTTGGAGGTTTCCTTAGAGTTTGGCTCCCCATGATCTAGATAAAAGCATGCCATACTTCGGGGGAATGTTAACCACTACAATGTCCATGACTAGGCTCTTAGCTAGTATTTGTGCCAGATTGACACACAGTTTTTTGATCAGACCCAAACATTTGACTCTACTTGAATAGAAAGAGTACACGTCTTTGTATGGTTTGGTTATTTCAAGGCCTAATCTCTCCATCACTACCTTTGGCATGAAGTTGTGTGAAGAACTAGAGTCTAGCATATCATTGTGTAAGATTTTTTCATGAATGTTTAAACTGAAATAGAATGGAGGTACATCTCCTTCTTTATATTTTCCCTCTACCTCCGGTCCAAAAAACAACTATGGCTTGTCATTAGTCAAATTTAGAGTGTCGGTGTCATTTCCTATGTTCAAAGCCTTCAAATATTGAGACCCATATACATTTTGAGTCACCAGTTCAGTAAGGGGTATGGCTATTTTGATCTTGGCGTTCTCCCCCTCAATACTAAATGGTGCTAGTGTTCTTGGTATATTTACATCAGTTCTATCATACATAGTCTTTTCAGCAACTTTAGTTTGTTGAGTTTTATTCAGAATGTTAGTTAAGGAAGTTTTTTCAGGGCCACTAGTTGATGTACTAGGGCAGCTTTGCTTACCATTTGGTTGGCTGGTTTTTTCTTTGCTTTGGTTAGGAGTCTTAGCAATTATGTTGGTGTTTTCTGCTGTCTTTTTTAAGAATGTTTTCTGGTGTCTTTTTAGCAGAAATTTCTGGTTTGTTCTTCCTAGGGGTATTCTAAGTTTTCCTACTTCGGAGGTCATACTGCCTATGAACCTCCATGATAGAATTTTCAAATCCTAGCTTTTACTCTTCAGAATTCTCATATGTTCTATCAGTTTGGTTTGAGCAAAATAGACCTTGTTCCTCTTCTGTGAGAAAAACAACATCCTCACCATTGGAGTCTATTAGATTGACATGGTTTTCTTTCGTCTCTTCAGTCTCTCTTTCCTCTTCATATACATAGTTTTCTTGGAAAGGAGGTATGATTTGCTGGTCATTGTCTCTTTGTCTGATTTGAGGAGGATGTTAGTGTCCCGTGATTTAGCAGATTGGTAGACCAAATGCACAGGGTAACATCAGACCAGTTTTTGGAGTCCTAATACCTAGCCTTCCTGGACTCAGAGAGGGCTCTCTCTATTATGCACGAAGGATGTGAACTTGTTCGCTTTAGATGGTTGATTTTAGGCTAGTTGTTAAGTATAGGGTTTGTTTGTTTGTTTGTTTGGTTGGGCTAAGATGATCGAGTAGGATAGGTGGAATGAGAGGTTGTCAAACATTGGGCTATGGAGTATATGAAGTCATTGATATCTCAATAGTGAATCGGGGTACATCACAGGGAAAATCTAGTGTAGTAAATGGATCTTTAAAGTTTATGTGTGAGGTGAAATGGACATTAAGTTTGGGGAAACAAGGTAGGGCAAAGGGTAGTTAAGAATACTTTGTCAAATAGCTATGAACAAGAAGGTATTAAATACTGATAAGAAAAATATACTAATCATGAGATAGGGTGCACCATTTACTCAATGACAATACTTTTAAACAAATAAACATTCAAGATAAACAATCCAGTGGAACAAAGGAAGCGAGAAAACTCAACTAACTTCAATGATTATACTTTCAAGATTTGAAAACATATAAGAGACAAATAGCATCAATAAATGAAGAGGGAAATCCTAAACATCATTCATTAAACTATAAATAACTTTGAGGAAAACTGATAAGCATATACAACGGGCAAGATCGAAACAAGACCGCTTTGGCTTAACCTAACAATCAATACATCAAAGAGAGATTTCAAGAAAGAGTTTAGATAGCATCAAACAAGCAAGGATTACCATGAATAATATTTGTAAACTATAATATTAATCCAATAATGAAATAGAGAAGCTTAGGTGGGCATAAGGAGCAACTAAGAATTCCTTAAACTAACCCAGCAGAGGAAAACATAAAGACAATAGCGAACAGGAGGATTGAGGTGCCTCAAAATTTTTTTCTCAACCTACAATTTTCTTAGCTATTTCAATATAGAAATATGGACATATGATCAACAAGAAAACATGAACAAAATAGAGATACATCACCATTAACTAAACTCATGGATCCTGCAACCAAGCCTTCATCATCATCAATCAAGGCAAATCATCCACAAGCTCCACAACACCAAATTGCTCTTCAACTTCCAAAAACCATGTATTTCTCTCAAACACATCAAAATCCCACCATTACAATGAATCCTCATGCCCAATATAACAACAGGAGGAAAACCTAAAAGTGTATCTAGAAGTCTATTGGCTAATCATAAGTATCTCTATTGTCCTTGAGGCCTTGCAAGGCCCAAGGCACAAAAATATCTAAAATAAATATCTTTTCGGCCATTTGTAGCAAATAAATTGACCTTTAGGCTCTCACAAGCCTCTCAAAACTTGCAAACGCACATTTTGACTTTTCAACCACAGGAGCATAGCACTTTGTTTTGAAATGAAATTTTATGCCAGGAGCGTAGCACAGGAACAGGAAAAATGGGTCTTCTTACAACAGTGTTTTGAAGGCCTTCCCGATGTCGGAAAAGGCTTCGTGATGGCTCGTTGGAAATCCTTTGAAGTATAATTTCCATATCTACCCTTGGTTCTCCAATTTGAACTCTGAAAGCTATCCAAAGAGTGAAAATTCCAAGACTGGTAGGAGCACAACACATGTCCTGAAAAGTAGGCAGAATGATGAAAAAGTGAGTGTTTTTTACCCTTTTGGGGGACCAAAACTACTCCAATTGATCTGAAAATTTATGAGCATGTTATATGAGTGATGAGGAACCCAAAAATGCAAGCCTTTCCTCCTGAAGATTCTCTGAAAAAGAGAGTAGCACTAGGTGTGCTGCGCTGCTAGCCTCAAAATTTGCAAAAAACAAAAAACTTGTCAAAATTCTCCCAAATTTGGTGGCAGTATGCCTCATGGGTCTTGGGAGACCTATAGATAAGCTTGAGCCAAAACACTAAGGTTAGCTTGGCTATTTTCCCTTTTTAGTGCTTGGATCTCAATTTGGGCCTTTTTGAGTTTTGCCCTTGCAAATTGGTTTCTTTGGGCATAATCCTTGGTCATTCTTCTTTGTAAATCCAAGTCTTTATTTGCCTTCTCTAGCTTGTCCTCAAAGTGTATGTTAGCCCTCTCAAGCCATGATTCCCTATCATGTTCAATTTCCATTGCAAGGAGTTCTTGGAGAGAAATTTTTTCTGCTTGGGCTGATTCTTCTTCTCTCTACTTTGCCAATGCTTTCCTTAGACCCATAGTTCTAGGTCTCCTTCTAGTTTGACCTTCCTCATCACTACTCTCCTAATAAGTGCCCATGAACTCTTCCAACTTCACCTGTGCCCTTTGAGCCTCTTTCCGGTGCCTGAGTGTTCTTGTTTCATGGATGTCCTATTGGGCACTCATTTGCTTGTTTTGCATCTAATAGAAGTGAATGACATCTTTTTCTCTTTCTAATTCAGCTTCCAAGTCCTTGATTTATGCATTCCTATCTTGGAGGAGGGAGTTTGAAATTCTTGTTTCATTCTCATCATCACTTTTTATGTGAATAAGTTCAAACTCTCTTTCTTTTTCATGATCTTCCTCTTCTTCTTCCACTTTTTTCTTACCTTTGTCAATCTTCTAAGTTGAGGAGGATGACATGGCCCCTTGCCCTTTGGAGGTAGCAAACACATGTCTCTCTCTCTTTTATTGGTAAGAGGGAAAGGTATAATAAGTTTCAACTGGATATCTCCATCATTGGTGACATTAAGAGTGCTTTTCCCCTTAGTAATGACCCTTGCATGTGTGTTTTCTTCTTTTTGTTCTTGACTACCTTCTTGAGAGGCACTTTCATTTTCTCCCATGCTAGAATCACTACCTTGATCTTCACCATTGTCATCTTCCTCCATGTCCTCTGCATTTTCATCTTCCATGTTTGCAACATTATCATTCACATTTTAATTTTCTTTGTTGTCATGGTTAGAGGTGTTCTCATCACTGCTTGGTGCATTTTCATCCTCTCGGTTTCCCTTTGAGCTCATGGGATCACTGCTGTCACTTTTTTTAGGGCTATCAGTCATTAGGATTTCTTCATTATGACTGTCATTATCCCCTTCACTGTTTGGCCCAATGTCTTCATTATTTGGCCCACTGTCTTCACTTTCAAACTCTGCCTCTGTCTCTGCATCTTCATTGTTTTCATAACTAGACTCCTCATTATCATTGTTTTCATCTGCCTTTTCTTCACTACTATCTTTGTCTTCATAATATGCCTCTATTTTTCCATCATCTTCAATCTCTGTATCATTGCTTGCATTTTCTATGGGGTCACTATCAAAGGGTTCGTGTGAAGAGGATGAATCATGGTCAGTGGAGGGTGATGGAGGAGTGGAGGAAGGTGGATGAAATGATGAGGGTAAAATTTGCAGAGGAAGAGGCTATGGATTTGTGAAAACACCACGGGCGATGAAAACTTCCCATGGGATGCATTGTTGCTCTAATTGGTGTAAGACAATCATTTTGATGAGAGAATGGTGGAAAAGAATTTGCATTTGCTATGAAGGATGTCTCCTTTGCACAATGGATGACATTTTATCAATACTTTTATAAAGGTAGTAGGGAAAATGTAGCAGCATGGCCCTAGTGAAATGCATAAGTAGTCTTATGTGGTATGAATATATTTTTGAAAACCTACCCTCATAGGTGAAGTATTTCATAATGATTTTCATTAAAGGAGCATATCTATCCAACAAATGAGAAAAGGGGAAAATAGTCTTGCAATTAGCTTGGAAACTTGGTTTTAAGAAAGGCTGATAATGGCTTAGGTCTAGATACACATGTTTGAACCATTTTTCTCCCATTCAAGGTATTCCAATGGCCATAGATATTGCATTGGTGGTCAGCTCAAAATTCACTCTAGCTAGATGTACTTGGTGGTCATGGAGGTTAAGGACAAAAATTTTGGTCAACTGAGGGTGACTTGGACTCTCTGTACTTTCTCACAGAAATCAAGGCAACCTACCTCTCTCAAATATGAAACTGTGGAAGGGGAGGTTGTCAATTCTTTAGTGTTTTCAGGCTCAAACCTATTTTCTTTCCCACCCTTCCTCTGTTGTTCTCTAGGCCTTTGGCCTCTCTCCCCACTGTCAACACTGCCTTCTCTAGGAATTTTGTCCTTTGCTCTTTGCCTTTGAAAACAAAACCCTGCAAACGTTTTGTGAAAGGATATGGAGAGGGCAAGTGAAAGGTTAATGAGGAAGGCAATGATCTGCAAATTTGGAAGGGAAAAGAGGAATGGAGAAGGACACTTTCAACCTCAATGTGTTCTCAGTGTGTAGATGGATGGGAGCTTTTCAATCAGCAATGCTTGCAAACATGGGGACCTAATATTTCTTAATTTAGGGTTTTTCCTCTTTCTTTAAGTTTACCCTTCACATTTCTTTATAATTATACCTTTCGACAATAGGAAAAGGTGGAAAATGTCTAAATATCTCTCAAAAACCTCACATCTGAAGCAAAGAGACACGGGAGTGTAGCACGGGCTAGTCAGGTGGCTTCTGCACGTTCTATCGGGTTTTCCTTGAACATGATGCAGGAGCGTAGTGCGGGCAAGGCTTGAATGGGTAGTCAGGTCTTCTGGGCAGAGACTACACGTGCTAGAGCACAGCGTCAGGCAGTCGTGCACACGGTCGGGTCGGGCTTTGGCCCTGTGCGTAGCATGGTGGAGTGTCGGGCGCCCTCTGCACGAAGTGCCGGGCAACCTCTGCACGCTTGGGCGCGTAGCGTTGTGGGGTGTCGGGTCCTCCGGGTGGAGACTGCACACGCAGGAGCGTAGCGTCGGGCGGTTGTGCACGCGGTTAGGTTGGGCTATGGCCTTGTGCACAACACTGTTACACAAACGCGCAATGCCCCGTTGAAAAATACACAGGCAACATGCACAGGCGCGTAGCGCAACCTTTCAGGAGCGCATCGCAGAGGTTTTCTGCCCGAAAACCCTGTCAAAAACCTTGAATTCCTTCTTCCTCCTTTTTCAAATGACAAATTGGTGTTTGAATGATAGCCCTAGGCTTTTTATACCTTTGGGAGAAATAATTAAGACAAAAAACACACTTTTCTAATGTTTGTCTTTGGTCCTTTTATCCTTTTACTGACATTTCCTTTCTTTTGTGTAGGAGGTGTTTTTAAGTATGAAAGATGATTCCTTGGTGGGTGATCTTGAAAATTGATTTTATTCTCCTCTTGCTGTGTTTCCAGAGGCATGATGAATCTGTCTTGCATAGTAAACGTAGTCTTTTGATCAGGTTTATCATTACCTCCCTTTGGCCACTTCAACTTGCTGGGGGTGCCAAAAAACAGT
Organism: Pinus albicaulis; assembly: GCA_034641835.2. Lineage (NCBI taxonomy): Eukaryota > Viridiplantae > Streptophyta > Pinopsida > Pinales > Pinaceae > Pinus > Pinus albicaulis. Next base: position 83,819,049 of record CM076571.1, on the reverse strand, counting down.
GTTTTAGATCTTCTTAATCTTTTGGGAGTTTTGATACCTTACCTACTCAATAGTAAAAATGCATGCTCACTTTTATTTTCTTACCTGACAGAAAACTTAGGCTTCCTCATACTGCTTTTGACAATCCTTTGAATGTACTTTAAAACTTAGGTAGCCTTCACTGATATTGTTTTTAGAATTTGTCCCTTTTGCTATAGTGACAAATAAAACCCCTTTTATCTTATTTCAACCATGGAGGCCTCCTTTAAAATGTCCTCTGAAAGCCTTCTGACCTTTTAATGGAGTTTTATGACCTTTAGGCCACCTTTGCCTACCTTTCTAGACTTCTAACTTTTAAGGGCCCTTTTCCCTTCCTTATTTATCATTCCTAGAAACTTTGGTTTTGTGTTTGATGGTGCTGATGCATCTCTGTCTTTGTGATCTCTTGCATGGATCCCTTACTGGGAAACACCTGTTGTGCCAATTAGTTACAAAACCAATGATACTCTTGGTTTACTTGGGCATGTTTTTTCTCTTCTGCTGTGATTTTCCTTGAGGATTTTTAGCTTCTTACCCTGCCTTTCTTCTATTGATAACCCTTATAAATCATTCCTGCATAAATGTTTTAAGATAGTCTACTGTTCCTTTGCAGACTCAATGCTTTGATCAAGGAGGTCCTTTTGAAGGCTTTTTATACCCTTTCTACAATCATGAGCTCACCTTCTTTTTCATTTGATTTAACCTTTGGGCATATGTAAAATAGTGAGTCTAGAAAGCCAAAACAATGCATAACACAGGAGACCCTATATGACCTGTTGGGATGTCTTTTGGAATAGGTCTTTGAATGAAAAACTTGAATCAAGGCTTGGAGGTGAAAACAGGGTTTTGAAAAACCTTTATGCATTGCAATCCTAGAAACTGAAATCTTTGATTGGTTTATCTAAAGAGCCTAGAAAGGGAGTTTAAAATCACCACTGCTTGGGGCACTTGGTGAATAGGGGAAAAGGTTTAGGCTACTTGGAAAACCAAAGTGTAAAAGTAGAAGGCTTAGTCAATCAGAAACGTAGTGGTAAAGTCAGAGGTGGAAAACATAGTGAGAATGAGGGACATAAGACCATGATTTGGTCTTCTAGGAGTGAGATATTGGCCATGCCTTGGTAGAATAGTAGAACAGTAAAAATTTATCCTAAGGGTAATGATGGTAGTGATATTTCTAGAATTCACGAGATTCTTGAATTTTGTTTCTAGAAATCTAGGAAAAGCATGTAGTCATCTAAACAGGTCAGAATTATTGATGACTAACAGTGGCTCCACTTGGGGAGGGAAGCTCCTTTTCAGGTGGTGTCCAGAAATTCAGATCTTTTGGTTTATGAAGACCAGTGCCTCATCCATTGGGCAGATTTTTCTTCTTTTCTTTTGTTGCTACTTCCTTGAAGTAGTGATTTTGATAATCTGAAAGCTTGATTAGCTCAAATTCATCTTTACCTACCCAACCTACTTTCCTAACATTTTCTCTTCCTTGGGTGCACTTGAACTGGCAAACCCATTGACATATTTCTTTTGAAAGCAAAAACAAACTATCTACTTCTACACTTATTTCTTCCAAGAGTTCAGATTATGCTAGTGAACTCTCCTTATTCTCTACATAGACTATTTGATTGTCAAGATTAAGCAGTATGACAGACTTCATTCTCTAAGCTTCTGACAAGAAATTTAAAACATGATTTGAACCAGGATTAGACAATCTGATTCATCATGAGTTGTGGCATCAAGATAAACTGCACACAAACATTATTTTCATAAGAAAACAAAACTAGAAGGTGTTAAGGGCTGGGTTTCATCATTATTTAATCATCCCTATCCTTCTCCTTGGTTCAGATTTAAGCATGTGGAACCAGTGTCTTTCATTCCTAATCTATTTTCTTTGGAAAAGTCAAGCTTAAATGATTTGACCAACATTCTTTCACTAACTTATCAACAATAAATTTAAAACATGTTCAGCCATGATTAGGCTAGATGACTGAACAACACATTCTTTTTGCACCAGTAGTGGCATTTAAGCTTGCACACTTTTAGTATCACTATTTTTTTGGTATGGGGTTGTACCTTCTCTTTAAATCTGCCCTCTTTTTCTATTTTTTCTATGGTTTTTTTATTTTTCTCTCTATGACCTTTCATCGAACAATGGTATGTACAATGAGTGAGAAATTCAAACTAAAACTTTAAATAGCCATGGTATTTGATCACCCTATCATCAACAGGATCACCCAACAACCCTTTTTCATTCGACCCTTGTAGATATAAAACATGGCTATCTCCATTTGAAAACGTGGTACCAGGATTTTTCCAAAAAATTTCAAATAACCATGTTCTTCTTGGTATTTCTCCTTTGAGTATTTCTTCCCAAATTTGTTTCTGTCAAAGGTCCTCCTTAGGTAGAAAAGGTGTTCTTTATCAGCTTTGAAATAGATGAGGATGTCATCAATGTATATCATGGAGAAAAAATTGAAAACAGAAGCCATGGCTATTTGGAAGGTATCTTCAACGCTCCATAGCCTAGGAAGCATTTGGTCAAACAAGTAGTTATTCCAAGGAATTTTGAAAATGTCTTTATGTAGATTGATCTGCAGTGGTATCATCTGATGGTAACCTGAAACACTACCATACAGTTCCATCTGGTTAGAAACTTTTACCCTTGTCATAGGATGATTTATCTTGGGAGAAGGATTTTTTTATTTCATGGAGGTTTTGCCTAGGTACCTAAAGTCTATAGACATCCTGCATCCCTTTTCTTTCCTTGTCAATGACATAATTTTCCCAAGGTTTTCATGGTTTTTCTTGAAAGAAGACCCCTTAGGAACAATGTCTATGTTATTAGGCTTTAAGCTTTTACTCCTATATACAAGAGTGTCCTAAAACTTCTTGCATAACCTTATATATTTCAGTTTTGTGGGTAATGACAAGCTTCTGGAAAACTTAATCATTTTGGGCCTTCGTAGGCTGCCTACATTATATTTCTCTATATTAGTTTCAGCAGACATCCCTTTGGGATTCATAGCAACATCTGTGAGAGTTAACAACTTTTCTGGGGGGACAAAAATTTCTGATAATGAGGTGCCTATATAAGGTAAAAACATCAGACTCTTTTGATTCAGATTCCCAAAATTTTCTATTATGTGAGAGTATTTCAGCTCTTTTGGATTGGGAAAAGGGAACATTTTTGTTTCTGAGATTTTTCCTCCCTTTGAGCAACCTAATTCATATTCTAAACTGACTTTTGTTCTTGAAATTTTATTTTTAGTTTGCAAAAAATCAATTTTAGTTTTATCATTATGTGGTTTTTCAGGGCTGCTGTAGTTTTGTGAGGGTTGGGAAGGGTTTTTCTTATTTCCCCACTCGTTCATGAATGCTTGGTATAGAGAAGGGAGATTATGTATGCTACTAGGAGTTAAGCTTTTAAACAATTTTTTGGCTTATCCTCCTAAGCTTCGGGAAAATATCCTCATTTCTATGGTTTCTTCTTCAAATTCCATGAGGTCAAAGGCATCAAGAATCTTGTCTACATGCTGTTGGGTAGTAGTAGATTCAGTTCTAGTGAAGTGGGGAATTCTGGATTGATAATCATTTGGTAGAGGAACCGGAGGTTGGGGTGGGACTAAGGGGGCATACCAAGCTGCCATGATAGGAGCTAATGGTGGATTTACAATAGGAGGGTTTGTGAGGGGAGGTGTAGGATAAAGCGGGGTGGTTTTCACAACGGTGGTATGTATGAGTGTGGTGGAAGTGCTTGGACCAGTAGACTGATTTTGAGCATATTTGGTATGGAAAGAGCTGAAGTGGTGGAGAAGCTGAAAATCAGGTTGGGTGGAAGGAGAGGCTTCTCTACTAGAACTCTGCTGCAAATCTATGGGCTCAAGGTTAGTATGATCAACCCTACCATGTGACTTGGTTCTGAAAAGGTTTCTCTTTTGGTGCAAGTCAAATTAGGGATCTTGCAAGGCTGTGAGCTGTTTAGGTACAGAGCTTGATTTGTGAATGGTCCTAACAGTAGTTAAGTTTCTAGTTTCAAGAGTTTGCCACAAAATCCTTTCTGGGTCATCAACTATAGCAGGAGGGTTCGGTTCGGATGAGATCTGGTACTGATTCTTCGCGAAGCCAGATTTCAAACTCAAAATTTAGAGAGGCTGAAAGTTTTTGAACTTTTTTGAAAAGTTTACCTCTCTTAGTTTTTTCTAAACTCACACAATGTGTGACTAGATATCTAAACTTCTCATGGCTAATTTGACACAATCCTAAGGGAGTCTATGGATACTAGTAAAGTGAGAAGGCCTACTGGAGGCAAGTGGAGTCGCCAGGTGGATGTTTTTAGTTTGTTTTGAGGATGTATGTCTATGGTCCACCACCAATAACTAACAAAACCCAATCTAGGAGTATTTTGGGGTTTTCTGAGTTCTCTTAAGTAACTCTAGTATTTCTATGAGTGTACTACAATTGGGTCATCATTTTGCTAGGATGGTGAAACAACCAGGTTCTACTCTTGGCTATCAGTTGAGTTCTTTATGATTTGACGAAGGTTTCTGAAGTCATAAGGGATACTTAGATTTTCACTGACATCAAACGTTGCATCATGATCACCATTGTGTTAGTGATAGTGATGAGGTGATTACAAATCACAGGATTTCAAAGTTTGACTGAGGGTTAAGAGAGTCTATAAGAGTTTCTTAGGCTACTATGTACTCTGTCCCACTGTGATCGCCATTATGTTAGTGTGGCGATGAGGTGGAGATAAATCAATAGATACTCTTTAACAAGGGATTTTGGAGTCCTAAGGGGTACTTAGATTGTCACTAACTCAGAATGTCCCACCGTGATCGCCAATATGTTAGTGAGACTGTGGATAATCCGGAAAACTCTCCAGTAAATAAAAAAAAAAAATGTTAGTGTTTCATGATTTAGCAGATTGGTAGACCAAATGCACAGGGTAACATCAGACCAGTCTTTGGAGTCCTATGACCTAGCCTTGCTGGACTCAGAGAGGGCTCTCTCTATTATGCGCGAAGGATGTGAAATTATTCGCTTTAGATGGTTGATTTTAGGCTAGTTGTTAAGTATAGGGTTTGTTTGTTTGTTTTTTTGTTTGGTTGGGCTAAGATGATCGAGTAGGATAGGTGGAATTAGAGGTTGTCAAACATTGGGCTATGGAGTCTATGAAGTCATTGATATCTCAATAGTGAATCGGGGTACATCACAGGGAAAATCTAGTGTAGTAAATGGATCTTTAAATTTTATGTGTGAGGTCAAATGGACATTAAGTTTGGGGAAAAAAGGTAGGGAAAAGTGTAGTTAAGAATCATTTGTCAAATATATATGAACAAGAAGGTCTTAAATACTAATAGGGCACACCATTTACTCAATGAAAATACTTTTAAACAAATAAAAATTCAAGATAAACAATCTAGTGGAACAAAGGAAGCGAGAAAACTCATCTAACTTCAATGATTCTATTTTCAAGATTTGAAAACATATAAGAGACAAATAGCATCAATAAATGAAGAGGGAAATCCTAAACATCATTCACTAAACTCTAAATAACTTTGAGGCTAACTGATAAGCATATACAAAGGGCAAGATCGAAACAAGACCTCTTTGGCTTAACCTAACAATCAATACATCAAAGAGAGATTTCAAGACAGATTTTAGATAGCATCAAACAAGCAGAGCTTACCATGAATCATATTTGTAAACTAGCATATTAATCCAATAATTAAATAGACAAGCTTAGGTGGGCCTAAGGAGCAACTAAGAATTCCTTAAACTAACCCAACAGAGGAAAACATAAAGACAATAGCAAACAGGAGGATTGAGGCGCCTCAAAAAACATTTCTCAACCTATACTTTTTTGAGCTATTGCAATATAGAAATATGGACATACGATCAACAAGAAAACATGAATGAATAAGAGATACATCACCATTAACTAAACTTAGGGATCCTGCAAGCAAGCCTTCATCATCATCAATCAAGGCAAATCATCCACAAGCTCCACAACACCAAATTTCTCTTCAACTTCCAAAAACCATGTATTTCTCTCAAACACATCAAAAGCCCACAATTACAATGAATCCTCATGCTCTATATAACACAAGGAGGAGGAAAACCTAAAAGAGTATCTAGAAGTGTATTGGATAATCATAAGTATCTCTATTGTCCTTGAGGCCTTGCAAGGCCCAAGGCACAAAAATATCTAAAATAAATATCTTTTCGGCCATTTGTAACAAAGAAATTGACCTTTAGGCTTTGACAAGCTTCTCAATGTTGGGTATGTGTTATATTCTTTCCACGACTAGCCCCACGCGTTGTACATTGTGTCGGGCACAGCAGGGGGGTCACAAGGGAGGAGGCAGACCCCACTGTTGGGGTCCGGGGCAGTGCCCCGGCAAAAATTGTTTTGGTGTGCGGACCCACCCATGTTTTGTGCATGAGTTTGCACATGGTTTTTGGGTACGATGGTTTTCGGCCCCTGGTATTTTGTATATTCGGTCAAGGGAACTACGGTTATGTTCTAATCCAGGGTTAATGGATTGGGGTTCATGTATGCTTCAGCATGTATATATATGTGTTGTAACACTAAAAGGAATAAAATGAAAAATCAAGCTGGTCGTCTCGATTTGGGATCTAGGGGAAAATCTCTATGTTTATCTGTTTTATGTTTTATGCTCTCGCTATTGTTTATTTTTTGTTATAAGATTTTTGTGTAGATAATTTATGTTCAGGGTTAAAACCTACATTTGGTATCAAAGCTATTTCGGCTTCAAGGGGACGCCTTTGCTGCTGAGGGTTTTTTGCTCGGGCCTGAGGTAGACCCTGTTCAGTGGGAGATCTGCAGGATCGATTCTTGCTGTGAAAGAAGATGGCGAGCGGCGGAAAGATAGAGATCGAGAAATTTAATGGTCAGAGTTTTGAGTTATGGAAGCTAAAGATGGAGGATCTGCTGGTGGATAAAGATCAGTGGATCGCGGTAGATCAAGGTACTAAACCAACGGCAATGTCAGATGAAGACTGGAAGAAACTGGATCGGAAGGCTAAGAGCACAATACGGTTGTGTGTCTCAGATTCAGTATTGTTGAATGTATCTGGGGAAGCTACGGCGAAGAATTTGTGGAAAAAACTTGGGACTTTGTACCAATCTAAGTCTCTGGTGAATAAGTTGTTCCTGCGGAAAAAGTTGTATAACCTGAGGATGAAGGATGGAGACTCGGTGACAGAGCATCTGAACGCCTTCAATACTGTGGTAAGTCAGCTGTCATCTGTTGATATTAAAATCTCGGATGAAGATAAGTGCATCAGTTTGTTGTGTTCTCTACCAGACTCGTGGGATAGTCTGGTTATTGCAATAGGTAGCAATACAACTACCTTGAATTTTGATGACATTGTCTCAGCCTTGCTGTCGGAGGAAATGAGACGGAGAAATATGGAGGGTCAAAATGGAGATGCCTTATCTGTACGAGGAAGGTCCCAAAACAAAAACAAGAATAAGGTTTCGAGTGGGAGATCTAAATCTAGAGGGAGATCTAAATCTCCTAGAAAGTTTGTAAAGGTATGCTGGAAATGCGGAAAGGAAGGGCACTACAAAAAGGAGTGCAGATCTAAAGCTCCTGAGAAAGGAAAGGGATCTGATGATGCTTCTTCTACAGAGGCAAAAACCACCTCGGATGAAGGTGGGGATGTGTACTTGGCTTCTTCTTCAAATACACATGTAGATCATGAGTCATGGTTGATTGACTCAAGTGCATCCTTTCACTTCACTCCCCATAGGGAGTGGTTCTGCGAGTATGAGAAATATGATGGTGGTGATGTCTTCCTAGGGGATGATAGGAAGGCCAAAATTGTCGGACATGGAAAGGTCAAGATGAAGCTGCAAGGTGGAAGGATTTGAACACTTCCTGGTGTTCTGCATATTCCTGCATTGGCCAGAAATCTGATTTCTGTAAGCAAGATGGATGATGCAGGTGTAAAAAAAGTGTTCGAGAAAGATGCCTGCAAGATGGTTCGAGGAGCACTGGTATTAATGCGGGGAGTTCGGACTGGAACTCTGTACAAGCTACAAGGTAGCACTGTTATTGATGGGTGTAACAGTTCTATGGTTCTTGAAAGTGGAGTGGAAAGCCTAGCTGTCTCTGGAGAAAAGACCATGCTATGGCATCAAAGGCTTAGACATATTGGAGAGAAGGGCCTTCAGATACTGCATAGAAATGGTATGGTAGAAGGTATGTCTAATTGCTCTCTGGATTTCGACTTCTCTGAACATTGTGTATATGGGAAGCAGAATCGGGTGAGTTTTCCTTCTGGTGCTAAGAGGGCGAACAAGATATTAGAACTTGTGCACAGTGATGTGTTTGGACCTGTGTCAGTTCCATCACTGGGAAAGTCTGTGTACTATGTTTCATTCATAGATGACTTCTCAAAGAATACATGGATATATTTCTTGAGGAAGAAATCTGAAGTCTTTGACAAATTTAAAGAATTTAAGGCTCTGGTGGAGAACCAGACAGAGAAGAAGATAAAGGCGATGAGGACAGATAATGGTGGGGAGTTCTGCAAGAAGGAATTTGAAGAGTTCTGTAAGAAGTGTGGTATAGCACGGCAGAAGACTACTCCATACACACCTCGGCAAAATGGAGTTGCAGAAAGAATGAATAGAACACTGATGGAAAAGGCAAGAAGCATGCTCAGTGGTACCGGGTTAGGACAAGAATTCTGGGCAGAGGCAGTGGAGACTGCATGTTACTTAGTTAACAGATCACCTTCATCAGCGTTGGAGGATAAGACTCCACATGAGGTATGGACTGGTAATAAACCCTCTCTTTCACATCTAAGGTTATTTGGATGTGATGCATATGTACATGTTCCAAAGGAGAAAAGGACCAAGTTGGATAATAAATCTGAAAGGTGCATCTTTATTGGGTATAAGGATGGTTTAAAGGGTTACAAGCTTTGGAACCCAGAAACAAGGAAGGTTGTGTACATCTGAGATGTGGTGTTTAGAGAGGTGAAAGATGTTGTTAAACATGAAATCGTACCAAAGGAATCTGAGAAGATAGAGTTTGAGCTAAAAGACGATGAATCAGACTCTACAGCAGAAGAAGATTCAGAAGAGGAAGAGCCACAAACTCCAGCTTTGAGAAGATTAGTTCGGGAAAGAAGGCAACTAGAAAGGTATAGTCCATCTGCTTTCTGTTCAGGTTTTGCCTTAACTATAACTGATGATGATCCCAGAACTGTCAGGGAGGCAATAGATTCAGAGGATGGAAAACTCTGGAAAGAGGGCATGGTTGATGAAATGGCATCCTTGCATAAAAATGAGGCATGGGATTTGGTGGAGTTGTCGGCTGGAAGGAAGCCCATCGGGAGCAAATGGGTGTTTAAGAAGAAGAAGAATGTAGAAGTCAAGGTGGAGAAATACAAAGCTCGGTTGGTAGCAAAATTTTATTCCCAGGTGCCGGGAATTGATTTTGGTGATATTTTTTCTCCTGTTGCCAAAGTTACTTCTATTAGATTACTTTTTTCTGTTGCTACTGCATTTTATTTTGAGATAGAACAGATGGATGTGAAGACAACATTTCTTCATGGGGATCTAGAAGAGGAGTTCTACATGAAGAAACCTAAAGGCTTTATGGTGAAGGGTAAGAAAGAACTGGTGTGCAGGTTGAAGAAGTCACTGTATGGGTTAAAACAGTCACCAAGGATGTGGTATCAGAAATTTGATACCTATATACGGAGACTTGGCTTCACCAGAAGCAAGGAGGATCACTGTGTTTATTTTAAATTAATTGGTGACCGTGGTATTTATTTGGTCTTGTATGTGGATGATATGTTGTTGATTGGAAATGACAAAGAAATTATCCAAGATTTGAAGACCCAACTGTTCTCCAAATTCGACATGAAGGATCTTGATGCTACAAACTATATTTTGGGCATGGAAATTAAGAGAGATCGGGCAAAGAGGAAGCTCTGGTTAAACCAGAGGAAGTATGTCGAGACTATATTGCAGAGGTTCAATATGCAGGATAGTAAACCGGTGAAGGTTCCTATTCCTATAGGTGTAAAGCTGTCTGCTGAACAGTGTCCCAAGACACAAGAAGAAGAGGAGTATATGTCCCGTGTTCCATATGCAAGTGCAGTGGGTAGCCTGATGTATGCAATGGTCTGTACTAGACCAGACATTGCACATGCAGTGGGAGTATTGAGCAGGTTTATGTCAAACCCAGGGAAGGAGCATTAGACAGCAGTGAAGCGGGTTTTCAGATATTTACGTGGCACTAGTGATTATGGCTTGTGCTACCAAGGAAGACCAGGATTAGAAAGAATGTTGGACATTCGTGGTTTTGTTGATGCAGACTGGGTTGGAGATCTAGACCAAAGAAGATCTAAAAGTGGGTATGTGTTTAGCCTATTTGGAGGTGTAGTCAGTTGGATGAGTAAAAGACAGTCTGTAGTGGCGCTTTCAACTACAGAGGCAGAATACATAGCAGCCACTCATGCAAGCAAGGAAGCAGTTTGGTTGCAGAGATTGTGTTCAAGTATGGGGTTGGTACAGCAAGCTATAAGGATAGACTGTGATAGCCAAAGTGCAATTTTCTTGGCTAAGAACCCTGCTTACCATTCAATGACAAATCACATTGATGTTCAATATTACTTTGTTAGAGATATGGTTGAAGCTAAAAGGGTGTTGCTAGTAAAGGTGGACACTTTGAAGAATGTTTCAGATGCATTGATGAAGTCTGTGAGCACTTAGAAGTTCTCTTGGTGTAGAGAAACAATGGGTGTTGAAGAATTGGCCCAATGACTAAGCTCTCCTATGGCCCCCCGTGGAAAGAAAACAACAAGTAGGAGAATGTTGGGTATGTGTTATATTCTTTCCACGACTAGCCCCACGCGTTGTACATTGTGTCGGGCGCAGCAGGGGGATCACAAGGGAGGAGGTAGACCCCACTGTTGGGGTCCGGGGCAGCGCCCCGGGGAAAATTGTTTTGGTGTGCGGACCCACTCATAGGCGGACCCACCCATGTTTTGTGCATGAGTTTGCACATGGTTTTGGGGTACGATGGTTTTCGGCTCCTGGTATTTTGTAGATCCGGTCAAGGGAACTACGATTATGTTCTAATCCAGGGTTAATGGATTAGGGTTTATGTATGCTTCGGCATGTATATATATGTGTTGTAACACTAAAAGGAATAAAATGAAAAATCAAGCTGGTCGTCTCGATTTGGGATCCAGGGGAAAATCTCTATGTTTATCTGTTTTATGTTTTATGCTCTCGCTATTGTTTATTTTCTATTATAAGATTCGTGTGTAGATAATTTTTTTTCAGGGTTAAAACCTACACTTAAAACTTTCCAAATGCACATTTTGAATTTTCAACCACAAGAGTGCAACACTGTGTTTTGAAATGAAATTTTATGCTAGGAGCATAGCACAGGAACAAGAAAAATGGGTCTTCTTATAGCAGTGTTTTGAAGGCTTTCCCGATGTCAAAAAAGGCTCTGTGATGACTCGTTGGAAATCCCTTGAATTTTACTTTCTATATCTACCCTTGGCTCTCCAATCTGACCTCTACAACTTGTCCAAAAAGTGAAAATTTCAATATTGGTAGGAGAGCAACACATGTCCTGAAAAGTAGGCAGAATGATGAAAAAGTGAGTGTTTTTTACCCTTTTGTGGGACCAAAACAACTACAATTGATCTGAACATTTCTGATCATGCTATATGAGTGATGAGGAACCAAAAAATGCAAGCCTTTCCTCCTAAAGATGCTCTAAAAAAGAGCGTAGCACCAGGTGTGTTGCGCTCCTAGCCTCAAAATTTGCAAAAAACAAAAACTTGTCAAAATTCTCCCAAATTTGGTGGAGGTATGCCTCATGGACCTTGGGAGACCTGTAGTGAAGCTTGAGCAAAAACACTAAATTTAGCTTGGCTCTTTTCCCTTTTTAGTGCTTGGATCTCAATTTGGGCCTTTTTTAGTTTTTCCCTTGCAAATTGGTTTCTTTGGGCATAATGCTTGGTCATTCTTCTTTGTAAATCCAAGTCTTTATTTGCCTTCTCTAGCTTGCCCTCAAGGTGTATGTTAGCCCTCTCAAGCCATGATTCCCTATCATGTTCAATTTCCATTGCAAGGAGTTCTTGGAGAGAAATTTGTTGTGCTTAGGTTGATTCTTATTCTCTCTGCTTTTCCAATGCTTTCCTCAGACCCATAGTTCTAGGTATCCTTCTAGTTTGACCTTCCTCATCACTACTCTCATCATAAGTGCCCATGAACTCTTCCAACTTCACCTGTGCCCTTTGAGCCTCTTTCTGATACCTGAGTGTTCTTGTTTCATGGATGACCTGTTGGGCACTCATTTGCTTGTTTTGCATCTAATAGAAGTGAATGACATCTTTTTCTCTTTCTAATTCAGCTTCCAATTCCTTGATTTGTGCATTACTGTCTTGGAGGAGGGAGTTTGAAATTCTTATTTCATTCTCATCATCACTGTTTATGTGAATAAGTTCAAACTCTCTTTCTTTTTCATGGTCTTCCTCTTCTTCTTCCACTTTTTTCTTACCTTTGTCAATATTCTGAGTTTAGGAAGATGGCATGGCCCCTTGCCCTTTGGAAGCAGCAAACACATGCCTTTATCCTCTTTGATAGGTAAGAGGGAAAGGTGTAATAAGTTTCAACTAGATATCTCCATCATTGCTGACATTAAGAGTGTTTTTCTCCTTATTAATGACCCCTGCATGTGTGTTTTCTTCTCTTTTCTCTTGAGTGCCTTCTTGAAAGGCACTTTCATTTTATCCCATGCTAGTATCACTACCTTGATCTTCACCATTGTCATCTTCCTCCATGTCCTCTGCATTGTCATCTTCCATGTTTACAACATTATCATTCACATTATCATTTTCTTTGTTGTCATGGTTAGAGGTGTCCTCATCACTGCTTGGTGCATTTTCATCCTCTTGGCTGCCCTTTGAGCTCATGGGATCACTGTTTTCACTTTTGTTAGGGCTATCAGTCATTAGGATTTCTTCATTATGACTGTCATTAGCCCCTTCACTGTTTGGCCCAATGTCTTCATTATTTGACCCACTGTCTTCACTTTCAAACTCTGCCTCTATCTCTGCATCTTCATTGTTTTCATAACTGGACTCCTCATTATCATTGCTTTCATCTGCCTTTTCTTCACTACTATCTTTGTCTTCATAATCTGCCTCTATTTTTCCATCATATTCAATATCTGTATCATTGCTTGCATTTTCTGTGGGATCACTGTCAGAGGCATATTCATTAGTTTCTCCTTAATTTTGACTATTATTTTCTTCTTCATGACTGCCACTTGTTTTTGTTTGTTCTTCATCTGTTTCTCCCTCAACATTTGGCTCACTGTATTCACTTATTTTCTCACTGCAATTTCCTTCAAACTCTTTCTTTTCTTGACTGCTATTTTCATCTTTGTCACTGCTCCTTGTATTACTACTATTGGGCTCACTGTTTTCTTCTTTACCTTCACTATTTTGCTCATCAAAATCTGCCTCTGTCCCTGGACTGTCATTGGTTTCTTCTTCATCGTTAGGCTCACTATCTTTGTTACTGCTCTCTTCCTTATCACTGTCTTCTTTGTCTTTACTATGATTTTCTTCTTTGTCACTGCTTTCTTCCTCCTCAACACTTTCTTCTTTGTCTTTTTCCTCATCATAATCACTTTCTCCACTTCCATTTTCTTCTTGCTCATTACTTGTTTCTTCCTCTTGACTGCCATTTTCTTCTTGCTGCCATGTTCCTCTTTGTCACTGCTTTCTTCCTCTTTGTCAATGCTTTCTTCATGTTCTGAGTTTTTAGGAGAAGGTGAAAGAGGGAGGTTTGTTTGGGGAGAGAATTCATGTGAAGAGGATAAATCATGGTCAGTGGAGGGTGATGGAGGAGTGGAGGAAGGTGGATGGGATGATGAGAGTAAAATTTGTAGAGGTAGAGGTTGTGGATTTCTGAAAACACCATGGGCGATGAAAACTTCCCATGGGATGCCTTGTTGCTCTAATTAGTGTAAGACAACCATTTTTATGAGGGAATGGTGGAAAATACTTTGCATTTTCCATGAAGGATGTCTCCTTTGCACAATGGATGATATTTCATCAATACTTTTATAAAGGTAGTAGGGAAAATGTAGCAACTTAGCCCTAGTGAAATGCACAAGTAGTCTTATGTGGTAGGAATAGATTCCAGAAAACCTACCCTCACAGGTGAAGTATTTCATAATAATTTTAATTAAAGGAGCATATCTATCCAACAAATGAGAAAAGGGGAAAATAGTCTTGCAATTAGCTTGGAAACTTGGTTTTAAGTAGGGATGATAATGGCTTAGGTCCAGATACACCTATTTGAACCATTTTTCTCCCATGCAAGGTATTCCAGTGACCATAGAGATTGCATTGGTGGTTAGCTCAAAATTCACTCCAGCTAGATGTACTTGGTGGTCATGGAGGTTAAGGACAAAAAATTTGGTCAACTGAGAGTGACTTTGGACTCTCTGTACTTTCTCACAGAAATCAAAGAAACCTACCTCTTTGAAATATGAAACTGTGGAAGGGGAGACTGTCAATTCTTTAGTGTTTTCAGGCTCAAACCTATTTTCTTTCCCACCCTTCCTCTGCTATTCTCTAGGCCTTTGGCCTCTCTCGCCACTGTCAACACTGCCTTCTCTAGGCATTTTGTCCCTTTCTCTTTGTCTTTGAAAAAAAATCCCTACAACTTTTTGTGAAAGGATATGGAGAGGGCAAGTGAAAGGTTAATGAGGAAGGCAATGATCTGAAAATTTGGAAGGGAAAAGATGAATGAAGAAGGAAAATTTTGGCCTCAATGTGTTCTCAGTGTGTAGATGCATGGGAGCTTTTCAATCAGCAATGCTTGCAAACATGGGGACCTAACCTTTCTTCATTTAGGGTTTTTCCTCTTTCTTTAAGTTTACCCTTCACATTTATTTATAATTCTACCTTTAGAAAATAGGAAAAGGTGGAAAATGTCTAAATACCTCTCAAAAACCTCACAGCTGAAGAAAAGAGACACCGGAGTGCAACACGGGCCAGTCAAGTGGCTTCCGCATGTTCTGTCGGGTTTGCCCTGAACGTGATGCAGGAGCATAGCGCGGGTAAGGCCTGAACGGGTATTCGGGTCCTCCGGGCGGAGACTGCACGTGTAGGAGTGCAGCGTCGGGTGGTCGTGGACGCAGTCAGGTCAGGCTTTGGCCCTGTGCGTAATGTGGTGGAGTTTCGGGCGCCCTCTGCACGAGGTGTCGGGCAACCTTTGCACGCTTGAGCGCGTAGAGAAGTGGGTGTCGGGTCCTCCGGGAGGAGACTGCACGTGTGGGAGCGCAGCATCAAGCGGTTGTGCACGCGGTCAGGTCAGGCGATGGACCTGTGTGCATCGCTATTACACAGGCGCGCAATGCCTTGTTGAAAAATACACAGGCAGCGTGCACAGGCGCGTAGCGCAGCCTTTCAGGAGTGCAACGCAAATGTTTTCTGCTCGAAAACTCTGTCAGAAACCTTGAATTCCTTCTTCCTCTTTTTGCAAACGAAAAATTGGTGTTTGAATGATAGCCATAGGCCTTTTATACCTTTGGGAGAAATAATTAGGACAAAAAACCCACTTTTTTAATGTTTCTCTTTGGTCCTTTTATCCTTTTACTGACATCTCCTTTCTTTTGTGCAGGAGGTGTTTTTAAGTATGAAAGATGATTCCTTGGTGGGTGATCTTGAAAATTGATTTTATTCTCCTCTTGCTGACTTTCTAGAGGCATGATGAATCTGTCCTACATAGTAAAATTAGTCTTTTGATCAGGATTATCATTATCTCCCTTTGGCCACTTCAGCTTGTTGGGGGTGCCAAAAAATGGTGTTTTAGATCTTCTTAAACTTTTGGGAGTTTTGATACCTTACCTACTCAATAGTAGAAACTCATGTTCACTTTGATTTTCTTATCTAACAAAAAACTTAGGCTCCCTCATACTGCTTTTGACAATCCTTTGAATGTACTTGAAAACTTAGGCAACCTTCACTGATACTGTTTTTAGAATTTGTCCCTTTTGCTGTAGTGACAAATAAAACCCCTTTTATCTTATTTCAACCATGGATGCCTCCTTTCAAATGTCCTCTAAAATCCTTCTGACCTTTTAATGGAGTTTTATGACCTCTAGGTCACTTTTGCCTACCTTTCTAGACTTCTAGCTTTTAAGGGCCCTTTTCCCTTCCTTATTTATCATTGTTAACACTGGAAAATCGTACAGCAGAAAACGACATCAAGTAATATCGAGCCCAAGGATTTACAGGACAGGGATACATTATCGAATCAAAAATATTAAGAATCTATAAGGTTTGGAGAAATTCAAGATTGAACTAGTCATAAATGCATGAATGCGTGCTTTTTCCTTCGAGAAGAGCGCCTTCTGTGCGCACTAGAGCCTGATAAGCGCGCATTCCTGGAAATGGAAAAAATTCCCTTTCCGGGACCACAAGCAAGCAAATGAAAGTTTCTCCTTATGTGAAAGCCGCCTAAGGACAGCACCAGCGCCTTTTTAGGCCTTGTGTGAGCACACAAAAGCATATTTCATCCCACAATGGAATATTTCCCCTCCCTTGGGTCACTATCCACCATGTACCAAGGGAGGGAAGGAGGTTTGAAAGCTCACCTATATAAACCCTCAAAGAGATGAAAAATTTGTGATAACAAGGTTATGCTGGCCAAAGTTGCCCAAGCAACACCAACTGTTTGTGTGAACCAAGGAGCAGGAGCTGAAGAAGAGGACTCAATTGTTGGCCACCCAACAATTTCAGTCCATTGCAGCAAAGAGAGAGAGTTGAAATGCGTCAAAAGGCAAAACTTGAAGGACAAACATCCTTGCGTCGGGTCCTAGAGCCTCTGCCTAGGCCCTTCGACAAGTGGGTAAGATTTGTATTCATTCCAAGCATGCAATGAGAAGAAGGCCATTGAACCGTTGTTTACCTTGTTATTGTTTGGAACTCTCTATTTAGATTCTTTTTGTGTTTTTAGTTTTACTTTTTTAACAGAGCATACTTAAGTGTATTACTTCATTTTAAGTCTTATACTTCTGAGCTCCCCCCAGATACTACCTATTACTTATGGTTTAGAGAAAAGACCACATTCTCTAGATGCGTGCGATTTCGTACACTCGTGTGTCAAATCCACCGCAACAATAATTTCTAAAAGCTTTGGTTTTGTGTTTGATGGTGTTGATGCATCTCTGTCTTTGTGATCTCTTGCATGGATCCCTTACTGAGCAACACCTGTTGTGCCAATTAGTTACAAAACCACTGATACTCTTGGTTTACTTGGGCATGTTGTTTCTCTTCTGTTGTGATTGTCTTTGAGGAGTTTTAGCTTCTTACCCTACCTTTCTTCTATTGATAACCCTTATAAACCATTCCTGCAGAAATTTTTTAAGATAGGATATTGTCCCTTTTTAGACTCAATGTTTTGATCAAGGAGGTCCTTTTGAAGGCTTTTTATACCCTTTGGACAATCATGAGCTCACCTTCTTTTTCATTTGATTTAACCTTTGGGCATATGTAAAATAGTGAGTCTAGAAAGCCAAAACAATGCATAACATAGGAGACCCTATATGACCTATTGGGATGTATTTTGGAATAGGTCTTTGAATGAAAAACTTGAATTAGGGTTTGGAGGTGAAAACAGGGTTTTGAAAAACCTTTATGCATTGCAATCCTAGAAACTGAAATCTTTGATTGGTTTATCTAAAGAGCATAGAAAGGGAGTTTAAAATCACCACTTCTTGAGCCACTTGGTGAATAGGGGAAAAGGTTTAGGCTACTTGGAAAACCAAAGTGTAAAAGTAGAAGGCTTAGGCAATCAAAAATAGAGTGGTAAAGTCAAAGGTGGCAAACATAGTGAGAATGAGGGACATAAGTCCATGATTTGGTCTTCTGGGAGTGAGAGATTGGCCATGCCTTGGTAGAATAGTAGAACAACAAAAATTTATCCTAAGGGTAGTGATGGCAGTGAGATTTCTAGAATTGACGAGATTCTTGAATTTTGTTTCTAGAAATCTAGGATAAGCATTTAGTCATCTAAACAGGTCAGAATTACTAATGACTAACAAAGGGTCTCTTCTGAAGTTTTGGTTTATATTTCTGTTTTGGGGATTTGCTTGGTTTTCCCTAGGGGGTGCTCTTTCATTCAAATTTGTTTTCTCCATAATCCTTTCAATTACCCTAACTAGATTGTCAATTCTAGCATCAGATGTGGAGGCCATGGTTTCCTCTTTGTATGTAACCTTCTTCTCTGCCCTTAATCTAACCCTTCTAGCATTTAGATTGGCTTCTACACTTATTTCTCCTCTTTGCATGTCCTCTAAGGTTAGGGGATCCCTTTCTCTTAATTGATAAGACATGTCTGGATCAAAACCATTCGGAAATTTTACTAAGGCTAGGCCTTGTGGGGGTTTCATGTGGGGAGGGAGTGTATTGTATACACTATTGAACCTAGTGCAGTAGTCTTGGACACTTTCCCCAACATTTCTCTTAAGGTTATCATATTCCTATAGGATTTGAAGAGGATTTTCTTAGTCTCCCACTTGTTTATGAATGTTTTATAAAGGGAAGGGAGGTCATGAATGTTGTTAGGAGTTAATTTTTTGAACCATTTCTTTGCTTCTCCTCCTAAGCTTTGGGAAAACATTCTCATTTTTATGGTCTCCTATTCTATTTCTTGGTAGTCAAATGCATCATTCATCTTGTCTACATGTTGTTGGGCAGTAGTAGAGTCAGCTCCAGTAAAGTGAGGGATTTTAGATTGGTAG
Source organism: Pinus albicaulis (assembly GCA_034641835.2). NCBI lineage: Eukaryota > Viridiplantae > Streptophyta > Pinopsida > Pinales > Pinaceae > Pinus > Pinus albicaulis. Next base: position 83,800,204 of record CM076571.1, on the reverse strand, counting down.
TCCTATGGCATTGGCAGTAAAGGTTGGGGTAGTACCAAAGGGGCAAACCATGCTGCCATGATTTGAGGTAAAGGAACCCAAGGAGGGTTTGCAAGAGGGGGGTTTGTGAGAGGAGTTGGAGGATGAAATGGAATGGTTTTCACAGTGGATGTATGAATGGGAATGGTAGATGTACTTGGACCAGCAAGTTGAGATTGAACATATTTGGATCTAAATGAGTCAAATTGTTGGAGAAGCTGAAAATTAGGAGGAGTGGAAGGAGAGGCTTCTCTACTAGGACTCTGCTGCAAGTTTGTAGGCTCAAGATATATCTGGTCTATCCCACTTTGAGACTTAGTTATGAATAGGTTTATTCTATGGTGTAAGTCAAATTGGGTATCTTGCAAGGCTGTGAGACTTTCAGGGACAAAACTTGCTTTGTGAATGGGCCTAACAATAGTTGAATCTTCAGTCCTAGAAATTTTCCATAAGATTCTTTCTGGGTCATTAACTATGGTAGGAGGGTTTGGGTCAGGGTGAGATATGGTGTTAGTTCTTTGTGAAGCCAGATTTCAGACCCAAAATACAGAGAGGCTGAAAATTTATGAGAGTTTTGAAAAACAGACCTATCTGTAAGGCTACTAAGTTCCCAGAGTATGTAACTGGGCTTTACACTGTTATGAATTATTGATAGATTCCCAGGGGAGTCTGTGAGAAATAGTGGGGTCAATAGGGTTACTGAAGACCAGTGGAGTCACCAGGTGGATGATGCTTACTATTTTGAGGATGTACTTGTTGTCCACCATCAATAGCTAAATACCAATCTAAGGATGTTTTCAGTTTTCAAAGTTCTTTATGTAACACTAAGATTTTCAATAAGTGTTTTCCAGTATAGTCACCATGGTGCTAGTATGATGAATCGACCAGATATCAATCTTGGCTAACACTTGATTTATATAAGTTTTGACAGGGGATTTGTAAGTTCTTAAGGAATGTCTAAGCTTGTTACTTACTCAGATCCCCATTAGAGTCGCCATTATGTTAGGTCCCCGTAATTTTTCAGATTGACAAGACCAAACATACAAGGGTAACATCAAACCAAATTTGGAGTCATAGGACCTAGCCTTCCTAGAATCAGAGAGGGATCTCTCTATATTTTTATAAAATATGTGAACTTGATTGATTTTAGGGTTTTTATTTTAGGCTAGTTATAATGATTAGGGTTTGTCTATTTAGTTTTTTGGTTGGGTTGCTTTTCAAGCATAACAGATAGAGTAAGAGAGGTTTAAACCATTGGGCTATGGAGTCTGCAAAAGGTCTTGAAAAGTAAAACAATAGGTCAAGGATGTTTCAGAGGGCAAGTTTAACAAATTCAAATGGATCTTCAAAGCTTATGTGAGTGAAGTGAACATTAAATTGTGAGATTAATAGGTTTAAAGGGCAGTTAAGAATCCTTTAACATGTATTATAACAAGAAAAGTCTTTAAGAACAATATGCATAAAGAAATAACCAAATACAGGGCATACCATAAGCTTCTTTGACCAAACTCTAGCAAGTAAACATTAAGACAACAATCCAACAAACCCTAGAGAGCAAGAAACTTGTAAATTCTCTAGTGATTTCACCTTCAAGCAAAGAAAACATTTAAGATAACATATAGTAATGATCAAAGAGTAGGGAAATCCTAAATTCCCTAATCAAACTACAAATACCTTCAAAGTAACCATTTAAGATGGACAAAAGGGCAGGGCAAACCATAAACCTCTTCATCCAAACATTAATTAGGAATACTTCAAAGAAAAGACCTCAAAAACAATGTTTTAAGTTATACCAAAGGACAGGGCTAGCCATAAACTACTTTCGCATTAGCTCCATTAAATCATTCTTAAGATAAAAAAGCTGAGTGGAACTAGAGAGAAATTAAGAATTCTCTAATCTAACCTAGCAGAGAAAAACATCTAAGCAATATAAATAAACAGCCTTAAGGTGCCTCTAACAACACATCTTAAGCTAAATTTTATATTCTATTGCAAGAGAAAGATGAAACAATATGAAAACATAAGAATAAAAGTAATAAATTAGAAAGACATCATCATTAGCCATGTTCATGAATCCTGCAAATGTGCTTGCTCCATTTCCATTCAAATCAAAGCATTCACAAAACTCCAAAGCCAATTTCTCCTCAACTCCAAGTCTATGATATTGAGTTTAAAAATCAAGCAACAACTACAATGAGGCCTCCATGCAGTATTTAACTTGCAAAGGAGGACCAAAACCCTAGATAGGGCTTCAAAATGTCATTAATTACATCATAAATGTCATTTTTGTCCTATGAGACCATGCAAGGCCCAAGGCACAAATATCCTAACTTAATAAATGAAAAAATCAACTCTAACATAACTCCTCATCTAACTTTGGAGATATTTTCCTAATAAGCCTTAAAAATATATTTTTCATTTACTCCAAGTGTCTTTTGTTGACTTTTTGGCAAGGGCATAGCACCAAGGTTCAAGGGCGTAGTGCCAAATCTGGAAAAATTGGTCTTTTGCAACTGATATTTGGAGGCCTTCCCAGTGTCCAAATGAGCTCCATCATAGCTCATTGGAAAGCCTGTCCTGTCTAGTTTCCAAAATTGCCTTTATTTTTTTGATTGGTTTCCATTTTCTTAGTCAAAACCCACTTTTTCAAAGACTACTCAGGGCACAGCGCCAATGCTGAAAATAGGGCAGAAAGGTGATTTTTTGCTTGTTTTTGGCACTTTTGGAGGACTAGTTTTGCTCCAAATGAGCTGAAATGTTTCGTGAGTGATGTACTTGGCATGATGAACATGAAAATGTAAGCCTTTCCTCCATTGGGTGCCCCAAAAAATATCGCAACTACAGTGGCGCTGCGCACTTGGCCCTTCAAAACAGTCAAAATTTCCAAAAACTCAAGAAGATGTCAAAATTTGGATTTGTCTTGTTCATCATGTCTGGAATGCTTGCAGGGATTAATCAGCAAGGATGTCAAGATTTTATTTTTCCTTTGCCTCTTTTAGGGCTTGAATATTTTTAAGGTCTCTTTTGAGCTTGGCCCTTGCAATCTTATTTCTTAAGGCATAATGCCTTGCCATCTTCTTTTGCATGTCAAGGTCTCTCTTGGTCTTCTCCAGCTAATCCTCCAAGTGCACATTTTCCATTTCTAGCCAAGATTACCTATCATATTCTATTTCCATGGCAAGCAGCTCACTTGGAGTGAGCTGCTGTCAATGTTGTCTCTTGCTCTTTTTCCTTGGCTAGAGCCTTCTTCAAGCCAATTATCCTTGGCCTCCTCCTAGGAAGCTTTTCTTCCTCTTCTTCAATGTCATCATGAATGTCCAAGAATTCATCTACCTTTTCCTTGGATCTTCTAGCCTCTTTCCGAGATTTGATAGCTCTGACTTCATAGATGGCTTTCTCTGCCTCTAACTGCTGGTTTTCCACCTCAAAGAAGTTGATCACATTCTTGGCCCTACCAAAATTGGCTTGTAGATCCCTAATTTGAGCATATTTGCTCTTGAGCGGCATGTTTGTGATCCTTTGCTCATTCTCATCATCACTGTCAAGGTGAATTAGCTGAAATTCTTGTTCAGTCTCATGTTTGTCTTCTTCTTCATCATCAATGACATTTTCCTTACCTTTGTCAAGCTGCTTGATTGATGTAGAAGGCATGGCCGCTTGCCTCTTAAGGGAAGCAAACACATGCCTATTTCCCCTCTGGTAGGTTAAAGGAAAAGGTTCAATGTTAACCATCTCAATTCCATTTGTCTTACTGCCATCATGATTTCCATCATTACTGCCATCTACTTTAATGATCTCTGCCTCACTAACATATTCCTCATTGCCATCTGCCTCATTGTTTGATGCACTACCATCTGCCTCACTGCTTTCTGCCTCATTGCCTTCTGCCTCACTGCCTTCTTCACTTTTTGATGCACTAGTACCATGAGATGATGGTGAGGGATTGTGAAAAGGTGATGAAGGAGGGTCATCATGATGTGAATGAATGTGAGTGGATGGAGGAATGGGAGGATGAGAAGATGAAGGGACATCTTGCTGCTGATGGGCTTGTGGAGAAGTGAACACCTAATTTTCTATGAAGGTCTCCCATGAAATGCCTTTCTACTGTAATTGGTGCATAACAACCATTTTATTAAGTGAGTGATGGAAAAGGCTTTGCATATGCTGAGGATAGTCTCTCTTTTGTACAATATAGGACATTTTATCAATACTTTTTGTAGAGGTAATAGGGTATGTGCAGCATCCTCACTCTAGTAAAGTGCATAAGCAGCCTAATGTGGTAGGAGTAAAGCCGGGAGAACCTTCCCTCACATGTGAAATACTTCATAATGATCCTCATCATAAGTGCATATCTATCAAGCAAATGTGAGAAAGGAAAGATGGATTTACTGTGGTCTTTGTACCTAGGCTTTAGGTAGGGTTCAAAGTAGCTCATGTCTAGGTTGGCCTGCTTGAACATTTTCTCCCCTACATTAGGTATGCCTGTGGCATTGGAAATAACATTTGTAGATATCTCAAAGGTCACCCCTGCAATGTTAACTTGTTTTTCATGCAAGTTAACGATGAAAATTCTGGTTAGCTAAGGGTGGTTTTTTACCAGCTGTACCTTCTCACAAAATTCATAGCAACCTACATGTTTGAAACATGAAATAGTAAGGGGAGATGCCATTAGCTCCCTTGTGTTGAGGGGTCAAATCTGTTGATATTTCCACCTTTGTGCTTATCCCTCCTTGGAATTTGAGCCTCTCCACCACTGTCACTATCTCCCTCTCTTGACATTTTGAAAACTCTGCTTTGCCAACCCTAGAATTTGTTGTGCATTTTGAGATGAAAAAGAAGGTAATGGAATGGTAGTTTTTTGCAAGTGAAGGGACAAAGTGTTATGAAGGAAATGGGTTTAGGGGGGAAACTTAGATGAATGAAAACCTTCAAAAAATGTAATCCCTCTACTTATCATTTCTTTTCTCTACAGGTAGATGAAGTAAATGGAAAAAACGGGGATTACAAATTTGTAGCCTAGGGTTTCAAATTCTTTAATTACAAATCATCAAAAATGCTTGAAGACGGGCTAAGGACCTGTACTTACCCCTACCAGTGCTTGGAGAACCCTTGGCAATGACCTGAAGCAATTTTGAGGTGGTTTGAGTGTTTGCAGGGCTTAGAAAGCCTTCCTTCCCAAGCGCGCAGCGCCAAGGCCAAGGGCGCAGCACCGAGTCTAAGCACACAGCGTTGGTGCTAAGGGCGCGGCGCTTGTGGTTTTCTTCAGTGGGCCTGCCGGGTAAGGGCGCAGCACCTTCCCAAGTGCACAGTGCTCTTTTCTAGCCGCGCAACGCATTTTAAATTTCTATGTGGAATTTTTGCTAAGGGTGCAACGCCTGATTCCAGGTGTGTAGCGCCAAGATACCTAGACAAATTTCGACTTGAAAACTCAAAAAAACCTTCTCTCCTTGGAACTTCTAACTCTTTTCAAGTGAACAATGACTCATATGAAGTGTAAGATGTGATTTATAGGCCCATGGATTTGATTTTCACTTTGTAACCCACTTTCTAATGTCTAAAACCTTTTTCTCTCTTTCACTGATACTCCTTTATGCCTTTTTTCTTGTAGGTTGCTGGAGTTATGAAAATTGCCTTTAATTTGACCCTGGAGCCTTGACATGTTTATTTTGACACCTTTGTGAAGATTACATACAACAAAAAGCTTCAAAATCCTCTGTGGTTTCCATCATGAAGTTTAACTCAACTTTTCACCTTTTCTCACTAACCTTTTTACATTGTTTGCATGCAAGTGATTGAAATGATGAATTTGACCTTTCCCCTTGCTTATTTAGGCATGATATGTTCATTTTGAGACTGTCATATTCCCAAATGGGAAAACTCAGTAATACATGTATCAAAAATGCATTTTTCATAAATATAAGCATTAACAGAAAACTGCAACCCATGCATCCATTAGATCTGACATTATAGCAACCACATGTAAAAGGAAATAAAAAAAATCATTATAGCCTAGTTAAATAGGCCTCCCAATCTAAAAACAACCCAAAATCATTGAGAACCCCAAGACTACTACAACACAAAAATATTGCATAAAGAGATAGTGCATTTTACTGAGGGTTATACTCAGAAAATGGAGAGACAAATCAGATCTGATGATTTATTAATCAATAGAGCACAAAAACAGAGATCTAGTCTCTTTTACATAGATCTAAGATGACCCGGCAAGGGTTTCTTGACAAAATTGATATACATGAAATATTTGCTGCAGATATATGGTTGAATCACACTGTATGGATGAAGCATTGCATAAATATGGCCGATCATGCAAAGAAATGGTTGTAGCTCCTTTTTCTAGCCTTTCTGGGAAAAGGCTGATCCTTCCCCTGGGAAAATAGCTCTCAAAACTGTAGAAATTATATGCACTAAGAATGCATATGTCCTAGATCCACCTGATCTCACACTATTTAACTTTATGCAAGATATTGAATCTATTCCACTTGTTAATCTTTTGCAGAAAAATTAATTGCACACACATGTGAAGCATAAACAAAAACAATCAATCGCACATAACATAGTTTTTAACCGGGAAAGCCTGAAGCTGAAAACCAAAACTATATATTATGTAACATGGAGATCATATGACAATCTCATACAAAGCATACAAAGCTTATCACAAGCTCTTAATACAATACAATCGTCATACACTAATCAGGACCAATCTTGCAAATCCATGCACCGATCTTTGCCTCCTGCTAGCCTGCCTCCACTGTGCAATCCCTGTTGAAGAATAGCTCTGAATGAATTCGAATTACTCTTGGATTGACTGCACAATCCTCATTGGCAACTCCAATGTGTGTCTGATGCAATCAATGCATCACTATAGTCACAACAAATAGTCTATCTTGCCCTTTCACCTACCTCTCCACTAGGTCTCCACTGAAACTGCCATGCACTGTAGTTAACTGTTGTATTTTTTAGTTGATTAATGAGTTATTATTTGTGAATTAATTCACTCCACTCTCACTATTGTATCAATCAGTTAGACTAGATACAACTAGCTCAACTGAGTCTAACTGACTTAAACTAAATACAACTCCATAACTACTTCTTCCAACTGTGTCATAACTCTGCCACTTGAGTTCTAACTGAGTCCTCCATGCATTAGCTCTAGTAAACCCTTGGGAATTGTGTAATTCCCTCAGTCCACTGATGTGCCACATCTGTGCACTGAACTAAAGTGCTCCAAGAGAATAAGTTGTTGTTTAGTGTCTGATTATTATTAAGAGCTAATAATAATCGACATGCATCTATTTTTAGATCAACGATCTATAAATAGACTCGCCCAATATTCTAAAAATATAATTTCATCTATTTTTCCAACTTGATCAACCATACACAAATAGCATCCTACAACTTTTGAAATATGATCATCATGTCTAAAAATAGACATAGTCTAAAAATAGACTTGTGCCAAAAATAGCCTGCGAGCCCACTTAGTGAAGGCGACTCTTTTCACTAAGCTCATCATCTTGTTGAATCTCAACACTCCCTCTCAAAAAGATAGGGCTTATCCTTCACCCCGATCCTACCTCTATGGTATTCGAATTTTCTCCTGGTGAGCGCCTTCGTCAAAATATCTCCATCCTGATCCTCTGTAGGAATGTACTGAAGCAACATGATCTTCTGCTGCACACAATCTCTAATATGATGATACCGGATATTAATATGTTTAGATCTATCATGAAACACTGGATTAACCGAGAGTTTAATGCAACTCTGATTATCACAATGTATCACTGTAGGATCTAAATTTGAACCGAACAAACCAACCAGGATCTTCCTCATCCAGATAGCCTCACATGCAGCTTGACTTGCTGCCATGTATTCTCCTTCCGCTGAACTGAGTGCCACGGATATTTGTTTCCTGCTGTACCAAGAAACTGTCATAGATCCAATACTGAAAATCCCTCTTGATGTGCTCTTTCTGTCTGTTGGGCTTCTTGCCCAATCTACATTCGTGAAGCCATGCAACTTCACTTCATCCATCTGTCTGTACCATAAACCATACTCAGATGTGCCCCTGAGATATCTAAGGACATGCTTGCCTGCCTTCCAAAAGAGCTTGGTAGGCTTAACCATCGCTTGTGAAATTTGGTTCACCGCATAGCATATTTCTAGTCTTGTATTGACTAAATACATGAGTGAACCCACCAACTGTCGATAAACAGTGGCATCCACTACCTCTGCCAATGTAGCATCCTCTTTCTTCCAATTTCCTGGAAGAGGAGTGTTGATAGGCTTGCAGCCTTGCATGTGAAACTTCTCTAGTATCTCTCGGGCATACTTGCCTTGAGACACAAACAGTTCACCTTCCCGCTTCCATATTTCCAATCCAAGGAAATAATGAAGGAGGCCCAAATCCTCCATCTCAAACTCCTTTGCAAGATCTGCCTTGCATGAGTGTATCAAATTCTCATCACCTGTTAGTATTAAATCATCAACATAAAGTACAATGATTAAAAGCTTACCCTCAACCACAATCTAGTACAGGCTTGCATCCGTCTCACTCTTGGTGAAGCCAAGTCCAGTGAAATAGCTGTCGATCTGATTGTACCAAGCACGGGGTGCTTGTTTCAGCCCATACAACGCTCTTTTGAGTCTGCACACATGTGACTCGCTGCTGAAGATCTCAAATTCTTCAGGATGCTCAATGTACACCTCTTCCTCAATGATCCCATTGAGGAACGCAGTCTTCACATCCATCTGATGAATGTGCCAACCCATCTATGCTGAGAGAGAAAGGATGGTATGTATGGAAGAATACCGTGCGACAGGTGCAAAGGTTTCTTCATAGTCAATCCCCTCAATCTGTGAGAATCCCCGGGCAACAAATCTTGCCTTATAATTCTCGACGCTCCCATCAGCAGCTTGCTTTACCTTGTAGATCCATCTTGATCCTACAACTGATTTTCCCACCGGCCTTGGAACAATTTCCCAAGCATTGTTTCTAACAATGGAGTCATACTCCTCCACCATGGCATCTACCCATGTGGGCTCCTGCACTTCTTCTTCGAAAGAAGATGGCTCTGTCACAATACACTTGCTCATAAGAGTCATGTATCGAGTATATTGGTCAAGTCAATGTCTCTGTCTACGCTGTGATGTAGGAACTCCTACATTCTGTGCCACATCAAGCTTCAGTCTCTCAGCTTCTGTGGTATGCTTTCTGCCTTGTCTGATGTTTGGTTCTGCATGAGTGGACTCCTCCACTCCATGAATCTACTCCTATGGTTGATCCACATCTAGAGGCTCATCTTTGGGAGCAAGAAGTTCCTCCTCCGCATGCAATTGTAGCTCCCTCTCAAGCGACAACTTTATGGCTTTCACCTCATTGAATTTTATATCCCGTCGCACAACAGTCATCCGACTGTCTGGAAAATACACATGATAGTTATGGGGTGTTTTTGTGTACCCCACAAATATCCCAACTTCTGCAATCGGCTCCAGCTTCTTCCTGGCATCCTTCATCACATGAATGTAAACAGGTGAGCCAAAAATCTTCAAATGAGAAATATCAGGCTTCTTACCAGTAAAAGCTTCTTCAGGTGTACTCATGCCAAGTACTCTATGAGGACAATGGTTTTGCACATAAACCACAGTGTTGCATGCTTCTGCCCACAAGTGCATCGGTAGGCCCTGGTCATGCAGCATCGCTCGTGTAGCACCCATGATCATTCTGTTCTTTCTCTCCGCGACCCCATTCTGTTGTGGGTTATGAGGCACTATGAGTTCTCTTTGAATTCCTTCTTTGCTACAAAAGTCTTTGAATTCGACAGAGATGTATTCACCACCATTATCGCTCCGTAGAGCTTTCACTTGCTTCCCCGACTCCTTCTCCACCAATGCCTTGAACTCACAGAATTCCAGCATCTATGAGAATAGTCATAAAAAAATATCACATAATACCTATGATTTGTTGTTGAAGCAACTGAGAAAGGTCCACACACGTCTGTGTGAATTCTCTCCAGGATCACCGAAGCACGGTTCTCCTTCTCATCAAAGGTGGTCTTCACAAAATTACCCATAGTACATCCCTTGCATTGATCTGACTACGCAAGAGTACCCTTGGGAAGTCCAGTAGAAATTTGCTACAAAATCTTCAAAGTGCCATGGTGAAGATGGCCTAATCTCCCGTGCCATAATTCGTCATCATCCCGGCTCACCACTTCTTCTGCTTTGCCCACCATTGTAGCACAGACATCTACCTCCAGCTTGTAGAGATTATTAATTCAAACCCCTATCTTCTTGGTTTGACCCATTGTTTTATGTCAAAGGAAGGATTTTCCCTCACTGAAAACAACATCATAACCTCTGTCTTCTAGCATTGCGACTGAGACCAAGTTCTTCTTCAGACCTGGAACATGCATGACATTCTTCAACAAGAATGGATTACCAGACTCCCTCTCAAAGGTAATGGTCCCAATGCCAGTTGCACTGTACCGACCATCGTCACCCATCTCTATATGCATCTAGAGGTCCTTCTCCTCCAAGTCACTAAACAACTCTTTGTCTCCCGTCATATGGAAAGTCGCACCACTATCAAGATACCACACCAATCCCATGCAGCTTGAAACCAAGCAATTGATCAAGGATAAATCAAGCTCAAATTGCGAGGCTAAGGCCTCTCCAGCTGCAGATCCAGTAGCCTACTTTTTCTTCTTCTTCTGTGGAAATTTAGTGGCGAAATGTCCATGCTCGTGATAGTGAAAAAAATTCACTTTGGACAAATCCTGATTCTTGCCTTTAGCACTGGATTTTGAAGAAGATTTCTTCCCCTTCTCTTTCCTTGCTTTGATAGCCAAAGCGAAATTCTCTTCATTTTCATTCTTCGATGAAGATCCATCCCTGGTACCTCACCTTATCTCCTCCTGCACAAGATCCGACCAAAGTCGCTCCCATCCTGGCAGTTTCTCCCGTCCATTGACAGAGTCTTTGTAGCTATTCCAACTCTTCGAAAGCCCAAGGAGAGCCAATCTCACCAGGTCTTATTCATAAACAGTAACCCCCACACTTCCCAGTTCATCCTTGCAGTGGACAAACTTCGTGAGGTATTTTGGAATATTGTCGCCCTTCTCCATTTTTATTTTTCTGAGCTTGTCTTTAAGTGCCAATTTCCTCTGGTCACTTTTGCTTTGGAATAAGTTTGTCAAAGCCTTCCACATTAAGAATGGAGTGGCTTTCCCGTGAAAGCTGGACACAATATGGTCCTTCACACCTTCCAATAGAATTATCCTCATCTTTGTTGTCTTCTTTTGCCATGCATCAAGTAATGCAGCTTCACTAGATCCCAACTTAGGAACATCGCTATCGATGAACTCCTTCAGCCCATTATCCTCCAGCACCGCCTCCATCCTGTCCTTCCAGGCTATGTAATTCAAGCTCCCATCAAGGGCATACTCCAATCTCAACCTGTTGAAATACATTTCAATGTATACTCGATTTCTGCACCAAGAATCTTCTATAGAAAATTTGAATTGTCCACTAGCACAAACTCTCTTCACAATTGCAATCTTCAATCAACAACACTCTGATACCATGTAAAAATTATATGCACTAATCATGCATATGTCCTAGATCCACCTGATCTCACACTATTTAACTTTATGCAAGATACTGAATCTATTCCACTTGTTAATCTTTTGCAGAAAAATTAATTGCACACACATGTGAAGCATAAACAAAAATATTCAATCGCACATAACACAGTTTTTAACCGGGAAAGCCTGAAGCTAAAAACCCCAACTATATATTATGTAACATGGATATCATATGAAAATCTCATACAAACATACAAAGCTTATCACAAGCCCTCAGTACAGTACAATCGTCATACACTAATTAGGACCAATCTTGCAAATCCATGCACCGATCTTTGCCTCCTGCTAGCCTACCTCCATTGTGAAATATTTGCTGAAGAATAGCTCTGAATGAATTCAAATTACTCCATCCTTGACTACGCAATCCTCATTGGCATCTCCACTGAGTGTGTGATGTAATCAATGCATCAATATAGTCACAACAGATAGTCTATCTTTCCCTTTCACCTATCTCTCCACTGGTCTCCACTGAAATTGCCATGCACTATAGTTAACTACTGTATTTTTCAGTTGATTAATGAGTTATTATTTGTGAATTAATTAACTAATTAATTCACTCCACTCTCACTAGTGTATCAATCAGTTAGACTAGATACAACTAGCTCAACTGAGTCTAACTGAGTTAAATTGAACACAACTCCATAACTACTTCTTCCAACTGTGTCATAACTCTACCACTTGAGTTCTAACTGAGTCCTCCATGCATTAGCTCCAGTAAACCCTTGGGAATTGCATAATTCCCTCAGTCCACTGATGTGCCACATCTGTGCACTGAAACAAAGTGCTCCAAGAGAATAAGTTGTTGTTTAGTGTCTGATTATTATTAAGAGCTAATAATAATCGACATGCATCTATTTTTAGATCAACAATCTATAAATAGACTTCGCCCAATATTCTAAAAATAGAATTTCATCTATTTTTCCAACTTGATCAACCATCCACAAATAGCATCCTGCAACTTCTGAAATATGATCATCATGTCTAAAAATAGACATAGTCTAAAAATAGACTTGCGCCAAAAATAGCATGCGGGCCCACTTAGTGAAGGCGACTCTTTTCACTAAGCTCATCATCTTGTTGAATCTCAACAAAAACAAGGGATTAAACCCCTCCACTGCAGTACCTTAAGAAACAACACAGTTTCTAAAAGGGATTGTGCTATTGCTGAAGGTGACTTCTTGGCCTCACACTAGGTAGTGCAAAATATAGTAGAAAATGCTCTCCTCAGATTTCTTAAACAAGATCTCCAAGCAAGAGTGGGGAATTCCCGCATGAGAAAACCCTTGCACTAAATAGTGCAACAAACTTAGCTAAACAACCAAAGGATGCAGAGAAGTCTAAATAGACCACATACAAAATATAATATTCAATCATCCCCATATGGTTGCCATTCCCTCCAATATATAGTTGATGAGCTTCCTCACCAAGGGTCCCACCCAATTATGGGGTTGCTTTCATGCAAAGGCTCCTCCACCAAAATTACGATGTCTCCATTAGTCCCACTCATATTTTTACAACGTTGTTTGATTTAGTCAACCTTGACTTGATCTTCATGCATTGTCTCTTTTCACACCTCAGATGTATTCATTTTGATTAGCTAGATTGATCTTCATTCACATTGAGTTGTCTTTATTTATGATCCACTCCTCATATAATAATGTTGTTGACTTTGTCAAACTTGACTTTGTCCACACATTTTAGACCCTGTTCACACATGAGGATGTTTGATCTAGTTATTAACATGATCCCTTTTCACAGTATAAGGGATTTTATGCCTACTTAAGCAACTTATGAGCCTCCTTGCCCATTTATTCATCTAACTAGATATTAAAAGAAAAATTAATATTCCTATTAGATGCATGCTAATTTAGGAATATTACAGAGACCTTTGGGATTCAAACACACGACAGCATCTTCAAAAACCTCTTTTGTTCCCACCATGGAGTTCAATTCATCATTTCACCTTCTCTGGCCATTTTCCCAAAACCCTAGGTGTTTGGAGTGCTTTACAGCAATCATCAGTGTTGTCTTCTAAGTTCTCTATAGCCCTTTCAAGTTCATTCATTTCTGTCCAATTCACTTCACCTTTTTCCCTATATCATCAATACTCTTTGATAGAATTTCTTCATGTTAGGTTTTGTGTGCCTCCTCCATGTCATTTTTGCAATTGTTCACTGCTTGTCACTCTACTGGACCATTAGGTTCAAAACCCTAGTTATCCTACAAGACCAAGTGTTTCTTCTCTCCTTTGTTGTAAGTAGTTTTGATTTAGAAGCAGACCATATACCTCATCAATAATTTCTGCTAATAGACCTTCTGTGCTCCTACAAAAGTGCTAAACTCTTTGCATTTACCTCTTGCATACTTTGAACTTATAAGGTAGTCTTATTTGGAAACTTTTAGGTTTTTCTTGAATAACGATGTCTCAACATTCTATTACATCTGAGCTAGATTCTAGAAAAGGAAAAGCAGTGTTTGAAACACCAATGATGACCTTAAAACATGTGAAACCCTAATTGACCTAGTGGGAGGGTTCTTCGACCTGATCTTGACTGAAAATTGGCTTGGAGGCTTCAGGTGAAAAATAGAGTATTGTCAAAAGTGTTGTATTGAAGGTCCAAAATCCAATGTACTTGATTTATCTAAAGAGCCTAAAGAGATAGTTTTGAGACCATCAATGCTTGAGGAACCTGGGGAACATGGGAATGAGTAGGCTATAGGAAGACCTAGAGGGAAAGTGGAGTTTATGGACAAGGGAAAAATAGGCCAGTGAGGCTATAGGTAGGGAAGAGGCTGAAAATGATAGGTAAAGGCCCAAAAGGAGTTTGTAGGAGTGTCAGGGTGACCATGGAATGGCAAGCTAATAGAATAGTGAAAAAATTTCTACAAGGATAATGAAGCCAGTGAGATTTCTGAAACTCACGATTTTCAAGGAAGGTTGTTTTCAGAAATCCAAGACCATCCTATAGTCATCTTAAGATAGTGAAAAATACTGATGACTAACACAGCCAAGTCTCTAACCTCTGCTTTGCTCCTCAAAGCTTTGCATGCATTTGGTACCTCAAGTGCATATACATTCTTGACTCGCGCACATTGTAATTTTCCCACCATTACAAAAGTTTCTAAAAAATAGTTGTCGACGATATCTCCCTCATCTGAGCTCCGAATTGATTTTCCATTTCGGTAGTTTTTCACAAGGAATCCTAATTATATGCTATTTTGTTTTGAAAATTTTACACTAAAATCTTCAGATATTCTCAGCAAACTCGCCACCCAAAAAATTCCTGCTCTGATACCATGTATAAAATCTAACCAACGAGATTCAATCTGATCATGTAATGTACTAAAACAAGATATTGAATCCTTCCTGCAATTTTTGGAAACAAAACATAATCGCACAATCACATATAAGTAAGAGAAATAAATTATCAATCGCACAACACAAAATGTATCTGGGGAAAGAAACTGCTCAAAACCCCTCTATCTCTATTGTGTAATAATTCAAGGAACCATGAACAAATAAAATGGTTAATATCTCATGAGATTCTCTCATCCTTCCTTCAGCTTGCCTTACTCATGCAATTCCTATGGAATTGGCTTGCTATTAATTAGGAAAATTAGTCTTCCTTGATTGCGCAATCCATCATGGCATCCCAATGAATTTATAATTGCACATGGGAAATTTAGTATAAATACAACTGATAGCTATGTTCCCTTTAACCTCTGTCTCAACTGGGTCTTCCTTGGAATTGACATGCATGCAACTATTAATAGTGAATTATCAGTTATTTGATTG
Source organism: Pinus albicaulis (assembly GCA_034641835.2). Taxonomy (NCBI): domain Eukaryota; kingdom Viridiplantae; phylum Streptophyta; class Pinopsida; order Pinales; family Pinaceae; genus Pinus; species Pinus albicaulis. Next base: position 83,784,733 of record CM076571.1, on the reverse strand, counting down.
ATCACTCATTGTGAGTTAAATATGATTTAATTCACTGGCCAACCTCTCACTAGCACATCAATTAGTTAGAACTATTTTAACTTATTTTAACTCATTTAATTGAGTTAACTAATTCACACCTGCACCCCAATAATGCATCAACTGTAACTGGACTCCAAAAATATTAGATTAATACCTCTACATGCCTCATCTTAGACCCTCAACTCGAATTTCTTGAGCTAACTCAATCATCATGACTTAGTTAACTGACACAAATTGTTATGAGATGAAATTACAATTTATTGTCCAATTTATTTAAGGGAAAAATAAATTAGTCGCCCCACATTCCTCACTCCTGGCGCATCAAAATTCCTCACTAGTGTGGGTGCATTATTTTCTTTTTATTTTTGTCCTTTCTGGTTTCCAATTTCAATGTTTCTTGTTGCAAATTTCAACATTTCAGAATTTGATATGGCCTTCGGGGCATTTCAAGGGATAACTAGGTCAAAATGCATGGAAAGGAACGAATAAGAGTGTGTGCCATGGAGTGTGAGTGAATTCAAGTGTGTTAAGGATGGAGTGTGTTAAGAGAAGTTCAAAATAGGATTTATAGGAGCCAAGACTACAGTTGTTATACGGGGTTCGACATAGCAGTTTTAGACAATGGGAGATCACTCTGTGCTAGGCACAACATTGTTTTGCCTTTAGCTATTTTTTTATATGAGATGTGGCACAATTTGGATACATGCTCATGTTTTAAAATAATCTAGATAATTGCATATTGTACATTGTTGTGTATAAGTTTTGGGGCACTCGACTTGTGTCGGCTTATATCTGGTGTGCCTTGTGCATATTGTGGTTCTTGCAAACTCTCAATTAATGTTCTACTATTTATATGAACTGAACATGCATGTGAAATATTTCCTATGTAAGCTATGTTGCTTAGTTGTTTTGTGGCCATGGCTAGATCATGTGACCCTTGTATGGGTAACTAGTCAAGTGGGACAAGTTGAGCTTGGACATGAGTGGCATAAGATGAGTTATAGGCAGTTCTTAGGTGAACAAGGCACAATATACTTGTAGTTGGTGCAATTGGTCAAGTTGTTGCGATTGAAGCAAGTCAATATTGTCACATGAACTGCAGTAGCCAAGGAATTGATTGGGTTCCCAAGTAGTGAAAAAATGTAAAGGCTAGATGTGAGGACATGAGTTCCAAGGCGTGCTAGAGAATGCTAAGATGTGTCAGATAGTGCGAAGGCATGTCAAACATGCTAAGATGTGCCAAGTGATAAGGCATACCAATATGTGAAAGGGTGTGTCAATGCGTGCCAGGGACATTCAAGGCAACAAAAGGGAGAAACAAGTTAAACTACAAGGAAATGAACACATAAGAGGGTTAATAAGTTATCAATTTACTTTTTCCAAGAGGGGCATGCTAGGCACACCAACACTAGGCGCCAATAGGTGCCAAGTGAAAAGTCTCAGTGCATTCTAAGTGCCAAGTCTTCCTTTGTTGCTTCTCATCTACTTTCCAACAGTTGATCTCAAATAAATTTAATATTAAAAGATGCCAAATTATACCAAGGCATGTCAATGTATTCCATACATGCTAAGAATTTCCAAGTGGTAACACGTGCCAAGTGCCAATATGTGTCATAGAGTGTTATGCATGCTATGAAGTGGAAGGGAATGTTGAAGAGTGCGAAGGTGTTCTAGAGAGTGCTAATGCATGTTGAGGAGTGTTAAGGAGTCTAGGACAAAACATTAAGGAAGCACTAGGTAAGAATTCATGGAAGTTAATGAATACAAGGAACATGTGCCAAGGACTAGTGTTAATGAGTGCTAGTTGTCATGCCAAGGAGGGAGTGACAAGGTATGATAAGGATTGGTAAGGCATGATAGGGAATATCAAGGCATGTCAAGAACTCTCAAAGTGTGTTTGGGAGTTCCAGGGTGTGCTAATTATATGCGCCAAATAGTGCCAATACATGTCAAGTGCTAAGGTTGTGCAGGGTACCAAGGTATTTCAATATGTGTCAATAAGTTTCAAGGAAACAAAAGGAAGAACCAATAAGAGGGTTAATAAGTTGGGACTTTATCTTTTTCAAAAGGGGCATGCTAACCACACTAATAAAAAGTCCCAATACATGCCAAGTGGCAATGTGTGCTAAGTGATAATGTATGTCAATGCATTTAACCAAGGTGTTCCACGGCATGCTAGGAGAGTTCTATGTTGAGCTAGCACATGCCACCATTTGCTTAGGTTTTAGTGTCATGAAAAGATGTTTTATGTACAAATATGTTCCAAGACATGTGAGTTTCTAAGAAATGTTAATGTGTGCCAAAGCATTAATTTAAGGTGTGCCCGGATTGTTGAGGAGTGTTAGGTCTTTCTCATTAATATAATTGACATAGCTTGATTATGTATTAAATAATATATTTCCTACACACACTATTGGGACTTTATCTAAAGGGAATTTTCTAGATAGATATGAATCATGTGTTGACTCATAGGAAAACTCTATTCGAATAGTCATTACTTGAGGGAAATGATACACACTAATTTCTTCTTAAAAAATTGATTAAATCTAACCACTATGGCCTTAGACATATTATAAAAAATACTCCACAATAATGGTATTAAATCGTTATATTTTGACAAAAAATATATTAACAAGAACATAACGTCATCAAAAACTCATTGGAATGATCAATGGTGACGAACATTTTTTGAACGTCACTAAAAGTAAAAAAAATAGCATTGGTGAGGCTCATTAAAATTTCGTCACTAGAAGTGTCACCAAAGAGAGAATTAGTGATGGGCCTTTAAAGACCCTCACCAAAAGTGTCATTGAAAATGGCTTTGGTGACAGACCTTAAAGGACCATCACTATATACACTTATAGCGACATTTTTTTAAGGACCGTCACCATATGTGACATTGGTGACGGACCTTGAAGGTCCGTCACATGCATGACCCTCACCAATGTCCTTTTTTCTTGTAGTGATAGGTGGAAAGTCAGAACATGATTTTCTGGGTCTTTCGCTTGCTTCCTTTAGATTTTTGGAATGTCTGAAGGGAGCTTCATGGGCATGGGAGGCCATATGGGGTTGTGTGCAATGGGGTCATTTGTCAACTTGGTTAAATTTGGTAGATTTAATGAAGCTAGAAAAGGTGACTGCAAGGTTGTAGCCATTGCGACTTGTGAAAACAAAATGTTCTGGTTATGAATAGGGATTTTCTGTGATGTACCCTGCTGTGTGTTCACATGGCTTCCCGAATGGGTAGCACTCCTCTGCCCGGTAGGGGTTGTGGGAGGAGTGATGTGTGTTGACCTTATGGGGGTGTTCACCGGTGTGGCGTTGGGAGATCAACTAGGGTTCACAACTAAATATTCCCTGATAAAGGATGAACCAATAAGGGTGGCAGTGTTCCGTCTTTGACGCCTAAATGGAGAAAGACTTGGAACCCCTCCCGGTAATGGGGGGAGGTCGAAAAGGCCCCTAGAATGACGAGGTCCCTTTGGGTTCATTCTCGCATCAAATAGGTATGTTTTTGGAAATATTTAAGAGTATAGATATTATAATCAAAGAAAATATATGATCGCATACATAAAACAAAGCGAAAATAAAATAAATTTTCCCTTTAGTTTAATCCTATGTGATCAATCAGTAAAAAAATATGGTTTTTTGTTTTTTGCATGTGATACTCAAATACTAGAAGACCTAATCGTCCTCACACACTCAAATGTAATTGGGCCTTGAGAAGATATCTTGCGAATGCTAGCACAACGTCCCGAAGGAACTGGCAACCCCCCCAGTCAACGGAATAAAATCCACCAAGGTAAGGGTAGAGGATCTAGTGCTGCCTGCACCATCACCTATAGGAAAAGGATGCCCTAATTTTGGCTACTAAGCACCGCCGTCCCTCATGAGCTTTTGAGTCTTGGGCTTCTTGGTAGTCAGCTGACAGTACCGAGTATTATCCGGGTCAGGTAGCCCCAATTGATACTGCACGCACTGGGCCTAAGCCTAACCCCCTCTGAATCGGGACTCTACTGCGCTTGAGTTTTCTTTTATGTGGGCTGATAGGAGGATTTGAAAGTTCCCTAAATAGTCAACTTCTATGTTTCAAGATGAAGACTAACCAAGGTGTCTTATTGGATGCCTACCCCCTTGTTCTTAACTTAGACTATAAGTTATTTTGTGGGCCCTGTGGGGAGAATTTAGTGAGTTTTGTTAAGTTATTTTTAGGTGTCTTTACTTCACTTAAAGTGTGGATTTGTGTGAACAAAAGGTGAACAAGAACATATTTTGAACGTGTGGATATGCGATCATCCTTTTCAAAATCCCCTATTTAAACTATGTTCTATTGTTCCTTGCTCAAAAGAAAAACATACACGGATATGGGCCGCTTTCAATTTTTCCTAGTTAATCTAAATGATCAACTATAGGGAGATGGTGAGTTGTGAATAGAGAGTGTTCATATGCTTGCCTAAGATCACTGGAGGGTGCAAAGGCAGCAGAGATTACTTGCTCTTCTATCGACAATTCGATCATGGTCCTGAAATATTAGTGTAAAAATTGAACTAATGAATTTTATACTAGAAAAAAGAACTAGCTAAGCATGTGTGGACTTGGGCCCCTTACTTTGGCTAATTATCTAGGTATTTTGGCACCTAAATTTGCAAAACATAAATTATTTCAGAATTCACGTTAATTTTCCTCCTACTTAAACTATGTGTTAACTTTGCAAAAATCAACTTGAAATAAAATGAACACTTAAACTACTAAAAGCAGCTAAGAGTGAGCTTTAGCAAGTTGCAGGGCACCTCAACCAGTGTTGGAAAATATATTATGGGTTTCCAGTCACCTTTACAAGCAATAAAAATATGAAAATAGTATGAAAAATACTTCTTTTGGTTTCTGTGCGTAAAAGACTGAAACAAACGCGATTTCTGCGCGCAGGTCACCTCTGAACGCGCGCACTGGGGCACGTCTTCCTGCAATGTAATTTTTTGGGAGCTCTTCAGCTTCAACATGTTACTTAGGATGAAACAGGCAGTGAAGGAGAGAAAGGGGGAAATTCCAGCTCAAATCCACAATGAAGACGAAGGTCTATGCTAAAAGGCACAACCACATAAACTTGGAAATAAAAGTTAGTGGAGTCGTCAATATTGTGTTGGTGTGTTTGGCGCACGAATGTACCAAATCACACTTGCTTAAGAGGGGTGGTTTTTCCCTCTTAATTTATTGGTCACAGGCAGAAAATAGATGGAGTCAAGAAAGTTAGTGGAACATGCTAAAACATAAACATACTAGATAGAGAAATAGCATGTATATTCAAACATAAAAACTAAACTAAAACTAAAACAAATAACACAAAAGCTCTAAATAGAGTCAAACAACTTCAATAATCCAAACGGTGGCGCTTATGTCCCCTCTTATTGAATGCTGGTAGGGAATGAGGATGAAACTTTAACCCACTTTCCAAGGGGCCCTTGGAACTATGGAGCTCCAAGTCTCGATGCAAGGATGTATTTACTTCTAAGCTGTCTTGGCACAAAGTCTCCCTCTCTCCACTATGGTGGACTGGAGTTGTTGGATGGCCAACAACTGAGTCTGATTTATCTCTACTCCGGATCACACATTGCTGGTATTGCTTGGGGCAAATATGGCCAGCATAACAATGTGGTCTCCAATTGTTCATCTCTTGGTGGCCTTTTATAGGAGAATTAAAATCCTCCTTTCCTCTCTTGGTACATGGTGGATGGTGACCCAAGAGAGGAGGGTGATTCCATTGTGTGCCACATTTATTCCATTGTGTGCTCCTTTGAGGTCCTAAGGAGGCTTGGGCAGTGGTCCTTAGGTGGCCTCAAGTGTGGGATCAATGTCCTACAGTGTGCCTTATGGTCTCGGAAAGTGAATTTCGCCACTCTCAGGACCACACAACTTTTTGAGGAAAATTTGCGCAAAGGCGCGCTTATCGAATAATTTTGCACGCAAAGGCGCATTTGACTGGTTCTTTCTATGCACAATTTGATTTTTCCTTTCAAACCTTAGAGATTTTTAAATACTTTAGATTCTCTAATGTCTCTCAGCCCTGTAAATCCTTCTTCCTGACATTAAATCATGTCATCTTTGCTTGTCCGATTTTCCAGTGATAACACCCCTTAATTCAACTTCCTTTCCTTCCCAAAATAATTTCAAGAAAAGTTCTTGAAAATTAAAAGCTATCGTACCCAAAGATTGTAACCATTGAACTCCTAATACAACATAAACACCACCCATTGGACTATTCAATGCATATTCCCCCATGGTTAGCTTGATATTATGGCACTTTATAGAGAAATTTATAGTTTCTCCATTTGCAACCATCACTTGAAACTCTGGTGCTGGATATAGGAATAAATTCAATTCATTGGCTATCCTAAAATGAATAAAATTATGGGTACTACTTGAATCAATCAACAATATTACCTTTTTCTTCTTGATATGTCCTTCTATATTGATAGTTTGAGTGGTAATTCCTTCCAATGCATTACAAGATATGGTCGGATTCATTTCTTCTTTTGACATAGCCTAAGCTGCGTAAAACCCACAATATGCATATAGAATGCAACAACATACATTTTCCTTAAAATCACATTTGCTCATTTGCTGCTATAGTCATTTATCGGATTATTTATTTTATAAAAAAGAATAAATACCCACCTTATGACAATTCATATCTATGAATTCGACTTTGGTTAAAAGCTAAATTGCCAACATATATATGTTGGGACCCACAACTATTACCAATGCACTTTTACCTGACAATTTTTCTATGTCCATCCATCTGACGGCCTTCACACTTCATCGCCAATCCAACTCGCATGAACTTTAACATGCGATAAAAGCTATTTTCATTTCTACGTGTCAACCCCCAACCACTATCGCATTCTTACAAAATTTATTGTTTGTAGGGATAAAGTGGTGTGATGAACCTTTGGTGGTTTTCCTAAACCACTCATCTAATCTCTGTCGTCATCTCTTTGACTCTGCTTTGTACGAGCAAATATCCACCAATTATCTCAGCTATCATTTATATTCGTCTGCTATACACAGTTATCCGCTCAAGGCTTAGATCACTGGTTGTTGCACGGGATTTGGATTACGTTCCATTCGTTTTATTTCACACAAAAACCTACTATTGAATTCATATGAATTCACTTCTACAGATCATTAGATTTCACAATTTTCCAATGAAATTTCTTTGGCGGTCACTCAGCCTTCCAAAAGGAATCTATCGAATTCTATGTGAATTCAATTCCTATCTCTAGTTCTCACCTGCACGCTTATGTTATGCAAATTTTTGGATACATATGTCCATTTATAAATTGCATTTCTCACCGTATACGCATCTGATGCATATGGTTCTAGGTCCGATCTCCGGCTCTAAACAATATACTCAAGATATCGATTTGAAGGATCATTTCCTCTTCCGTGTCATCGATCCATTCTGTGATCGATGATTGAGCTTTGATACACACAATTCCACACAAGATTCAACTATAAATTGAATGTCCAACTTCTTAAAACACGCAGTCTCATGAATTTCTTGGATACATAATGACAGAATTCCTTTAATTCTACCCGATTTCACTTGCACACATATATACTATGCCAAAATCTGATTCATCACATGAAATTATTAATTGAATTACTCAATGCATACTTAATAATTCAGAAATCAAGTCTCTATATATAACAAAATATTTACACAGGTTCTTTTCTCTGGCCTGATTTTCTAATTAGCGGCCTCTTCACCTATTCTCTGGTCTGTAGGCTTCACAATCCAAACCTTTCCTTCTCTTCTAAATCCTGAATCTCTTCTATTTTTTTAATGCCTTGAGGCTTATCATTTTATACAAAAGATTCTGTAACCAATTTTGGTTTATATCCTCCATCTTCTCAACAAAATCCTGAATATCCTCTAAGTCCTCATTTGACTCAACTTAATCCCTAAGGATCCTCTCTTATCCATAAAATCATGAGACCAATTCTAATTTAAGATTTACAATTAATTCTAAAATCTCTCATTCCCTATGGAATCTCAACTATCCTAATTCTCTCATGTTGTCCAACATTCGAGAACATTTACAAATGCTTCACCAATATCTCTCTTTAAAATCACTCAAAATCTTAATAATTATATTAATTTGTTACATAGAAAACCAAATTATTTTAAAACACAAGACCCCCTATGTCTACTAAATTTCAATGAATTTTCTGAGCCGGATGCTCGTGCATTAGACTCCCAAAGTATAAATTAATAATGATCTCTTGATCATGTGCTTCCAACCTTTGGCCTCCTAGATCCCATACCCTGTTTTGCTGTTGTCCATAAGCTACATTGTCTTCATCATTCTTCAGCTGTACTTTTCTAGGATTCCATACTTTATTATGCATCTTCCCACTAGCTATGCTTTCACATTTTGTTCTTGTATTTTCCTTGCTATTGTTTCTTTGCTTTCTTGTTGTTGTCTTCTTCTGAGACACCTTCATCATCAACCTTCTTATGTTTTTGATTTCTATGTCCAGGTTATCTTCTGACTGATAACCACTCCTCCTTTTGTTGTTATACTCTGTCCATTTACTTCTAATTTCTGTTGTAAATATTGTTGTAGATATTGCTCCAAATAATCTTGTAGATATTGCTGCCTCCCAAACTTCCTGAATATATCTTAATATATCTCCCTCTGCAACATCCTCTTTTGTTTACTACCTGCAAATTTACTTTCAAAAAATAATTTATCTTCTGATTCTTTGATTGTAGTAACATACTCATTCATTCTTCTTTGTATACTAGTAAGCATAATCAATTTCGGAAAACTAGTATCCATTCCTGCATCTTCCACAACTTGTGACATTCCTACATCTTTATCTGCAATTCCTTTCTCTAGCACAATTGTTTCTGGCAAGAATTTCAACCATTCCCTTTGTACTTGTTTCATCTCAAAAATATCATCAATATGCTGTAATTCAGTTTCAGCATAACCCTCTTCTTCTTCCTTGACAACCCTCAATGATTGTCCTTCACTTCCTTGATTGATTCTTACAATCAATTCAAATTATTCAAACATTGTATCTTCATCCTTTATTAGAATAGAATTCTGATTCTCCAACACTGTGACAGTTCTAAGGGTCTGTCCTATAGTCTTCTCTTGGCCAATCATATAAGCCAACTCCTCCTTGTCATCAACAATAACAAGTTCCTTCATATGAGACATGACTGTCTCACCTTCCTTGTAGATGCTCCCCTTATTAAGTAAGGAATCTATGGGTTCCTTTTGCTGCAACAATTCATCTTCATTCAAGACAACTCCAAGAGATGGATTGTCTTCCACAACATCTGTAAACACAGTCAAATTATCAATTTTAAAATCACAATACCCAATGGTCTCATTTAATGATACAGTCACCAAATCTTCTTCTTACAGTTTTAAGTCTCTTTCAGGACTCAGAAAATTTTTATTGTCTTTCTTTCCAACTTCCAATGTTATCTCCATTGTGCCAATCACCATGATAGAATGATGATCCTTCACTATTTTTTTAGCTAACATAGTTTCATTTTCATTAAATTATCTAACATTTTCCATTTGTTGTCCTTCTTTACCTGCATATTTAACACATGAATTATCAGTATTAAAAATACAAGGTTTCAATGCCTCTTCCTCCTCTGGAAACATCTCAGTATGTTGCTTTGATTTTTCATTTAAATCCTTTGTCAGCACATCAGTATGTTGATTTAAATTCTCCATGAGACTATCAGCTAGTCTCTCCTTCATATCATATGTTTCAAGGATCTCTCCTTGCTCTGGTTCACAATAATCAACTCCTTCAATTTGTTGGACTATTATTACCATTCTTGCATTCTTACTCTCTGTTTCCTGACTGTCATTCATGAAAATTTCTTTTTCTTTCTCTTTCAGCAATTCATCCTGAGTTTAGATCCTCTGCTTTCCCAAATCTCTTCTTTAAAGATCTAACTTTCTATATAACTCAACAATTTCAATTGGGGTAGAATTTGGAAACTTTACATAGCTTCCCTTGTTGTTGTTGACCAATCATCAGATGGCCCTTCTTCCTCTACTTCAATATTCTGCTGCGTATTTCCATGAGACCCCTCTGTCTCCTTTTTGTTATGAGATCTTGCTATCTCAACATTAATCTGAACAGATTTCAGATTCAGCTCCTTCTCCTTAACAAACTTCAAAGTTTTTTCATCATCCTGTGATGTACCTGCAATCATACATAAATCATTAGTTTTAAAAACACAATACCTTTCAGTCTTGTTTGCTTCTTCGAGCACCAATATTTCACAATGTACTTTCTAGTTTCCAGCAGATCCTATTTGTTGTAACTCAATTCCTTTGAGTCTTTCTTTTTCCAACAAAGAAGTATGTATCTGTTCAAGTTCTTTGAACTTGTTCATCAGCTTAGTATTCCATTTCTTTTTTAATAGGTTCCATCTAACCCATTTCCTCATTCTTCATCCATGTCTTTGGCATTCAATCCCTATCTCTTGTAGCCATCCCTGTAGTACCTCCAGTTGTACTTTCATCACTGAAATATCTCTCGCTCGATCCTCATCACTTATTTTATCTTTGTAGCATTCTTCATAATCTCTTCTCTGATCCTCCATGGCCATCTTCCTCATGAGCTCATCCATGCTCGATTGGTGATCTGCAACATAGCCTTCTCTTGTAGCAATCTCCTTTTGCTACTCAATACCCTATCAAGCTTCCTTTATGAGCTTGACCTCTTCCTAGGTATTCTTTTGGTTCACTCTCTTGAACCCGTTGTTTCTTTGGCTGTTGCACTCAGTCACCTTCCTTCTTTCAAAAATATTTACCAGTTCCTCTATCACTGCTTCTTAAGGCTTGATATTTCCTTGTTGAGATATTTTATCTTGTCTGCAACTAGAATTTTCAAACCAGATTAAAATAAAACACACTATCTCACCTTCAAGATTTTTACATGACCTTGTTCTCCCATTCACTAGTACTTTGAATGGATTGTTCTCATTTATTTCTACAAATGTCTGTTACACGTCAACTCTATGTATCTGCCGCTTATTAGATTTAATATCTGATCTCCTCTTACTTCTCCATCACACATGCATTCTATACAATTCTAATTTAATTAAAAAAAAACTTTAACCTTCAAAAGAGATTTTTCCGGCTCTGATACCACTTGACGCAACCTAAGTTGCATAAAACCCACAATATGCATATAGAATGCAACAACATACAATTTCCTTAAAAACACATTTTCTCATTTGCTGCTATAGTAATTTATTGGATTATTTCTTTTATAAAAAAGAATAAATACCCACCTTATGACAATTCATATCTATGAATTTGACTTTGGTTAAAAACTAAATTGCCAAAATATATATGTTGGGACCCACAACTATTACCAATGCACTTTTACCTGATGATTTTTCTGTGTCCATCCATATGACAGCCTTCGCACTTCATCGCCAATCCAACTCGCATGAACTTTAACATGTGATAAACGTTGTTTTCATTTCTACATGTCAACCCCCAACCACTATCGAATTCTTACAAAATTTACTGTTTGTAGGGATAAAGTGGTGCGATGAACCTTTGGTGGTTTTCCTAAACCACTTATCTAATCTCTGTCGTCATCTCTTTGCCTTTGCTCTGGACGAGAAAATCCCCATTGATTATCTCAGCTATCATTTATATTCGTCTGCTATACACAGTTCTCTGTTCAGGGCTTAGATCATTGGTTGTTGCATAGGATTTGGATTATGTTCCATAAGTTTTATTTCGCACAGAAACCTACTATTGAATTCATATGAATTCACTTCTACATATCATCCGATTTCACAATTTTCCAATGAAAGTTCATTGGCAGTCACTCAGCCTTCCAAAAGGAATCTATCGAATTCTATGTGAATTTAATTCCTATCTCTGGTTCTCACCTGCACGCTTATGTTATGCAAATTTTCTAATACATATGTCCATTTATAAATTAAATTTCTCACCATATACGCATATGATGCATATGGTTCCAAGTCCGATCTCCACCTCTAAACAGTATACTCAAGATATCGATTTGAAGGATCATTTCCTCTTCCGTGTCATCGATCCATTCTGTGATCGATGACTGAGATTTGATACACACAATTCCACACAAGATTCAACTATAAATTGAATGTTCAACTTCTTAAAACACGTAGTCTCATGAATTTCTTGGATACATAATGACAGAATTCCTTTAATTCTGCCCGATTTCACTTGCACACATATATACTATGCCAAAATCTAATTCATCACATGAAATTATGAATTGAATTACTCAATGCATACTTAATAACTTAGAAATAAAGTCTCTATATATAACCAAATATTTACACGGGTTCTTTCTCTAGCTTGATTTTCCAATCAATGGCATCTTCACCTATTCTCTGGCCCGTAGGCTTCACAATCCAAACCTTTCCTTATCTTCTAAATCCTTAAGCTCTTCTATTTTTTTAATGCCTTGAGGCTTATCATTTTATACAGAAGATTCTGTAACCAATTTTGGTTCAGATCCTCCATCTTCTCAACAAAATCCTAAATATACTCTAAGTCCTCATTTGACTCAACTTAATCCCTAAGGATCCTCTCTTATCCACAAAATCATGAGACCAATTCTAATTTAGGATTTATAATTAATTCTCAAATCTCTCATTCCATATGGAATCTCAACTATCCTAATTCTCTCATGTTCTCCAACATTCAAGAACATTTACAAATGCCTCACCAATATCTCTCATTAAAATCACTCAAAATCTTAATAATTATATTAATTTGTTACATAGAAAATCAACTTCTTTTAAAACACAAGACCCCCTATGTCTACTAAGTTTCAATGAATTTTCTGAGCCGAATGCTCCTGCATCATCTTTCTCTATGGCTGGTTCTTGGAGTATATCCTCTTCTTTTCAACATTTTTTGTTCATTTTCTTCCTCCTCTTCACAATCTATGTTTAATAATTTCTTCTCGACACACTTATGGCCTTTAGTGCTTACTATCTCAACTGTAACAAATCCCTTTTGCTCTTTTTTCTTCCAAATTTTGTGGTAAATTTTTAGGTTGTGAGTGGTAGACTTCCTTGTTTCCATAATTTTTCTTTCAACTTTTCTTGCCACCCTAAATGCTTTCTCCAATGAATCAGGTTCCCAAAGGTGAGCCTCATGTTTGATGTTATCATTTAAAGTCCCTATGAAGGCATCAATCCTATGTTCCTCTAGAATATCATTTAGCCTTATATTCAATTTTTGGAAGTCCTCAATGTGCTCTACCATTCAACCCTTTTGTTTGAGATATATCATTTGGGTAAAGAAGGTGTTTCTATTTGTATCCTCATAATTTGTTATCATTTCCTCTGTAAAAATTGACCAAGTGACAAGTATTTTATGAGAACAAAGCCATCGATACAATAAAAAATGATTGGGTTCTAAATATAAAGTTGCAATGCATACCTTTCGTGTGTGTTTCACATTATGGAGATCAAAATATTACTCCATCTATAGTATCCATGTTACGAGATCCTTTCTGTCAAAATTCCTCATATTGATCTTTGGAATATGGTGGGTCTTCAATCCAATGTTAGAGGCTATAAAATCACGATTAACATTTTTTTTCTTCTCATCGTGAGTTTCATATAATACCTTTTCTCCATTAGAAAGCATTTCTTGTAGAAACTTTGTGAGAAATTCCTTCAAACCTTCCATGTCTGCTTTTAAACCATCCTTTAAACCTTCCATGTCTTCTTTTAATCCATCCTTAAAATCTTCCATGTTTCCTTTAATTTTTTCTTCTATACCATCCATATTAGCTTCCATACCATTCTTCAAAACATCTATCTTAGCTTCCATTTCATTTTTTGTTACGCTTTGCGAGAGCGAAATTTGTTGCACTTGGTCTTGTAATTTTGATATATCATGTTGCAATTCTTCCTCTTCATGCGTCATAGTAGAGACTTCCGAGGGATTAATGGGTGTGGAATTATTTTTTTGGGAGGAAGTTTAGAACCCAATATTGATATCTATGCTTCATTATGCCCTTATAATCTGTTATCATTCAGAAAAAAAGAAGCATCATTTGAAAAAGTCTTAGAGGTTCATGTGTCAAAGGTAGGGTTATAGGATTCATTTTTCATTACTTGGTCAAGGAAGAATTCCTAATTTTTCTTATTTAGCCTATCCTAAGTTCTAAACCCACCCTCATTTAAATCCCCTCATGTCACATCAATCATAATTTTCTGATATTTTTCATTTTCCAAGGCTTTAGCACCGAAAGGGTCATTTTAGCTAAGAAACCACACTTTCGTAGCGAAATGCACAGAGAAATTTCACTTTTCTCTATGAAACTTCTAATATTTTCATAGCGAAAATGCCCAGAAATACACTAGGAACTCTACAAAAGTAAGGTTTCCTGTTTATCATGTCAAATTAGCTGTTAGGTGTAAGAAAATGATTTGAAAAGGATAAGTTAGATGCCATTCGAGTCAGTTAGGGTAATGATCAAGGTACATAGTCAGGGTTGATCAAATTCAACATCACCATTTTAAGCATGTATGAGTCATCATTATGTTATGAGTGGTCATCGAACTTCAAAATCTTTCTAAATTGAGTCATTTGTCATTCTCTATTCCTTTTTTGTGTGTTATTGATCATTGGAGAGCTATTTCATCGAGCCCAAGCTGTGGCTAGTTTTTTTCAAAGGATGGCATATATAACTGATCAAGCAAGGTAGAGAAGACATTATCAAGCGAGGCAAAGAAGACTTCAAAGAACCATGGCTACAAAAAGGAAGACAAATAAAGGTGGCCATTGTCTTAGATATGAACCATCGTATATGAACTTGATAAATGAAGACCCAATAGTTGTAGAAGTCTTCAGAAGGACATGATGTTTACAATTTTGTGAAAAACTACAAGGCTGCCATTTACAGGTTTCCAAATAATTTTCCCTAAACTTCAATGGAACAAAAACTAAAGTGGGAATGCCGAATCTCACTATTACACCAGAGATCATTGCAGCAACAACATGGATTCCAAGAGGAAAATAAAAATGGTTCAAAGTGTTCAAATTCAACATGGAGGAATGCAAAGAGTTTATCAAGCTGGAAAGTTGTGAATTTGACCTTACAAATTCCATTCCAAGGAGCTTCATGAAGGAAAATTTCTCAAAACTATTGCTCATTATCTAGAAATATTTCACATGTGAAGGAAAATATCATAAAGTCTATTCTAACCATTTCAAGCTTCTCCTACACTTTGTTGGTAAGATATCTCTTAATCTGCCTTTCTATTTATATAGAAGTTTAGAAAAAATGGAAGATAAAGTTCAAGAAAAATCTGAGGGAAGTGAAACTTCACTCTTTCATCATGGCTTAATAAAATTGTTGGTTTTAGATGAGTTACAAAGAATAGGTAGAGACTGGTCTTCATTTCTGTTTGTTAGTGGTTTTGAAATGGATACCATTACCCCTAAGAGAACTCCTAAACCTAGAGGGATACCATCACCTTTAGTGGAAAAACAAAGTGAACTAGCAAGAGAAACGAAAAGTGAACCAATCATGATGGAAACAGAGCAGTTGCAAATTTGTGATACACCCACTGTTCCACCTGCAAAAAAAAGTCAATAATGAGAAAACCTGCAAAACAAGAGCCCACAGTGAGTAAACAAGGTAGAAAAAGGGTTAAATGGATTCAAACAATGGCTAAAGGAAATTTAGAAGACATACTACATGCCATTGATATAGAAGAGACTCCTATAGTCCAGACTGAGGATATAGATGAAGGTGGATAGGAACTCAAGAAAGGTAAATATGCAAAGAAGCTATAATTTGAAGGTGATGATGCAGGTTTTATATTTCAGGATAGGAAGCCCATGACAAGGCATGCAAGAAAATTGTTGGAGAGAAGTAAAGAGGTTCATCCAGTCAATGAAACAATCCAGCCACCACAAGACATTAATGATATTTCATCACCTGCAGAAAAATATCTAGTCAGCAAGCCAAAGAAAGGAAAGGAGAAATTCATTGAAAAAATAGAGTTTGAACTCCTTGAAGAACAGTTGAGGTTATCTAATCATGAAATTTCAATTATGAAGAAGGAGGCAATGAAACATAATTTCCAAAAGGTTCAGTTTGAAAAGATGAAAGAGGTTTGGGAAGAGCAGGTTGACACTGTATCAAAGACCCTAGACAACACACAAATGTTAATCAAATGGACTATGCCATTGAGGAAAGAGGTGAAACATGTAGGAAGAATGGACTTGCACTTAAAATATACCAACATAAAGTTGAAGGATCAATTTAAAGACCTCCAAGAATAGCTAGAATTGATCCATGAGGAGCTGGAGAAGAAAGGTCTAAAAATGACAGTAGTTGAGGAGCCAATAGCTCAACTCATCATCAATGAGGTAGAAACACCTCAAGACTCCTATTTTGAGCTGGTTTATGTTTTGAAAGGTAAATGGCATGTTGGAAACAAATTTGATGCAGTTGGAAAGTACATTTTTGAAACTAAGCAAAAATCTGGAATTAACACAGTTTTCCACAGTTTCGTAGCGTTTCATAGGCTTGAAGCCAGGAAAACGCTACAAAACCACATGTAGCTTTCTTTTTGCATTTAAAACCACTTTGGGGAGCTTCCAAGGAGAGGAAATGATATGGAGGATGTTCCAGGGCATGATGAACACAATGCAGAAGGAAAGAAATAAAAAATTTGATTGCAAAGGTCATTTTTTGTACGCTACGAAACTGTCATACTTTCGTAGCGTGTTTTTTTGAAGGTTTCTCAGCAGGTTTTTGGGAAGTTTTTCGACAGGTGGATACTTTCAAAGGGTCAAGGGACCTTTCCAACAATCATCCATGACCTGGAGACCAAGAAATGAAGACAACTCATTAGCCAAAACATTCATTTAAGATAAGGACATGTTTTCCTGAAAAATAGGGTTTGTTTCTAGATTTTGAGGAGGGTAATCAAGATTTCAAGTAGTGATGAGTTCTGTAATAGCTCATTCGAACATGTGAATCATTAGTTGTCAAATGTATAACTATTTCAAGAGATAAGGTAGTTGACGTAATAATTAGTTGTTTGAGTCCTATTAAGAAAAGGACTGTTTAATAGAATAGTTGTCACTTTCTCATTAAAGTAGATGTTTTCTTGTTATGCAAGATGTCATTAGGAAAATTTTGATGAATCTAGCCAAGAGGTAGATCATCTCTCATGTAACAGGGTCTATTAAAGGGCAGATATTCAAATTTATAAAGGGTTGGAGATTTTTTTGCAATACTGCAGCTTTATGTAAATTGACTGATATCAGTAATACAAAGGAATTTTTCTTGACCAACCTGAGATTCTCATGGAGTTTTTAGTGCTTATCTGATATATACTTTATATTTGTACCATTTACAGTGGTTTTCATCTTTAATACTCAGAATTCATAGGTGTATGCTCTAACTTCCTTTATTGATGAATTGGCTGTGTTATTTCATGTTTTATGTGTGATTTACCTCTGCTAACAAATCTTACCTATCTCAGCTTCCATGTCAAGAGAACTTACCATTGAACTATTGAATTTCTTGACTTCATAAGCCAATGATTATAGACTTGTACTCTTTTCAACCTACACACATCACAATCAAGTTGTTTTCCAAGTAGAGTTATCCATCTAGTTTCATCATTATAAAATATCATTAACCCCTTTGAGAGAGTCCTCTCATACTGAAGAGGCTAAGCTTCAGTTACAAGTTGGTTTGAAATAGTTACCTGAAGTTGTTTGATTAGCAGCCAATCAGGTGCAATTTTGTGATAAAATTTTGGTGTGTCTGCCTGGATTCGAACCCGTGTCTATTGCTTGGAAGGCAATTATGCTAAAAGTTATGAAATTTAAAAAAAAAAATACACGCCTTTTTCTTTCTTTTAGGAGCTCGATATTGAGGCGGTTGTATCTTTGTAATTTCGAACCATCAAGGTTTTAATTTTGGTCCCATTGTATTACTATGAATCTTCTTTCTAATGCCATGCGTCATACCAATATTGGATTCTTCAATATACAGCTATGCCAAATATCCCACAATGTCCTGATTCTGGACTAATTCAGTAGAGTGAAGTTGTAAGGGATGCCACATGTCACTGTTTAAACATTCAGACATCAAAAATGCTACAGGAATAACTAAATGTTGTGCACTTTTGGCCATTTTTTACATAATCCAAGTCTGATTCTTGAAACGAACGTTATGACGATTTTCCCTAGGTCACCTGTTTGAGATGAAATTTTGGAGCTTGCAAAACCCTAACTTCCTCAGGTCATATCTCTGGAAATATAGAAAACCAAGATCTGAAATTTGTAAATGAGGTGAACCAATATTGCAGCTCCACCTAGTTGCAATTTAAGCTTATGAATATTCATAGAAAAAAAAAGATATAGCGAAAATTCCAAGATGACCTGTTTGAAGAAGTGAAACCCTAGAATGCAAAGCTCTAATACCAAATGTTATGCAAACAGCTCACAAAATAGAAGAAAATATAGATCAACGACTTAGAAATTATCCACTTCAAGGGGGAAACCTCCTTTACATTACATAAATGAACAATTATTCGATGATACAAATGAAAATAACTCCTTTCTATATATAAGAGTCTAAGGGGTCACAATATAATCAGAGCCTACGTAACAATAATAATGTAAGGGCACAACAATAACAATAGTGGGCTTCTATGGGGCACAATAATAACAATATGGGGACTACATGGGCACAACAATAAAAATAAGGGGGCTACACTAATAATAATAATAAGGGGATACACCAGTATTATAGGGACCTAACAAAAACCCCATGAAAGTGTTGATCAAAATATTATATATGAACAATATCTTTTCCATTTCATTTTTGTAGAGAACTCCAAACAAAATCCTAATCCATTCGTAGAGAATGTTTAGCTCTGAGTTCTGATTTCCTATATAAATAATTTTCTACAGTGGAGGAAGTCCCACAATTTATATGGAGCAATATAAACAACATAAAATCTCATGGTAATATAAGTATACCCTTTAACAGGTATAATCTGTGATGATTTGAATAAATTAAAGATAGATCATGTAGACATGGTAACCATCCAACATAATGTAACATTCCCAATTAGCTATAAGCTAGTTGGAATATTAATTTTTGTTTTTGCTTCTTAATTTGCTGAATAAGAGGGAATGGGGACCCATAAATCTCCTTAGTAGGAATGAAATAACTACTAATGTGAATGGAGATCACTTTAGTGGCTGGATAAAGCACCCTTATGTATGAAAAGGGGCTGGAGCATGTAGACTGGGTCAACTTTGACCAAATCAACAATGTTGTCATGGAGGAGTGGACATTCATTTTGGGACAACGCAGTTTTGGAGGGATACTCCATGCATGGAAGTAGTGGCTTTAATGAGTAGGGCCAAGTGTGAGGAAGCTCACCACTTATATAAGGAAGGGGATGGCAGCCATAGAGGATATGTTGTTGATTATTATTTTGATATGGTCTATTAAGACTTGTTTTCTCTCTTCAATTGTTTAGCTGAGACTGCAGTGTTGTTTAGCACAGGGTGTTCCCGAGTGGGAATCCCACCTTCATCCTCGTGGGACTTTTATTGCTTACTCAGGAGAAGTATATGCACTATATTTCCACATTCCGGAATCAGGCCAAAGCTTCAGTCTTATGGTACAACGCAGTTCCTGTTGAGGTTGTGTTGCGTTGTAGGGAAGAAGTTGTGGAGAGTTGATTTGGGTAATTTCTGAGCTAGAATTCAGTGGAGGAAGGTTTCCTTCCACTGGGAGGCTATTAAGGAAGTCCCTTGAGCCTTGTTGCAGCATTTGGCACCAAGCCACACTATAATTTCCCCCTATAGTGCAATTTCAGTGTTGGACTGCATTATTTTAGGGAGGAGTTGCAGTACACCATTTGGGGAGAAGTTTTTCTAGTGATGGGATCCACCTTTCACCTGGAGAGTCTATTGGAGGAGGCTACATTCTTTGCTATATCAGATTAGCCACATCTTTTCATCTTTTTAGCTGCAGTGAATCTTCAGCCCTAGGGCTTTGGTTCATTTCTTGTATATTGGTGTATTTTATGAAAACCCACTTGGGCTCTTTGTTGAAGGTTGTATAGAGCCTTGATCTTCATGTATATTGTCTTTTGAGGCATGTATCATCCATTTCTATTATTGTATATTCATATGTTGTAGCAGTGCTCTTGTGACTACGCTGTAGCAATCTTCTGGCATTTTGATATAGTAGCAGTACCTCATTCTTGTGGGGATTTACTTATCGGAGACTTGTTGGTTCATGTGTATGATTTATGCCCCATTATTTTGTACTATTTTGATGCTATGATGAATAAGAAGGCTCCATATTGGTCTCGCATATTTATGCATTGATATTCACAGTTACTTTCCATTATTATTTCTTGGATTGTTTTTTTTCCCATTTTGGAATATTACAGTGGTATCAAAGCATAATCTTGGCTCAGCCTATGCATCTTAAGCCAATATGTCATCAGAAGAAGGAGATCCTCTCACAAATAGAGAGAAGAGGTATCTCAG
Source organism: Pinus albicaulis (assembly GCA_034641835.2). Taxonomy (NCBI): domain Eukaryota; kingdom Viridiplantae; phylum Streptophyta; class Pinopsida; order Pinales; family Pinaceae; genus Pinus; species Pinus albicaulis. Next base: position 83,764,097 of record CM076571.1, on the reverse strand, counting down.
AAGAAACCGGAGATATGATTATACAGATGATAAAGAAGACAAGGGTAAAACCCCTTTATCAGGAGAAGATGAGGAGAAGGAGTTCCCTAAGCTTCTTCTTTGAACTATGCAAGACATTGCAAGAGAAATAAAGGATATGAGGATGGATAGAAAAAAAGAATCCCCTAAAGGGTTTCTACATGGAGAAGGCTCCGGCATTTCTCATCACTGGAGTGATCAAACAGTGAAGCAACAAATTTCTCAACGCTCTACAATGCCTACATTTTTAGCAGTGGGAAATGGAGGGTTTTAAGAACAAGAAAATCTTGAAGACTATTTTCTAGAGTATGAGTCTCAATCTCAGATATTGAAGGATCATTTGATTTTTCAAGAATTCTGTCAGATCAAGGACAATAGGAGACCCCGACATCACAATAGAGGTGGAGGATTCATAAAAAATCATGATCTACACTAGACTATGGGCAGATTTTTCTTACCCAACTTTGATGGGTCATCAAAATGCACTGCCAAATCATGGGTAGAGAAGCTTGACATCTACTTACAGTTGAACCAAGTATCGGAGATGGAGGCTATCAAAATAGCAGCGCTGCACCTTGAGGGTGAAGCACATGATTGGTGGTTTCATGGACTTTCTACATTGGGTCATGCCAATGTGACTGCATATTCAGAGTTCACAAGGAGGTTGGTGGAGAGGTTTGATCAAAGAGACCCGGAGGCACCTTTCATGGGGCTAGATAAGCTCAAACAATTAGGTAATCCAGAAAGTTATATTTCTGAATTTCTAAAACTTTCTATTATGGTTCCTGATTTATCTGCAGCAAGGAGGGTCTATATATTTATTGATGGGTTAGCAGAACCTCTACATGGGTTGGTTAAATCTACGAAACCCACTACCCTTCAATATGCGATTGAAAGGGCTAGAGATCTACAAGATGCCTTGCCAAAAGCAAAGGCAACATTTCAGAAAAAGTCCACTTTTCCATCAAAGGGAAAAGATGAGAAGGCTCCTTTTTCAAAGGAGAGCCAAAAAAAAATACCCCTTAGTGATGATGTCCGAAGAGAATTGAGGAGAAGGAAGCTTTGCTTCACATGCCAAGAATCATGGGCACCAGAACATAGATGTGCAGCAGGAAAGACACACTATATAAAGGTCTTTTCAGATAATGAGGAGAAAGAAGAAGAAGAACCAGAAGGAGGTCACAACTTTGGGATTGCAGGAGAAGATCCACCACCACCAGGAGGTGGGAATGGAGCATATTATCCAATTGGAGGGGTCCTTGCATCATTGAGAGGAGTACCCAAGTACTTGACCTTGAGGGTTTGAAGTTCCATTCAGGATCAGAGGGTTTCAGTTTTGATTGACAGTGGGGATACCCACAACTTTATTGATGCCAAACTAGTGCAGAGAAGGGAAATACCCACTGATGATTTTGAGGGATTTTTTGTTTTGGTCCCAGGAGCTAAAACTATGCAGTGCATGCATTATGTTCCATATTTATCTATCACCATGGGGACATATACATTGACTGATCACTTATTTGTGGTTGACATACCTGACACCAATGTGATATTGGGTGTGCAGTGGTTGATTACTCCGGGGAAGGTCACCACAGATTGGGAGACTTTGCAGATGGAATGGGTGGATAGAAAGAGTGGCAAAAATCAGATGATTAGGGGCATGCACACATATCCCTCACAAAAAACTTCCACATAGAAAACAGAGTTGGATTTGTGCAGTGGAAGCAATGACCTAACAATCCCATCATGTATGCATATGACTTTAGCCCATGAGACATTACTATTTTGTGGCAAACCACCTGGGAGGCCACCTGATCAGAAGTTGGTGAGAAATGTATCACATCAGGTTGCACCACACATAGACACAGGACGAGTGGGAAAATTGGGAGGTCATGGTACAACGCTGAGAGTATTGGGTAGACTTAAGAAGGAGGGAGACATTATCCCAACATCATCATTACCCACTCTCACCTCACATCTTGCGCTAAGAAAGGAGCAGCAGAGGTAGAATAGCAGTACCCCGATATGTGACTTTGGCATGGGAGATTTCAAAGAAAGGGGCAGCTACATGATGGATTCTTTATATGATATATCATCAATGCTGTCACTATGGAGGCTAGATCCTTATTGGAAATCCCAGTTGTTGGTGGATTATTCAAAGGATCTTTTTACATGTATGATACTTGATGACCAACTATTAGAGGAGGGATATTCAGTAAGAGACGAGGTCATCTACTATCATAGTAGGATCTTCTTATCTAGAGCATCCAAGCTCAAGGAGAAGTTACTACAAGCAGCACTTGAGGATTTTCTCTTCAGCCACTTATTCCATGAGAGCATACCATACCATCATGGAGGGATATACTTCGGAAGGCTTTGGAGAGGAGATATATCATCATTTGAGGAGATGCATGAACTATGTGGAGATGGAGGAGACACATAACTCTTTGATGGAGTTATCACAACCACCTCTTTCCTCTTTGGGAATGAGAGGGGATCTTTCTATGAGCCACTCCATTTGTGTGAATAAAGCATATGGTAAGGATTATGTTTGTATGCATAATGATTTACATGATGAATATTTGCATTCCCTTACCATACATGTGCAAGCCATTGCTCCAAATGGAAGCATTATTCCTTATAAACTTCATGGTCAACTTGGGGCCATGAACAATATTGAGTATGGCCACTCCCTAGGAGGATATAGGGAGATGACATATCATTCAAGGTGTACTCCAAAGGCACCAAACATTAATCACCTTCTCAAAACATGTGAGAAGACTATGGCATCAAATAAGTGGTGGGGAAACCACTTATTATATCATGATCTGAGGCAGTCAGAAGATATATTGCGCTGGCTCCACATGTGGGACTATGATCCTCCTCCATTATTGCATATGGCAGCTTATGTATCCTTGGCTTTGATCCCATACATTGATGATGTCCTTATTCTTATTATGGGAATGAATGGAGGAAGAATGTAAGGGTTGAATATGCCCATTGGGAGAGAGATTCTCCATGTTTCTTATGCTTCATGTTTCAGGGAGAACATTGGGCAAACCATGATTGCTACATTGGATCTTTTGCTTCCTTATGAGATGAGTCATTGGCATCTCATGAGTACTTGGGAGGAGCATTTCATGGAGGGATGGATTGGGAGACACTTGGCTTATGAGGAGAGCTTATCACATGGAGGTGTCACCAATGAAGGAGGAGTTACAGGAGAAGAGTTGCAACACTCACCTTTACAGTTGCTTGAGGACAAGCAACATTTGGGAGGGGAGGACTGTAATATTCCCAATTAGCTATAAGCTAGTTGGAATATTAATTTTTGTTTTTGCTTCTTAATTTTCTGAATAAGAGGGTATGGTTACCCATAAATCTCCTTAATAGGAATAAAATCACTGCTAATGTGAATGGAGATCACTTTAGTGGCTGGATAAAGCACCTTTATGTGTGAAAAGGGGCTAGAGCATGCAAACTGGGTCAACTTTAACCAAATCAACAACGCTATCATGGAGGAGTGGACATTCATTTTGGGACAACGCAGTTTTGGAGGGAGACTCCATGCATGGAAGTAGTGGCTTTAATGAGTGAGGCCAAGGGTGAGGAAGCTCACCACTTATATAAGGAAGGGGATGGAAACCATAGAGGATATGTTGTTGATTATTATTTTGATATGGTCTGTTAAGACTTGTTTGCTCTCTTCAGCTGTTTAGCTAAGATTGCAGTGTTGTTTAGCACAGGGTGTTCGTGAGCGAAAATCCCACCGTCATCCTTGGGGGATTTTGAGTGCCTACTCAGGAGAAGTATATGCACTATATTTTCACATTCTAGCATCAGGTCAAAGCTTCAGTCTTATGGTACAATGCAGTTCCTGTTGAGGTTGTGTTGTGTTGCAGGGAAGAAGTTGTGGAGAGTTGATTTGGGTGATTTCTGAGCTAGAATTCAGCGGAGGAAGGTTTCCTTCCATTGGGAGGCTAGTAAGGAATTCCCTTGAGCCTTATTGCAGCATTTGGCACTAGGCCACACTATCATTTGCCCCTACAACACAGTTTCAGTCTTGGACTGCGTTATTTTAGGGAGGAGTTGCAAGGGTGGTTTCAGTACATCATCTGGGGAGAAGATTTTCCAGTGAAGGGATCAACCTTTCACCTAGAGGGTCTATTGGAGGAGGCTACATTCTTTGCTATATCAGATCAGCCACATCTTTCCAGTTGTTTAGTTGCAATGAATCTTTAGCTCTAGGGCTTTGGTTCATTTCTTGTATATTGGTGTATTTTCTGAAAACCCTCTTGGGTTCTTTGTTGAAGGTTGTATAGAGCCTTGATCTTCATGTATATTATCTTTTGAGGCATGTATCAGCCATTTCTATTATTGTATATTCATAGGATGTAGCAGTGCTCTTGTGACTGCACTGTAGCAGTCTTCCGGCATTTTGATATAGTAGCAGTACCTCATTCTTGAGGGGATTTACTTATTGGAGGCCTGTTGGTTCATGTGTATGATTTGTGCTTATTATTTTGTACTATTTTGCTGCTATGATGAATAAGAAGGCTCCATATTGATCTCTCATATTTATGCAATAATCTTCATTGCTACTTTCCATTGTTATGTCTTGTATTGCTACTTTTCCCATTTTGGAATATTACACATAATCAACAATTCACCATTACAGAGTATCAGTAATTGGTCAAGGCTAAGTCCTATAAGGATTTAGTTATCACCCAGGATATGTTGAATGGTATTCCCAAGTATATTCAACAAATGCTTTTGATGGAATATTTGTACCTTTATTTAGCTCTTAACTGAGTTTCTTTTCATACCAATCCTCAACTAAAACATGGAGCCTAATGGATTGGGTTGAGATTCTATTTTCCAATTATTTGGTACCCCATCAAGAATTACCAGGCACGTAACCATTGGGATTTAATGGAGGATCATACACGTTGGAATTATTTGGAGCATTTTCTAGACTATTGTTATATTAGAGAATTTGGCCACCCTTCATATTCTTGGAGCAATGTGCATCTAGGACTTCCTGAAGAGGAAGGTGAATATGCATAAGGACATGCATAAAGATTAGTAGGGGGATACGATGAGCTATGAAATTGGAATTTTTTCTACAAAATCATCCACCCCATTTTGGCCAATTATATCTCATTTCCTTCAAAAATACTTTCAAAATCCTAGTGTTTAGCATAGACAATTAAGGTATGAAATGTGTATTTTGTATCTCTTTTTCACAATTGATATTAGGGCTAAAAGAATAAATTTGATGTTTAAAGAATAAATTTGATGTTTTAGTTATATGTTTTAAATAAATATGAGGTTCTAATCCAAATGTGTCCAATGCACGTGGATAAAATGAGTTGGTGCAAACACAAACAATTTGTGAGGAAACAGGGGGCAAATTGGAAGTTTAATTGAATGTTAAAATTGGAGCAAGTGGACAAGCATATTTTAGGCATCGGATCACATGTTATCCTTAGTCATTTCTCATAAATCAATCATCCATTCACTCGCTTCCTAGATCCTCACCAATACCAAAAATGGAGATTTATGTCTCCTAAATCAATGTATTTATAGTTGAGGAACGATCGAGATGCCTCGGTGTGAAAAAGTCGTTGCGTCGCCGAGACCAAACTTGGAATTTTCATAAATTGATACCATTTTTGTCTGGTTGTAGGAAGCCTATGAATTTAGATAGTTTGTCAAGACGTAGATAACCTTGTTGATTATAAATATGTATGTGTCAACTCAGAACATAGTATGTTGAACTTTGTCACATTTTTTATAATTAATATAATTTTACATGGATGCGTCATTCAACCTGCTGAGATTGTTTTTGTTAATTTAAGTTAATTTGTTAATTTGTTGATTTTTTGTGTAGAGGTGATTGCATAAATGATGCACAATTGGTAGTCACTGTTACAAAATCAGTAGAAATGTTGTAAAACTACAAAAATTTGCTACCACAAAATCAGTAGAATTATTGCAAAACTACAAAAATTTGCTACCACAAAATCAGTAGAATTGTTGCAGTGCTACAAAAATTTATGCAAAATCAGATCCTGGTAGTAATCTCACTTCTAATTAGGATAGTAACCTCGACATGAAGTGTTTATTTAAACTCCAACACTTAATAAAATTATAATTAAACCAATTTCAGTAATTTGGCCATGAATTTCCATCACTTATAGGTTTTCTTGCATGAGCATTGGTAAGGACTTTGGTACTTTTGCATATAGCACAGAGGCCTCATAAGTCTAACAGACCCTAGGTTGAAAATTAAATGATTGTGAATTATCTTCATCATTTCAAATATAGAAACAAGTATTCACACTGTAAATATTGTTGTGTATTTTAGTTTGTTTTCATTACTTATTGTGTGATTTAACTTATTTTTGTAATTATTTATTCATGCAGTATTGAATTTATTTTATATATTATATTTATTTATGATTACATTCTAGATTACATAATTACATTTAAGATTATATTTTGTAAATTTTGCATTTCTTTAAAAAAATTATTGAATGAATATGTTTAACATAATAATTGCAATTATTGTTCTAGATAATAACAATGATAATCTTGGAAAAGACTATGCTTTGAATTCCAAAATTTAGTTAATTTCATCTCCAATAACAAGTTGATTTCCTTCCCAACAAATTTAGTTAATTTTTACCAAGTGTGAATTCCCTTCACATTAAAGAATTAATTGATTTCCTTTTAGCATGTGTGAATCTCCTTTCCTACAAGTACCTATAGTCAATTTATTTCCTACAATTGTGATTTTCATTTCCTTTTCCTTTTCAAAGTTTGTAGAACCTTTTAAACACTACATAATTATATATATTTTACTTATAAAATTAATTATTAATAATGCAATTATAGAACAAACCAATGGAAATAGAAAGTACACTTTGAATCTACATTACACAATAGTTGATAAGTTCAATCTGAAACCTAGGTTGAAAATTTAATGTACAAACAATTTGGTTATCCCACTAAGTAATTGGTAAGGTAATTAAAAGGCCTGCCAAATCTATTAAATTATTTTTCTCATTACTTATATAATAGTTGATGTGTTTTATGTGTGGAAGTTCCTCATTTTTCACCCATTTTTCACCCATTATAACTACCACCAATTCGTTATACTTTCCAAACTAACATTCCTGCAATATCACTCTTCACTTGCATCACATATTCCATTAGTGGATCCTCTCTAGAAATACCTTTAAAGCTCACCCAATATTGGTTTAGTAGGTAATTTGACCCTCAAAACCACATTAAGTTATTACTAATTGGTAGCATCCCACCATACCCTAGTAATTTTACCCGATTGATAAATTATCCCAATGTTGATTTTATCCCCCTAAGATCAAGAGTCCATGTTTTGGTGTGTGTTATATTATTTGCATGACTATCTCCACACACGATAAGTATATGTAGGGAGGTCACAAGGGGGGTAGCCCCTTTGCATTGGGTTCAAGGAAGTTGCCTAGAAAAAAAAATTGGGTAGTTTTTTGCATATGTTTTTGGAAACTTTTCTCAAAAAGAAGTTTCATTGTTAGTGGTTTTCGATCGCATGGTAGTTTTTCCCATGGTTTTATAGATCTGGTCAAAGAAACTACAGTTATATTCTAATCCAGGGTTAACAGATTAGGGGTTTATGAATGCTATGACATCTATATAATTTATTGTAACATTGTAAAGGAACATAATGAAAAATAAATCTGGTTTTCTCGGTTTTGGGTTCCAGGAGGTAAATATGTGTATATTTTTTGTTATTTCCATTGTATATTTTTTTTAGTGATCAGATGCTCAAATTTTTGCTCAAAAATCAAAGTTATCATATCGGTGTGGAACTTGTACGACCGCATAGATCTCGTCATTTTGAATCTAGCACAATTCGTTTCGCATAAGACTAACACTGTATGCTCCCAGAAACACGTTCTGGCCACTTTGTCAAATAGGAAATTTTTCTTTTCTCAAAAGTGCAGACATCCCATTCAGTAGTTTGTATAACTTACTGGGTATGCCTACATGGCAGGTTGACCAGTCAATGCTTTGTTCTCCTCCAGCAAATCATGGAGTGCCAACTGGCATAGTTTGACAAGTTCATGTTGGCGGAATTTGATTGGTTTATTTTGGGCCAACCATGTGCTGACACATGGCCCAACCAAGGGCTGCCACATGGCAGCACGTGGGGCCACAAAATTTTGGTTAGGGTCGAGTAGAGCCCTGGGGAGTTGAACTATTGACCAGCTCTACGCAACAAGCACCAACGTTTACCTCTACACCACACGATAATACTTAACCATATAAGTCAGCGGATTTAATTTATTGTGTAACCGCCAGCCCCACCGGTGGGACCTCGGGCGGGAGGCTAGCCCCGAGACCCCACAAAGTATGCTAACGGTTAATGCAGAGGAGTGGCCACATGCCGACGGTTAGAAAAACCGTTGGCAACTTTTATTAAAAAACGTTTTTCCGCCATAGCCTGTAGAGGGAAATTTTAGGAGGCGAAAAATTCGCCTAGAAAACAAGAAATTTGTCACGCAATTAGCGTGGAAAAAGGGTGAACTTGTAGGATTGATGTCGGCCCTGGAGAAAATTGTGGAGCGGTTAGTGGAGAAACTTGGGGAGACCATAACTTCTCCATATTTTGGCCAAATTCGATACAGAAAGAGGCTAGACAGGATTTTTTGGGCATTATGGAGCTGATGGAATAGGTTTCAGAGTTGTTTGAGCATTGTAAACACATATAATCACAATTTTGAGTATAATAGAAGAGGGCCAAGCCATTGGAATTTGGACCAAGGAAACGTAGCCCAGGCAGGTTGAACTCCTTCATCATGTGCTATTGTGTTGATTTTTATGGTGATGTTCATGTATGTTAGATGTTATTGTTAAGTGTTTTAATTATGTTAATTTTCTCATGAAATTCACATAAAAACACCTAAAAACTTATTTTGAACTTGCAATTAACCTCTCAATCCTCAAGCGCTTTATTTAGATTCTGAATTGGATCTTAGCACAACAAAACTAATATTCTCATTCAGATCAAGTTGGTATCAGAGCACTAAGTTTACTTTTGCAAGGAGGATTAATTTGTTTTCAAGTGTTTAATTTCTTATAAGGTTGAAGCTCAAGAGAGGAGAGGGCAAGCTTATGGGTGCAATTTCTCAAATTGGAGTAAGGAGAAGGAGGGCAGAGTTGCCACAATCTCCACCACAAGTTTCACCTCCTATTGTACCTGAGGCTTCAGTAAGCATGTCACATGGAGGAGAGTCTGTAAGTATGTTAGAGGATGTGAAGGATTTTAGGAAGGATTTCTTTGACATGGAAAAAATGGTGAAAGTCCTCTATGAAGAGAGGAACACCATACTATAGGGTGAAATATCCAGACCTCCAAAATGAGAGTGTTCTCCAGGAGGAGGAGGTAATGAGAATGGTGATAAACCACCATCTTCTCCACCATCATCATCCTTTTCCACAACAATTCTTATACAAGAAGCTAGTGCAGAAAGTCCCTCGGAGAAGGAAGAATGTCAAGTATTCACCTTTTGTCCACATGATGATGAGGACAAGGTTCTATCAACACCAAAGTTCCAAGATCTGAAAGAAGAAAGACCAAGAGTCCAATAGGACACCTCAAGAATCAGGAAATATTTTAAGAGCATCTTTGTCCATTAGTCGAAAGATGAATAAAATGGTAAGAATTTACGTGCAGTTTCTTTACATGAAAATGTTGATTTAAGCTCTTTCGAAACCTTTCAAAAGAATAGAAAAGGCATAGGAACAAAGCTCTTGTCCAAGATGAGTTTCATGGAAGGAGGCCTTGGAGTGAAAAATTAGGTAAATATCCATCCAATTGAGGCAAAGGATAGACCTCGATATGAAGGTTTGGGCTATGTTAAAAAGGAAGAATGGTCTTCCAGTTATAGCTCTTGGGTATCTTGTTCTTTTTATCATAAGAGAGGACATGAGGAGGAAAAATGTTGGGATTTGCATCTAGAATTGGTACCAGCTTAGTTTCTAAAGTAAAAGGAGGACATGAAGTTCAAAACATCTCCAAAGAGAGATGAGCAAGTTGAAGAAGGGACTAAGACAAGTTCTTCTTGCCATTCAAGTTCCTCGTGTAAAAATCATAAGCTAAAGAAAAACCATGAGAGGTATAAGCGTCCTGATTATTCACAGTATTTTTATGATGACAAACCACATGATGATTTGAATAACATGTTGTGGAATATTTTTATGTGCACTTTATGTCATGCACCTAATCATTGTGTAGTTAAGTGCCACAAAAGGAAAGAATTAGTCAAGAAGATGAATATGTCAATTCGAATTGAGACCAAGAAGGGAAATTCTCATCCAAGTTTAAAAACCTTTGTGCCAAGAGGGGCTCACAAAAATATTTGCACTCATTTCAATATTAGTGGGAATTGGGCCGAGAAGTGTTGGAAATTTCATCTGTAACTTCATCCTAACAAGGGAAATAAATTCATGCAATCACTTGAAGAGGAAGTGACAAAGGAAAAGGTGACGCAAGTTGCGACCATCCATGAAGCGACTCAAGAAGGAAAACAAGTTCAAGTAGAGGGTTCATTCACCTGGCTAGGTAATAAATGGACGAACTACTTGACCGTTTCAATATCATAAATCTTTGTAAAGAAATTGTTGCATATCCTCATAGTTGGGAATTTTGAAAAAGTAATGTTTGTGAATAAATTGTTGGAAATACTGAGAGGGGGGTGAATCAGTATTTCTTTTCAATTGTTGATTTTACCAGTTAGATCACTTATATCTAGAACACAAAATGAACAATAAGAATAAATTCTTTTATTAATTTCTTCTTTACAATAAATCAAGTACAATATATGTAGGGCTCCAACCCTAGATGAAGACACCAATCTTCAATCTCCCAGGCTCCAACTTGTATTTTCCAAGCACCAACTTGGACTTCCAAGGCTCCAACCTTGTCAATTTTGAGGCACCAACCTCAAGGGCTCCAACCCTATATCTAGTATAGGCTCCAACCTGGTCTCTTGAGGACTCCTATACTCTCGGCCTCCAACCCTATCTTCCAAGGCACCAACCTTGTCTCTATGAGGCTCCAACCTCCTGCTTCATTTCGTCAACATATATTTTTTTATACTTACGGCTCCCAATGTATTCTGCAACAAGCCCTGACAATCTTCAGCTTACTCTTCACTGTAATCTACACATCACGTCATCAATGACAACCTTTTCTTCTTAGAAGGTGTCACCACTGCTCTTCATCGTACCCAAACAATTTCTCCAAGGTCACATCATGATGGCTTCAGTAATGCATCATGATTTCTAAGAATGCCTCTAAGATCAGCTTCTACAAGTATTCCAAATGTCTTCAAGAATCCCTCAAGGTGTATTCACAACAGTTTCTCAAAAAGGTTAGTAGGAGGTCTTCCAAAAGTCTGTTATATACATCCCATAGATGCTTGTCTCCACTTTACTTCTAGATGTCTCAAGTTAAACACAGAAAGGGTGTTAGGTTTGCTGCAATAGAGTCTTCTACAATTTTTCTCCAAAAATGTATTTCCAAGGAGACTTCAAGAATGTATTTTGCAAGGCACTACAACGCTGCTCAAAATTCCAAGAGATGGGCTCCAAATAGTACTTCAAAAGGTGCTCCAAATAATGTCAATGGGTTTCTCCTACAACTGAGGTATGCTACTCCAAAAAGATTTCCAAAAGTCTACAATGAAATCACTATAGGTCTGTAATAAGATCTCCACAGAAATTTTTCCAGAAGACCGAGCTTCAATGAGCCTTCATAAGTGATTATCACAGGTCTGAGGTACTGAGCTAGTGATCACAGGCCTGAGGCTTAATACTTCACTGTTCCTCCACAAATCCAAGCATCAAGCCCCAAGGTCAGGTCCTAGATCCGAAGGGTTATTTATAAGGTGATCTGAGCTTTAATAGGTGACAGTCCACAAGAGATCCGAGCTTCTATAGGTGACAATCCAACACAATTGTATACTTCCCGCAGCTCCGAGGTTAAGTTCAAGTAATGACTGTTATTCAAGCATCGAGCCCTAAACTGTGACTGTTCTTAAGGTTTGAAGCCTCAACGAATGTCACTGTTCTGTAGGTGAGCCTTTTCAAATCTCAGATCTCAAGTTCGATGTATCTTAACTTCTCCATAGGTAGTTGTGCTACTAATTCGAGCTCACTGTCCAACCTTGAGTGATAACCCATCAAAAACAATAACCATAGATCCGAGACTGTAATTCTTCCACAGGATTGCAATCCAAGCTTTAAATTAAATCCACAGGTGGCTATCACAAATCCATCCTCCTTCAGGTGACTGTTCACAAGGTATATCACTGTTTTTTTCTTCTATCCTCAAGTCCAAGCCATAGTCTTTGTCACAGGTTACCCAATCAGCTTTAACATTAAACTCTTTCCTCCTCGGCCTCCTTTAGTTCACAAGTTGTGAACTTCTCGTGCTGCAATATACTCAGAATGATCTACACTGATTTTATGGATTAAATGATGAGTATTAACTTATATATATATAGTGATTTTAAATGGAAATGAAGGGATGCATTTTTTGAGGGAAGCCGACTTAGTTTAGCTGAGCATAGGTCGGCTAGACTGTAAAAAAATATTACTTTTAAATTTTAAAAATCATTTTCTTACAAACTATAAGGAGATTGGAGATGAGTGAGGGCTCATTGGAAAGGTAAAAATATCCTCTACATGCTAGAGAAGGAGCCATGGTGAAATGATGTCTTCAAGATTTCAAAAATTAATTTTATTTGTGATTATTTGGAATTTTTTGGTACAGTCCTTGGGGTTATTTAGATTTTTCATTTATAAGGTCAATGGAGCTAGAGTTGGGGTCAGGGTAATTTTATTAGGACTTCAAGAGTGGTCTCCAACCATCATCAAGTGTGTTATCATTCATGTCATCATCTTGTTAAATGTCTAGGACAGAGTTTAGGGCTTCTTCATCAAGAGTAAGGACATCATATTAGGACTTCTTGATTCATAATATACAAGAGTTTATGGAATCTTCATATTCTAACAACAAGGTTAGTTCTAGGGCTTGCATCACTAGGGTATCATGCATGACAATAATTTTCCATCACAACCAATGCCATATTGACATCAATGACAACCTTGATCAACAGTCTCCCCCTTTGTCATTGATGGCAATATTCTTTCCCTTCAAATTTCTCTCCCCCTTTGACATCAATGGAAAACGGAGTGCCAAAATACTCCCCCTGTCAAGCTGCTTCTTTTCTTCATGATTTTTAGTCCTTCATAGGTATGTTACTCCCCCTGCCATGGTTCTATTTCCTTTGACAATATGTTCCATGATAGATATGTTTGTATTTCTTCGTGTGATGTACCATCTCCCCCTTTCTGCACAAATTCCTTTAGCTCATGAAGGATTTCTCACCTTGTGTGATCAAGTAGAAGGCATAATCATAATATCATGTTTTTCTTCAATGGAGTTACTTCCGAGAGATGATTTATCAATATAGTCCATGTGTAAATCATGAAGGATTTTGTCACAGATAGCATCTGCAAGAATGGTTAAGAATCACAAGCTCCCCCTAATAGTATGCATCGCCTCCTTTTTGGCAGAGTCTCATCATAAAAACTTGGAATATCATATATGCCAAGTATGTCATCATCAAATCAACAACATATGTTGTTGCTTGAGTGTCTAAGAGACTTTCAGATCTAATTTTCTTCCTTCTCCATACTTGTGTACCTTTCTTCTCTGGCTTGGTTGTCATGGTTCTAGGGACCCAAGTCAAGTTACACTCACGTGCCATATGTCCAATGTTATGGCAATTGAAGCACTCCATCTTATTCATGAATGAGTAATCATGACTTCTTTTTTCAAAATTGCTTTTAGAAGATTGACGGGGACCATTATATTTGTCTTTGTGATATGCCCTACAATCTTTTGCCATGTTCCCAAAGTTTGTACAAGAATAGAAATAACCAAGAAATATACTTTGGTACCTAGGAGATGAAGAGTTCCTTGAAGTACTTCTGAAGTCTTGTTGCCTTGGAATTATTTGATGATATTCATTTGCTTTTGTATTCTTGAAATCATCTGTAAATATCCTTGGAGTAGGGTTTCTGCTAATGTCATCTTGACTCTTGCCTTTTCTGGAACTGGGAGCATCAACATTTCTTTCTAAGTTCCTCACATCTTTGTTGTTTGAAGCATTATCATTCTTGCTTGAGGTTTCTAAGTTCCTCACATCTTTGTTGTTTGAAGCATTATCATTCTTGCTTGAGGATTCACCTACATAGCCAAGACTTGATTTATCAAGGGGAGACCTTTGCTGACTTAGGATGTCATCTAGGGTTTGATAGCTTTTCAAGTTTTTATTCAGCAATTCAACTTCCTTTTCAAGAAAGACAATTTCTCCTTTAAACTTTTCACAATCTTCATCTTTCATAAGTAGTTGCTTCTTCATTTCTTCCATCATCCTTATTGCTTCATGTGCTTCGATTTTAAGGGAGATGATATTTTATTTCATTATGAAGACTTCTTCATTCTCCTTTGCTAGACTGCTCTCCATTTATTCTTGTAGCTTCCCATGTTTTGGCTTTGAGAAGATTGATGTCTAATTTTAGTTTCAAGATTTCTTCATCATTTTCGTCTAGTTGGCATATCATGGTGTTTCTCTCATTTTCTGCTTCATTAACTTTTCCTTCTATGAATGCCAAAGTTTCCATCACCTTCTCAGCTCCTTGCACTTGTTTCCTTGCTTCTTCTAGTTGAGATCTAAGAGAGGAGACCTCTTCCTTGTATTGACCAATCTCTGCTTCAAGATTGTTCAAGCTCTTAAGTCTTTGTTCAAGGTGGCTTGACAAAGTTTCTTCCCTTTTCTTTTCCTTATCCAATTGATTTTTCATAGATATGATTTCTTCATGATGCTTTCTTTTATTTTGATGAAATTCCTCTTTAAGTTTGGAGAGCTCCTCATCTCTTTCTTGTACTTGAAGCTTGACAAAGTCAACTTCCTTCCTTGTCTTGTCTTGGTTACCATCTTGCGTTTTCTTCTTAAGTTCCTCATTTTCCTTTTTCAAACAGTTAATCTCTTCCATGGAAGCCATAAGTTTATTCAGGAGATCTTCTTCAAAGTCTTCTTTATTCTCTTCATCTCCTAGGTCTTCTTTAGCCTTGTTGTTATCTCTCTTATCTTCAGCTTCCTTGACGAATTCTGGACTTATTTCTTGTTTTCCATCATCTTCTTGACTAGATATCATTTTCAACGCTCCTTTTGAGTGAATATCATGAAGTTTGTCTCATATGACTTTTGCTGACGAACATTTTTCAAAATTGGCCTTCACAGAATTTGGTAACCCATTCAAAATTTCCTTCATTGCTCTTGTATTGTACTCCTTGGATTCTTCATCCATCGTGTCATTAGCAATCACTAATTTCAAAACTTCAATTCCTTGAGTTTTCAAGAAATTCCTCATTCTTGCCACCCATATATCAAAATTTCCATTGAACAATGAAGCCTTTGCAAATTGATTTACTTCAATTTCAATGGTTGAGGAAGACACATCTTTAGGAGGATTGGAGACTTTCTTTCTTGGCTTTGCCATTTGTGTTCTAATGATAAAACTTCAAGCTATTAGGCTTTGAGTGAAGGTACTTGCTCTAAAAACAATAGTTGGAAATACTGAGAGGGGGGTGAATCAGTATTTATTTTCAATTGTTAATTTTACCAGTTAGATCACTTATATTTAGAACACAAAATGAACAATAAGAATAAATGCTTTTATTAATTTCTTCTTTACAATAAATCAAGTACAATATATGTAGGGCTCCAACCCTAGATGAAGACACCAATCTTCAATCTCCCAGGCTCCAACCTGTATTTACCAATGATCGGAATGAAAAATGGCATCCACCCATGGTATTCATCTACCCATGTTATCCATCAACCCATGGAATTTACCCATGGTATTGTAAATGGCATCGACCCATGGTATTCATCCACCCATTGTATTTATTCGCCCATGGTATTGTAAGTGACATATATCCATGGTATTCATCCACACATGGAATTTACCCATGGTATTGTAAGAGGTATCTACCCATGGTATTGTAAGTGGTATCTACCTATGGTATTGACCCATGGTTTCGACCCATGGTATCCACCTTTGGTATCTACGGATGGTATTGTAACTCAAAAAAATGCTATAAATAACAAGCCTCATTTTGTAAAAGGACAGATTTTCCATCACAATGTAGCTTCTACAGTTATTCTCTTTTTTAATAAAACAAGTTTCTTTGTGGTTTTATTTGCAGTGTGTTCTCTTTTTTTTTCTGGCATTCTAATTTGTTAGATCTGGTCAAATCCATTTCAATTTTTTAGATCTTGGGGGCCTCCCCCCAAGATATAGATAAGTGGCATCATATTCAAGTTATGAATCCATGGGAATGAGGGTTTGAAGCATATTTCAGTTTCAATGTTTTGCAACAATCTTCAACGAACTCCACGAATTTCTTGGGCAGCGAGTTTACAGATAAGATATGAAACTTTTGGTGAAAATTTTACCAAAAAAAAAACCAGATCTGGGTTCCTTGTGAAAAAATACTCAAATTCAAAAAAAAAAATGGTTGAATTAGAGTTTGGATGAGGGAGATATCGCTGATTCTAAATCAGCAATGTTGTAGAAAATGTGCTGACGACAATTCGTGGACGGCGGCTCTCCTGTAATTTTTTGCAGTTTTCAGTGCAAAATTTTAGAGAAATTGCTATAGATCTGAGCTCCCTTTGAAAAATCACCCAAGTTCAAAAAAAAAATCGGTCGAATCGGAGTCCGGATGTGGGAGTTATCGTTGATTTAAAATCAACTATTTTTTCAGAAATTTTGTGACGGCGAGACAGTTCCAGCACGAATATGAGAGTCTAGAGTCTCCAGATAGCGGTTTCAAACATTTGAGAAGATGAAAAATGATCATTCCATTTCCAAAAACATGTTATAATAAATAATCCGAGTTATATTGACCTAGTTATGCTCATTTTAAATCTAGAGCAACATTCGGAGCGGGTTCCCTTTGGAGACGTGCCCTCCCACCCCGCTTTAGTAGGCACCTGCTTCACATTCATTAGTTTCAGCATAGCAGCGTTCAGCTTGGATTATTTGGAGACATGCCTTCCCACCCCAAGCTATGTAGGCACCTGCTACTTTATCAACAATCAACATCACGGTTATGCGTCAACCATACAAAATCCTTTTCATCGAAGTCCATTTGCTAGGCCGCACACTGTTAGTCACACAGTTGGTCACAAGCATTACAGGGTATCTCTATCCTCAGATCTTCATTTGTCATGGTTTTGGTTCATCCACAAACCCACACTTCATCGAAGTCCATTTGCTAGGCTGCACACTATCAATATCAAAGCTGGTCACAAGCATTACAGGGTATCTCTATCCTCAGATCTTCAGTCATCACGGTTAAGGGTTAACTACACAAAACCCTTCTCTTCAATGGCTCTTCATATTCAACAAACGCTACTCAGGAGGGAACTTCATGCAATGGGGACCATTGCTTCTTAAGGAGGGAGGAATGATCCGAATGGAAAATGGCATCCACCCATGGTATTCATCTACCCATGTTATCCATCAACCCATGGTATTGTAAATGGCATCGACCCATGGTATTCATCCACCCATTGTATTTATTCACCCATGGTATTGTAAGTGACATCTATCCATGATATTCATTCACCCATGGTATGTATCCACACATGGAATTTACCCATGGTATTGTAAGAGGTATCTACTCATGGTATTGTAAGTGGTATCTACCCATGGTATTGACCCATGGTTTCGACCCATGGTATCTACGGATGGTATTGTAACTCAAAAAAGGCTATAAATAACAAGCCTCATTTTGTAAAAGGACAGATTGTCCACCACAATGTAGCTTCTACAGTTATTCTATGTTTTAATAAAACAAGTTTTCTGTGGTTTTATTTGCAGTGTGTTCTTTTTTTTTTTCTAGCATTCTAATTTTTTAGATCTGGTCAGATCCATTTCAATTTTTTAGATCTTGGGGGCCTCCCCCCAAGATCCAGATCAGCCAAGCACTGACTTGGACTTCCAAGGCTCCAACATTGTCAATTCTGAGGCACCAACCTCAAGGGCTCCAACCCTATATCTGGTATAGGCTCCAATCTGGTCTCTTGAGGACTCTTATCCTCTCGGGCTCCAACCCTATCTTCCAAGGCACCAACCTTGTATCTATGAGGCTCCAACCTCCTACTTCATTTCATCAACATATATTTGTTTATACTTACGGCTCCCAATGTCTTCTGCAACAAGCCCTGACAATCTTCAACTTACTCTTCACTGTAATCTACACATCACGTCATCAATGACAACCTTTTCTTCTTAGAAGGTGTCACCACTGCTCTTCATCGTACCCAAACAATTTCTTCAAGGTCACATCATGATGGCTTCAGTAATGCATCGTGATTTCTAAGAATGCCTCCAAGATCAGCTTCTACAAGTATTCCAAATGTCTTCAAGAATCCCTCAAGGTGTCTTCACAACGGTTGCTCAACAAGGTTAGTAGGAGGTCTTCCAAAAGTCTGTTATATGTAGCCCATAGATGCTTGTCTCCACTTTACTTCTAGATTTCTCAAGTTAAACCTAGAAATAGTGTTAGGTTTGCTGCAACAGAGTCTTCTACAATTTTTCTCCAAAAATGTATTTCCAAGGAGACTTCAAGAATGTCTTTTGCAAGGCACTACAACGCTGCTCAAAAGTCCAAGAGATGGGCTCCAAAAAGTACTTCAAAAGGTGATCCAAATAATGTCAATGGGTTGCTCCTACAACTGAGGTATGCTACTCCATAAAGATTTCCAAGAGTCTGCAATGAAATCACTATAGGTCTGTAATAAGATCTCCACAGAAATTTTTCCAGAAGACCGAGCTTCAATGAACCTTCATAAGTGATTATCACAAGTCTGAGGTACTGAGCTATTGATCACAGGCTTGAGACTTAATACTTCATTGTTCCTCCACAAATCCAAGCATCAAGCCCCAATGTCAAGTCCCAGATCCAAAGGGTTATTTATTAAGGTGATATGAGCTTTAATAGGTGACAATCCACAAGAGGTCTAAGCTTCTATAGGTGACAGTCCAACACAATTGTATACTTCCAGCAGCTCCGAGGTTAAGTTAAATTAATGACTGTTATTCAAGCATCGAGCCCTAAACTATGACTGTTCTTAAGGTTTGAAGCCTCAACGAATGTCACTATTCTATAGGTGAGCCTTTTCAAATCTTAGATCTCAGGTTCGATGTATCTTAACTTCTCCACAGGTATTTGTGCTACTAATCCGAGCTCACTGTCCAACCTTAAGTGATAACCCATCACAAACAATAACCATAGATCCGAGACTGTAATTCTTCCACAGGACTGCAATCCAAGCTTTAAATGAACTCCACAGGTGGCTATCACAAATCTGTCCTCCTTCAGGTGACTGTTCACAAGGTATATCACTTTTTTGTTCTTCTGTCCTCAAGTCCGAGCCACAGTCTTTGTCACAGGTTACTCAATCAGCTTTAACGTTAAACTCTTTCCTCCTCAGCCTCCTTTAGTTCATGAGTTGTGAACTTCTCGTGCTGCAATATACTCAGAATGATCTACACCGATTTTATGGATTAAATGATGAGTCTTAACTTATATATATATATAGTGATTTTAAATGGAAATGAAGGGATGCGTCTTTTGAGGGAAGCTGACTCAGTTTAGCTGAGCATAGGTTGGCTAGACTGTAAAAAAATATTATTTTTAAACTTTAAAAATCATTTTCTCACAAACTAAAAGGAGTTAGGAGATGAGTGAGGGCTCATTGGAAAGGTAAAAATATCCTCTACATGCCAGAGAAGGAACCATGGTGAAATGATGTCTTCAAAATGTCAAAAATTAATTTTATTTGTGACTGTTTGGAATTTTTTGGTACAGTCCTTGGGGTTATTTAGATTTTTCATTTACAAGGTCAATGGAGCTAGAGTTGGGGTTAGGGTAATTTTATTAGGACTTCACGAGTGGTCTCCAACCATCATCAAGTGTGTTATCATTCATGTCATCATCTTGTTAAATGTCTAGGACAAAGTTTAGGGCTTCTTCATCAAGAGTAAGGACATCATATTAGGACTTCTTGATTCATAATATACAAGAGGTTATGGAATCTTCATATTCTAACAACAAGGTTAGTTCTAGGGCTTGCATCACTAGGGTATCATGCATCACAAGAATTTTCCATCACAACCAATGCCATATTGACATCAATAACAACCTTGATCAACATCACTTATATGAAACAATGATCACTTTGGCATTGTTATGTTATTTTGGCTTGATGATGAGTCATTTTGTGTGGTAATTTGGGAGTCAAATTTATTCCATATTGTAAAATGCATTTCTATTTGTGGAAATTTTAGTAAGCATCATAAACTTTGGGATGAGTAGTTGCATCACATTCAGTATGTTACAAATGTGTCAAGCACTCATTTATACAAGTATTTACAATTTGAAGCTTTTTTGAGTTATTTTCCAAAGTATTTTTTGATTTTATCCTTGGTAAATACTTTGCAACAAGAAGGTTCTCTTTGTGACATTGGCATACATCAGATGTAAAAAATGAAAAGTTCATAAATACCAAAGAAAAGCCAAAATTTGTTAAACAATGGAATCACTCAACCATCTCTTCCGCCATGCAGTGCACTATGGTTTTGGTGCCCAAGAAGAATGGAAAGAATTTTATTGTGAGGGACGAAAGTAGTGGCTTTCTTCAAAGAAGAGTTGTTGAAGGAGGTATGTGGAAGACGAAATTTAACATAAAACAAGGTTTGTTTGAATGGATTATTATGTTTTATGGTATTTTCCATACTCCTACTACTTTAATGCATATGAAGAATGAGGAATTGGGGCCATTTCTAGATGTGATAATCCACTTGTATGACATTGTCATTTTTAGAAAATTTCATTATGAACATGTCATGTATAAGAGAAAAATATTTGATATTGTAAGGCATGAACATTTGTTTTTGAAGATGTCAAAGTATGAGTTGGGTAAAACTTCTTTGATGTACTTGGGCTATAATGTTGGAGGAGGTAAGTTGAAGGTAGACCTCTCCAAGTTTGATACCATTTTGGCTTGGTCAACACCCAAGATGGTCATCTCAATAAGAGGTTTTTTGGGAGCAACCCAATGTTGGAGGAAATTTTTTGTTAATATCTCTTCTATTGTAGCTCCTTGGCATGCATTGACATGTGTGCAAAAGGTCTTCCAATGGGGAGGCAAACAATAAGAGGCATGTGATTCTTCGAAGAAAAAGATCATTTCAGCTTTTATTTTCTCTTTTAAACTTGAAAATTCCATTTGAGTTTCACGTTGATGCAAGTGAATTTGCCATTTCATTTCATTTAGCGAATTTTAATGGTGCATTTATTAAGTTGCAGTGATTAAGGCACTTTCCTTTGATGGGTGTCTGTCAACAATTCCACTTGGTCAAAAGGTATAAAAGAGGTATAAACGACAAGTTTGTCGATATGCCTTCTAGGCCTGTTATTTGTGTAACTATTGTACTCAAGCATCAGTTTTTTATACATCAAAGCTATGTTCATCAATATGCATACTTTCAAGATGTACATTCAAGCTTGAGTCAAGTAAACCAAGTAGTGGAATTTGTTTACCATTTTCATCGTAATTTGTTATGTCATCTTGGTAAGAACGATGTTGCTTTTGATGGCGACATGGATACACCCAAGAAGTTCATTGAACGACTCCAAATGTTACAACAAATAGTACAAGATCATTTTGAAAATAGAAATGCAAGACAAGCTAAAAATCGCCATGTCGACAGTGTTCGAGGTGAGAAACGTTTCAAGTTATTCAAGTTTCCTTTGATTGACGACCAAGGTGGGAACAAGTTTTTTTCTTCAAGGATAGCTTTCTTTTCTGTAAATTCTGGGAAATTGCAACATGATGGTGTCTACAACAGCAAAACATGGTCTCCAAAATTAAGTTAAAAGATCAGTTTTCATGAAAAGCTCAAATTTTCAAATTCAGGAAAATTCCAATGTATTGAGACTAGAAGGGTCAGTGAATTGTACCCTCATCCACATGTTCAGTAATGAAATAGCTTTTGGGTTCCAAAAGCTTCTAGTGGGGAGGAGTGATTAGGTGCTCAAAATTATGCTAAAAAATCAAAGTTCTCGGATCAGTATGGAACTTGTACGACTACGTATATCTCGTCGTTTTGAATCTGACACAACTCGTTTCGTAGAAAACCAACACTGTATGCTCCCAATAACGTGTTTTTTCCACTTTGTCAAACAATTAATTTTTTTTTTAAATGTGTAGACAACCCAATCAGCAGTCTGTACAGCTAAATGGGAATGTCTACGTGGCAGGTTGATCGGTCAATGCTTTGTTCTCCTCTGGTATCATAGAGTGCCAAGTAGCACAGTTTGACTGGTTCATGTTGGCAGAATTCGATTGGTTTATTTTGGGCCAACCAGGGGCCACCACGTGGTAGCACGTGGGGCCGCACAAATTTGTTTAGGGTGGAGTGGTTAGTGGAGAAACTTGGAGATATCATAATTTCTCTTGTTTTTGGCCAAATTCGATGCATAAAGAGGCTAGACAGGAATTTTTGGGCATTCTGGAGTTGATGGAATAGGTTTCAGAGTTGATGGAATTTTTGGGCATTGTAGCTCCAAGCCATTATAAGTTTTACCAAGGAGACGTAGCCCGGGCGGGGTGAACTCCTTCATCATGTGATTTTGTGTTATTATTTATGGTGATGTTCAAGTCTATTACATGTTGTTTTTCAGTGTTTTAACTACATTAATTTTCTCATGAAATTCACATAAAAACAAAATTGCAATTAACCTCTCAATCCTCAAGCACTTTCTTTAGATTCTGAATTGGATCTTAGCACAACAAAACTAATATTCCCATTTAGAACAGTTAGTTTTAAGAATTTTTTTGTAGGTACTATATGCATATGGTTAAAAGCTAAAATCTACATATCAGAAAGAGAAGCCCTGTATTCCCTTCTCACTATCCTGTCCTATATCAATGGATGCCCAAAACCTATATTAATATGATAAATGCATATGCATCCAATCATCCTCTCATCTCATCCATAATTCGTAAAACAGTTTTCATTTTACTCCATCTATTGTCATCCCCCATAAGGAAGTCCACTTTAGTGGTTATATCTCATATTAATATTATTATTCTTACTACATTCAAAGTAAAGTTGGTTTCATTTGTAAGGCATCCATCTCCTTGTGTATATTGTATCAATATTCTTTTATTCATTAATAATAGAGAAATAAAAAACAATAAAAAATTTGATAAAAATAAAACAAGGGAAACATCAATCTTCATATCATTTCAAATTCCACATAGCATCTTTTCCCTTGGTAGTAGTCCTTTTTACCTTTGGTTGGAGCATCTACATTGGGTTACATGTGTTTTTCAATTCTAGTTATTCGCAACACTTATTGTATTGTGATAAAGTCAATTATGATTCAATAGAACTTTGCTCATAAAAAACTATTGATTTTATCATCCTAATTTATGACCCACATTCATCGATTTAATTATCCATTATTTGCATGGTTCATAGTCCCCATATTGCGTAAGTATCCAATCAATACTTTATATATCACAACACTAGGTTATTTTATGTCAAACTAATTGCTACTACTAACCACATTAGCCCTCATTTTTTCTCCATCCAAGGGAAGTATTGAGTCCCATACTCATCGTCCATATGTCATATGGCCTTGTAAATTCATCATCTAATACAATTGGTTACTTATTGATCCTTATTATTCATAAGGACTCGTGATCCTTTGGTTTCAAAATACTCACTCCCACAAATATCGACTCTCTTTATTCTAGGACTATGTTGAGTAATCATCATTTACCTAGTTCTCCAGTCACTATTATCAATTTTTTTATCCTAGACTGATTAGAGAGAGTCATCATTGCTCTCTGATTTAATAGAATCCCTTATTTATCAAGCATCAAGGATCCCATATTGAGTGAATAAAATTCACATTCAAACTAGTTCTTCAGTAAGCTAATAATTTGCCTATAAATGAAATCCATGGGGTAACATCTGAATAGGAGAAGAATTAAAATTTTATACTAGAGGAATGAGCTTAGAGATCAATCATATGTGACTATCTTATCTCTACCATCCATTTCCCTCATTCTTTCTTGTTCTATTTCCTTAGGGAGCCAATATTTATTCATTCACCATGGTTAGAGAGAGGTTTCAAGAAGGAAATGGACCCATCTCAAGTAGAGTGTTGGATCCCACTCACCTCTAATCATTCTCACAAGGTGATATTACATGTATTTTATGCTTTTCAGCTGTACTAATATATGAGTTTTTTGGTTTCTCTCAATTTCTTTTGTTTGAATGGAATTTTTGTAGTTTGTTGTTATTTAAATGCAAGTATGCTTCTTTGTTGTTTATCTATTATTTTGATACTCTTGTAATTGTTCCATAACTAATCACTATCTATTATCTAATCATAGCTTAACTACATTAAAGAGTTTTTGCTCACCAATACAACAAAATTACTAACACAATCCCCACACAAAAAACATTACCAATCTATAAATAGGATTTAAATGCAAGTTCATAAATTAATAAATTTCATTATATATACTACAAAATATCATTTAAAAATTATTATACTTTATACAAACTTATATATATATATATATATATATATATATATATATATATATATATAATTTTCTACCACATTTATTACAATCAAATTATTTTAAGATTTATTATATACTTATCTCAAAGGTAAGAGAGAGTGCATATATCCCTTCTCACCAATTAGAGTTCAACATGATTTAAATTTGAGGTCATCATAAATGGTTGACAATAATAATACCAACTCTAGTTTTCTTATCTTTGTTTGATATTTATGATTTCTTTTTATTTTTATTTTTTTATTTACATTTTTTTATAGTGTTTATTTTGTTAGATTTGAGATTTTTGTGATTCATAACTTAGATAAATGTCTTTCAGGATTAATTACATCATTGGGATTTGGTCACGTTTCGAACCAACTAATGTGGTTCATTCTCATGATAATGTGAAAAGCCAATTGATCTTATTGAATAAATAGTGTGGATGCATCATTACCCAATATTAACTGAAGAAAACTAGTCATTAAAGACTAGTCGTTTAAAAACTAGCCATAAATAAATTAGTTAATTAGTTAATTAAAAACTTTTAATTGATTAATAAATATTAAATTAATAGATATTATAATCATAAAAATAAAAAGTATTATGTAATATTTAATTAAAAAAAATTCCAATTGATTAATAAATATTAAATTAATAGATATTATAATAAAAAGTATTATGTAATATTTAATTGATTAAGAAGTATTAAATTAATAGAAATTATAATAATAATATAAATAAAAAGTAAAAAGTATTATGTAATTTTTTTTTGTTAAGAAAGAGATTAATGATTTATTACTAAGATACATAAGGGATTATACATAATTAAAAACATAAAGGATAATATATAATAATAATATAAAAACATAAAGAATAATATAAAATAAAATATCAAGGAAAAAAAAGGATTAGATCAAAGAGGAGAAAGGGGAAAAGATGAAAAGATGAAAAGGGAGATCACTCAAAAAAATGAAAAGGGAGGTCACGCAAAAAAAAAAAAGGGGAGCAAAATTTTTTATCTAAAGAGAGTTGGAGTCCAACTCTTATTCAACTTCCAACTATCATCCCTATTGAGATTCTTAGCATGTCACTCAATCTCAATGGCTTCCCTAAGCTTCTTATGATGGAAGTGGTTGACCTTAGCGATGACTTTGGAGTCTTCAATGCAAACATGGTGACACGATTTCTCCACATGTTCTGCAAGGGCAGACGTGCGAGATCGATTGTGCCTAATGTTTGCAACATGCTCCTAGATTCTCTGTCTAATGGATCTGCTTGTTTAACCAATGTAGGTTGTGCCACATGAACAATGAATCATGTAAACACCGATCTTGTTTCCAAGGTTCATCTTCCTTTTATCCAAAGAACCACCGACAAGATTTCCCATGTCTTGAGAAGGAATAATGTCTCCTCTACTTTCAAACCCCTTTGTACTATTTGAAATTCTCTCGAATCTATCAAGGACCCTATCGACCCAAAATACATGAAGGGTGTTTACATGATTCCTTGTTCATGTGGCACTGGTAAAACAGGCATATCCATTAGACAGAGAATCCAGGAGCATGTTGCAGACATTAGGCACAATCGATCCCGCACATTTTCCCTTGTAGAACATGTGGAGAAATCATGTCACCATGTTTTCATTGAAGACTCCAAATTCATCGCTAAGGTCGACCACTTCCATCATAGGAAGCTTAGGGAAGCCATTGAGATTGAGTGTCATCCTAAGAATCTCAATAGAGATGATGGTCCATTTTTATTTTTATTTTTCGTTTTTGCGTGATCTCTCTTTTCATCTTTTCCCCTTTTTCTTCTTTGGTCTAGTCA
This sequence comes from Pinus albicaulis, assembly GCA_034641835.2. Taxonomy (NCBI): domain Eukaryota; kingdom Viridiplantae; phylum Streptophyta; class Pinopsida; order Pinales; family Pinaceae; genus Pinus; species Pinus albicaulis. The sequence goes on along the minus strand of CM076571.1, from coordinate 83,737,449 downwards.
TTTTTTCCCCTTGATATTTTATTTTATATTATTCTTTATGTTTTTATATTATTATTATATATTAACCTTTATATTTTTAATTTTGTATAATCCCCTATGTATCTTAGTAATAAATCATTAATCTTTTTCTTAACAAAAAAATTACATAATACTTTTTAATTATTATTATTATTATTTCTATTAATTTACTACTTATTAATCAATTAAATATTTTAATTAAATATTACATAATACTCTTTATTTTATGACTATAATGTCTATTAATTTAATATTTATTAATTAATTAAAATATTTTAATTAACTAATTAACTAATTCATTAACGACTAGTTTTTAAATGGCTAATTTTTAATGACTAGTATTCTTTAGCTAATACCGGGCAATGATGCATCTACAGTGTTTATTCAATAAGATCAATTGGCTTTTCACCTTGTCCGGAAGATGAACCACATTAGTTAGTTGGAAACTTCGACCAAATCCTAATGATATGATTAATCCAAAAAAACATTTATCTTAGTGTTCATTTTATTTTATCAACATTTTTTTTTCTAATTAAAAAATAAAATAGAAAATTTGTACTTTTACTAATTTTATGGATATTTTATTTCTTTTCCAAAAAAATAACATTTATCTTATTTATTAATGAAAATTTAATTTTAAATTCAGATTTATCAAACATTTAAAAAAAAATTATTTTATTTTCCATATAAATTTTTTAACTTCATTAAAAAAAATTAAATAATTAAAAAAATCTACACCTCACAAAATTCAATCTCTCTATTTCATAAATTCAAAGCTGAAATGGATTATGCATATTTATTTTTTTAACAAATTATCATAACTGGTGTAACGATATCTATGTAATATTAAAATTTTAAACACTTTACTATATTCCATAAAAAAATTATATATATATATATATATATATATATATATATATTAAAAATTAAATATATCACATTATCTTTACGGATCCTAAATGACCATAAAATAATATTAAAATACATAAAGTGTTTAATCTGCATTAAAGTGTTGGTTTAAGGTTACGTGTCTGGTTGGTATTTTATTTTTAAATTATATATGGAAAAAGGATAGAATGCTTTTCATATTTAAAATTATTATATTTTACTTTAAGAAAAAAGTGTAAAAATAAATTATTATAAATTATTATTATAAATTATTTGTATTTCGATGACCATGCTTATCATAGGTTTATGTTTGTTCACATCTGATTTAATTGTCATATTTTACTAAAAAGAAGATTAAAATGCCCCGCAAAGTTTTTTAATTTCTTAAAACGAAATATCATGATGTTGTTATAGGGTAACTTTTTTTAATAGGGTACTTTTCTTTTAATGTTTTTTGAAATAAAGCAAGAAAACTTATCATCAAATAAGACTATCACTAATTGTTATTCATTCATATATATATACTCACTCTTCATCACTAGAAACATAATATCATTTTCATTTTAATTTTAATTTTAAAATTAAATTAAATTGAATTAATTAAAAATAATATTAACATATTTAGAAATGTTATTTACAGTAAATATTATGTTTTGAAGTATTATAAGTATTCATCAATTAAATATTTTATTATTTTTAATTAATTTAAAATTATATTAATGGATGTTGATTTTAAAGTTAATTTGGGTTTTACAGAATGATTGTTATTTTTTTCATTAAGGTTTAACTTTTCTCTTTGACATGATAAGGTATAATGCTTTGATAAATATTGTTGATGATGGTCATGTTGATTAACTTTCATTAAGACTAATATGGTGTATGAGACCATAAGGAAGTAAGAAATTAATCTAAATTCTTTAATATATTATTTCTATGTTTGAAGAAAAGTGAGAAGCATTTCTAGATCAACATAGTTTTGTTGCGTTAATAGGTCAAGAAGGTTGGTAGAGTGACAAATATTTGAAAATTAGAATGGATTTGACTATAAGGTGGGCAATAAAGCGCTTTTTATTTTCAACTCTGGCTTTTCATCTTCAACCCTCTTAGTATCGCTCTTTCTTCTCATGGTATTTTGTTGTATTGGTTTCTAGCCTAGTAAACCCTTAAATAGGTATAGTTGTACACTAAACTGGTATGAACAACCTCATTCTAACCCTCCAATTAAAAAAAACTGAGTTCTATATATATATATATATATATATATATATATATATATATATATATATATTTTACAGATTTTACATATATAACAATATTCATAAATAGCCATTAGAATAATATTTTTCATGATCATGCCATTTGCCAATCTAAATAGAAAAAATAAATAAACTTTAAAATTTTATAAATATATTAAAGATTTAAGATACTAAACATAAAAATTTTGAAACGTCGATGATAAGCCTATATCATAATTTTATGAATATATTTATATTATGACAAGTACGCATATGTTTGTTATTTTGTAATATTATTACTTAAAAAAACAAGCTAGAATGTCACAAGGCGGTCCATAAAATCTTTAAATTTTTCAGCGCATCATGATAGTGATATGAGTGCATTTTTTTAATGATTTTCCAATAAAAAAATTATAAATATAAGGTTAAAAAATTACAAATCAATTTAAATTTGATTGTGTTATAAGTGCAATCTTTTAATGCTTTTGGAGTGATAAATATACATACAAAGTCAAAGAAGTACAAGTTTCTCCTATTGTGGAGGCATGGATCATACTTTAAGATTAATATAAACAAAACAAAATTGTATTGATTGAAAATGATATTAACCCATTCCTTTCCGTATGAGTATTAATATTGAAAAGCATAAATCTTACTTTAAAATGAATATAAACACTTATTTAAAATTATATTAATAAATTTCACAGAGGTGATGTATAATCCCAACATCATTTTTTTTTAATTTTTTAATTTTTAATTTTTTTATTTTTGTGTCTATTTATAAATTAGACCTAGAATCATTGTTCATTAATTTAAAATCATATCAATGAGTTTTGAGACTTTATTACTATAGAGTGTTAAGGAGACTAAGTGTAATTAGAGTTTAAACTATTATATTGGTTTGTTTTAATATTATTGTTAATTTATTTGAAATTATATCAAACAATATTGTTTCATGAAGTTACTTTATGGTTTTCATGCCCTTCACACGAAGCTAGGCATCAAGGATTTCGAGTGAAATTTGGTACTAAAGTACTGCAACTGTTTACATAAGTACATCCAGGATGAAATGGAGTTCCTCGACATCTCCTCACTTGGTGTCGCCTATCGATATGATGTCAAGATTGAGCATAAGTTTAAACGAAAGAAACAAGACTTTGAATATATGAATCCGAATCAAGGGAAAGGTGCCCCCAAACCGTAGAACAAAGGACAAAGCCAAGGTGGGGTGACCTAGGTAAACCCATCGAAGCCGCAAGAAAAGAACAACACCACGAAGACAAAGAAGGACACGAGAAAGTGGTGTGATTTCCATAAGAGATACACTCACAACACGAGTAAGTGTCGAGCCAAACAGTCACTAGTGGTCGAGCTGAAGGCTTTCGAATCAAATGCATGCTCTGAATCTGAGTCAGAATCCAATAAGGGGAATGAAAAAGGGAATAATATTATTGATGCAGATCCCAGTGCCACTGTTTCCACCACCAAGACAAAAAAGGATGAGCTCGAAGATCCAGAAGAGGGGGAGCATCTCTTCCACTCATAGATGTGGGTAAAGGGTTCTTCGCTACCATTCATTGTCAACAACGCGAGGTAAAAGAACCTCATTTCAGCAGAGGTTGTGAAGTGGCTAGGCCTACTGACCACAACACACCCGGAGTTGTACCCCATCGGGTGGCTACACTAAGGACGAGATCTCTGCGTCATCCAACAATATCGCATCCCCTACAGCATCAAGCCCTTAGTGGATGAGGTATTGTGTGATTTTTCTACTCTTGAAGTTTGTGATGTATTATTAGGCCAACCATACTTGTGGAAGCGACATGTTGTGTATGAATCTTGCCCTTTCACAGTTATTATTACTTTGGGAAATAATTTTTAAAGGATATCAGAGGTAGCACCACCTACCACCATATGTCTGATCACTACAAAGCAATGCAATAAGATCATCTCCCAGACCGGGATTTTTTTTCCTTATGATTCGCCCTCAAGACCAAAAAAATATTGTGGCAATGGCCTCCGAACATGGATCCTTCGTACGGTAGAAACATATGGACAAGATTGTAGAGGAGTAAAATGACATTTTCACCTCCCTCGCAGGGGTACCTGTACACTGTCAGGTCAAGCACTCCATTGATATGACCCCAGGTGCACCGCTACCCAATGGACTCATCTATCCATGTTTATTCCAGGAGAATGATGAGATCAAGAGGAAGATTCAGGAGCTATTGCAGAAAGGGCACATTAGGCCAATCTCATCACCCTGTATTGTATTGAATATTGGGTGTTCAACAAGATCACTATCTAGAATCGGTATTTGATTCCACATATTGATGACCTATTGGACCAACTCAAGGGGGGAAAATATTTTAGCAAGATTGACTTGAAGTTCAGTTAGCACCAGGTACTAATAGAACCCTCTGATGTGTGGAATAATTCCTTCAAATCCAAGAATGGTGTTTTTGAATGGTTGGCCATGCCATTCAGGTTAATGAATGCCCCCGCAACCTTCATGCGGATGATGAACGACGTCTTGTGTCCTTTCACCAACTCATTAGTGGTGGTGTACTTGGATGACATCCTGATCTTCAAACAAATTTGGGAAGAGTACCTCCACCACATTCGACAGGTCCTCCAGACATTGCGACAATATAAGTTGTGTGCAATTTGGAGAAATGAACTCTTGGCATGACCCATGTTCAATATCTAGGATACATCATCGATGACTAGGATGTGCATGTGGACCTAGCCAAGATATAAGTCATTCAGGATTGGCCAACCCCAACCACTCTAATAGAGCTCTGCATATTCTTAGGTCTTGCAAATTTATACCGCAGGTTCGTGTTGGGCTTCTCTCATATCACATGGCCTTTAAGTCAAGTCACCAAGGAAAGGACGAAAGCAAAGTTATTTTGGTCTAAATATCAACAGAAGGAAATTTTCGAGTTGAAGAAATGAATCTTCTCTACACCAATGCTCACATTACCAAACCTGTAGTAATCATTTGAGATCGAGACAAATGCCTACAACTATGCTATTGGTGCAGTTCTTACTTAGCGGGGGAATCCAGTGGCATATCGTAGTCAGACACTTTTACACACAGTCCAAAAGTATACCACTTATGAAAAACAGATGTATTCCATTATGCAGGACTACTAACAATGGAATAATTACATTCTCGCGAAGGAAATGGTCATCCACACAAACCACTGACCCCTGCAGTTCATACAGACACAAGGGAAGATGCAGAATGATCGCCAACAGAAATGGTCCACATACCTGCAACAGTTCCATCTGAACATTAAGTAAAAGAAGGGAAGCACCAAAAATTTTGCATGTTGCCTCATCCAACCACTTGTAATGGCGTTGGCCATTGTGCTCGACTCTTATGGGCATGATATTTTGGGGTGGCCAACTCTTTACAACAGTGATCCAGAATTTGAAAACACATACTAGATTTTCTTGGAATGCAATCAAGTTCCAAGTTATCACCTCCAGGATGCAATTTTATACCACCTGGGAGACCTTTGTGTTCCTTCAAGAGAGTGTGCCAAGATGATTTGGGAAGTGAACTACAGCTAATTCGTCAGACATTTCGAGGTAGATAAAACAGTGGCAGTACTGCAGAAGTATTTTTATTGGTCAAACCTTCGACAAGATGTTGGGAAGTAAATCATATCCTGCACTTCCTGCACCATTTCCAAACTGGACATCAAGAATAAAGGCTTATATACTCCTCTACCTACTCCTAGTCGATCTTGGGAATCCTTCTCCATGGATTACATGTCAGGTCTTCCTTCTACTGGCCACAACACCTTTAAGGTGGGTGACAAATTTTGGCTCCATTTGCAGAAGGAGCGCCTCACTGGACCCCACCGCAAGCTTCTCCCACTCTAATATGGCCATACATCATCAACAAGGTTGCAGGAGACAATGCCTTTGAGCTTAGCATTCCACCGTTCCTTGTTGTACACCCAGTGTTCAATGTGGATCACCTTCGGCCATACTTTCCACCAATATTGGACACATCTGACATTGCAGAACACCTCACACCCATAGAGTTAAACCCAGAATACATGGAACAAGCCACAACTAATCAAATAATGGACACAAAAATCAAGAATACCCTCCAACAGAAGATCCAAATATATCGAGTTGTTAAAGTAGGCCAACTCCTTCACTAGGACAAGTGGTTCACCAAGGACCAAGTTTAACAAAAATTTCCTCACCTCATGGAGGCTCTGCACGCAATGGGGACCATTGCTTCCTAAGCAGTGAAGACCGATCCAAGCGGATATTGGTGGCCAACTGCCTATTCCACCTAGACCCCTAGTCGGTTTCATCATTTTCCTTGTTTATCGCAACATTTACTATTCTTAGAAGTTTTTTGGATCCTGAAATTTAGGAGTTGTTTTGACACCTAAATAGTGTTTTTTTAGGTCTACACCAGGCTCACAGCCTCTATAAAGTGCCTATGGAAAATATCGTAGTACTCGGAGATATCTTTCCGATAAGGTATCATACGTACAAAACAGAGATAATATGACCAAGTTACGATCCTGGGAAGAAGGTTACCCAACTAACCCAAACGGGGCCCACAAACTCTTGGATTTCCATCTCCTGGGTTATGGATTTGGTTTTTTAGGGTTTTCCCTTGTTTTTCAATAATAAAAAGGGCCTTGAGCCTCATCATAACACAATTCATAGGCATGTGGCCACCACATCTCTTCTCAAAGATAAGCTACCATCACACGAGCTAGTTTATTTCCATTCTATATGTAAGCATATTTCAGTTATTTGATATTAATGAAATGAAGTTTTATTTCTAATGCACTTATGTATTTATATTTATATATGTATTATATTGTGTTCTTACATGATTTCGGATTAGTGGTGTTAGATCGGTTTTCTCTTTCTCGGTTTTTCTTTGCATGTCCCCAACGAGGTTAGGGTATAAGGATTTAGGGCTTGATCTGGTTGAACCTTTGCAATATTGGCCTTGCAAACCCCTGCATCCTCGCACGGAAGAAAGAAATAAATACGAGGGATCAAGAGATCCTTTCAAAATATTTCTCGATGATTCCCTCGAGAAATAAAGGAACACAATGATGGATAACTTTGCTTAGATCCTTCGACGACTACCCATAGGTGACGCACCTTCATCCGACAACCACTCTGGAGGCACCATGCCTTTTAAGGTAAAATTTAACTTTGACATTCCCATATTTGAAGGCCATATAGATTCAGATGTTGTAGATAAATGGTTAAACCTGTTGGAACGATATTTTTTAGTTCATGACTTTTACAACCGGGAAAAGAGTACTTTTTCACTCCTGAAAGTCACCCCCAGTGTCAAGGATTGATCTGGATTTCTTCAGCTACCAGAATTAACCAAGATATTTTAATTCTATGATATTATCAGAATTGAATTTTAAAAGAGCATAAAATAGCTACGTGTGCATGCTTAAAGAAGAGGAAGCATAATGACGATCAAAAAATAAAGAACACAAAACATTGATAACGGAGTTCACCCAGTGTGGGTTACGTCTCCGGGCCTGGTGTCAAGAGAGTGGAGGTCGCTTCATATAATTGCTGAAAATGATGATGGTGTACATGGCATGTTATTTTTCATTACAAGGACAAATACCCTCAACTAGAGTGGTGTGTCTCTCTGTGAGACATTATCCCTAGAGGAACTCTCACTCAAAATGGGTCTTCCTTCAACATGACAAGCTAATAAATTCTCACATTAATGTGGCAATAAGTATCCCTCAACATAATGTTAATGAAGGATCTCCATAGGACAAACATCATCTCAACAAATCAGAAGAAAATAATAGCATAATTGCATCACATACCTCCACTTTAGAAGATGGCTAAAAAATGCAATGCTCAACCACTGAAATTGACTCGCCACTGAATTACTGGTGATGAGTGGTGTAAAATCATCAAATTTTCCAATTATGCCACCGTCAAATTCTAGACCCTAAGGAATCTTTTAGATTCCTCATGATTCCTGCACAAACATTCCTCTCCATTGGTTGACTGGAGATCTGCTACTCAGATGACAAATCTGATTTCTCCATCACGCTCCTTGCGAAATTCTGAGAAAAATGAGCATAAACTCGGCCTAGTTCTAAAACTATCGAAATTCAGCCCTTAGGGAATCTTTTAGATACCTTGGGATTCTTCAAAGATTCCTAGTTTTTGGGAACCTGCAATTATGTTGCTCAAATGAATATTTTGGCGACATGGTTGGAATTCTTGTGAGAAAACATGAAAAAATTAATATCCACACGTCAAATTTCGTCACTGGAATCTCTGGCCCTCAAGGGAATTTTTTAGCATCTTAGCATATTCTTCCTCATGGTTTCGTAGTCCCTACAAATCATGATTCCACTTTGGCTTGTGGTTCTGTCATTCAAGATTTCAATTGCTTGACGCTCCTCCATGGCCCAGTCAAATGGAAAGAATGCCTTAAGTAATATGTGATGGGTGTAATTTACCAAGCGTACCCACCTAGTACATTGGTTGGCAGACTAAATTGGGGTCAGGTGGTTCAAAGTTTGAACCCCGACTTGAAACCTTTTGGTTGGCATGTAATGGTTTTGTTAATGATTGTTGGTGCGTTATCAAATGGTCAGTGGTTGATTTTTTTAATGTTGGTGATTAATGTTTGATCATTGGCATATGTTTTATATATTTCGTGGTTTGTTATGTTGGGTCATCGCATCAGCACAGATTCAAACCCTATCAAACCATTCAATTGGTTCCATATATGGTTGGGCCGTGGGTTGTGGGGCAGGGTCATAGGTCTCCCACAGGCCCTACCCTCGATTGTCTTACATGATATGTGTTTGTTGAGGGGTGGTGGGGTTTTATCGCCTGCCACCCCATTTTTAATACAATGTTTATATAACCGTGTCGTGGGTGGTGGGGGCGGCAGGTTGCCACCCCGATTTTTTTAATATTTTTTGTATTTTATTAAAATTAATTTGTTTTTGAAAATCTGCTGGAAAATAAGGGTTCATAAACAAATTAAATAGGTGAAAATTTCACCTGTCTTAGTGGTCAGGTTCCATGCGTCGGGACTTGGTCAATTTTTTGCATCGTTAAGCCCTCCACTTGGCCAAGTTTGACATGAAATTTGATCGTGAATAACTCGACCATACGAGATTGGATTTGAGTGTCGTTCATACCGTTGGAATCAGGGTGATGAGCACTACAATATTGTTCTGGTTTCACTTCTATCTTACCACTTTGAAGTTTGAGCTATTCTAAGTCCTCTTTGAATTTTGAGCATCTCCAGTGCCACCTAGATCATTCCTCCCTACTAAGGAATTTTTGGTCCACCAAAAGCATGAATATAATTTTCAACTATTGTGTACATTTTTTGCACCACAAGTGCCCTGAAAAGTCACCCTTCCTTCTCCTTCACATTTTTTCATCATAGCCATAAGCAATGAGCTGACACCTGCATCCTCTGCAAACCTATAGTACAATATTTTTCAAATTACAAGACCAATAATGATCCAAGCATCCCATACTTTCCACGATTTTGTAAGACATGTTATGTAGTCAAGTTTACATCAAAATAGAAACAATACCCAAGCTATCATTACAAGGCAAAAACATCAATGTTTCTTTAATAAGTGATGGAAAACACATCATCAATTTTAAATTTTAAGTCGCAACACATGATTTAAAAAATACGACCATGACAAGCTATCGTGTCTAGTAGAACCATCTTTTACCTAATAAATCATATCACCATGAATGTGGTGGATTCATTTGTTGAACAAATTTTTCAACTAGTTCATGCATGGACGCTTTGTCCTTGAGACGTTGCTCTGGATGGAGCCTGATGCAGGGAAAACCCTGCAATACCCAGAATCACACTCCCAGATGCATATAAAAACGGCAATTCTTGTTTCATGTCAAGAAAGTCCACTTTCTGGAAAATTCAATTCATGCGGAAGCTTCTTTGTTACAAAATAAAACAATGGTTATAAACCATTCTAATGGTGATATAACAAACTTCAAGGCTCTCTTTACATTTTAAAAACCAACAACTCTCACACCAAAGTTTGTTTCACAAGTATAAGCCTTTGCATAAAGTCTTATAAAAGACTTAATTAAAGACCATTGGGTTTAAATCTCCAGCTTTATAAACCCAATTCCCCAAATCCCAATCACATGGATATTATGCATTCAATTACCACAGCCTTCCACCTTAATTCAATGCCATCACATATTTGAACATCATTCATACATGAATTCTTAAATTGAGAAAATTAACCCAATGCCACAACATAACACCATCCATACATGAATTATTAAATTGAGAAAATTAACCCAATGCCACAACAGCTACCCATGTTTTAAAAGTTCAAACTGGTAAATTAATACCGCTGTTCGAACTCAAGACTGCAAATATCTATGTGCGCCTTTCACCATCCAGCTTACCCAGCTCGATCAACGCATCAACACATCAACTTCTGGCCATGGCAATCCATATAAAATTCAGGTTCTAATTAAAATGACATTTTTGCCCACACAACTGACTTACCTTCCATCCAACAATGAACGTTCTTTGCAATCGAACTTTAGTAACCGTTTTAACTCTCAGTGTTTCTGCATCGTTGTCAGCGCTACCATTAAAAATTAACCTTTGTAAACTCGTTCCTCCTTCAGAAATTTCATAGTCACCGTGGTCAAAAACGCTGGAACCAAAATATTCCAACTCGTTAAGCCATCAATTTCATCAATGGCTTGTATCCTCTGCTCTGTTCTGCGCTAACTCCTCATTTCGAGTTCAATCACGCATTTGAAATACCGCTCCCTCAGGTCTGGAGTTGAATTCTGCTTCAACCTCTGCGTACATTTCATCAGTCGAATTCCATTGGTTCAACATCGGATCTGCTCCAATTTTTGTTATTCATCAATGCTGCATAGCATCATCCCACTGTCAAACAATTCAACCATAATTCCTCTACGCCTTTGTAAGCCCATACGCGCCATTTCTTCAGCTCTATCCCTGAGATAGACTTCATCTCTTGCTTGGGTAATCGATCTCTCTGAGCGTTAAGCCTTCAAATTCACGATTGAGTGCTTTGAATTGCCAATCAAATTCTTGACAACCGCTATATGCATTTTATTTCAAATTGTGCGCCTTCTCTACATCTGCAGATCTTCAAAACAGGAAGTCGAAATTAACCAACATCGATTATCCATTTAAATCCTTCACACAGGTTTAACTTATTTAAGTTCAATTGCCCATGAACTTAAGAATTATGGCTCTCATCTATATCGATTAACAAAATCGATACTACTCTACATCACCGTACGCAGATAATAACAGTTGGATTCTCATTAGCGCATTCAACATTCATCTACTCTGGATTGGGTCTATAATATAAAAATTGACAGTGATTTATAAAATCGAGTCTCCATTCAAGTCAACGATTTCCACACACGAATCTTGCCATAGATTTATACTAACAGCAATTGGAATTTTTAATAGATTTAAAACCCCTTTACTCAAAACTCATTCCAACTGTTCAATTATGTTTGAAAGCATAAATTCATCCAATTCATATGCGCATAATTCAACTCTCAATTACAGAATCTAACAAGAAATTTCCCAATCAACCAATATATATATAATCTGAAATGATACCTCCATATAAACAAAGCAAAATTACTTACAAACTCTTGTTTTGGCCAGATATTCGAGATATATGGCCCTTTACAATTGCCCGAAGGCTCCCAAGTAGAACCCCTGCTCTCTACTCACACTCTCACACTCTCAATGCCTTTGAGGCTTGATAATTTATACAAATTTAATAGAACCAAATTTGGGTTCTCATCCCTTTAATCACTCAACAAACCCCCAAATATCTCAACAAATCCTAAAATCACTCTTGAATCCCTAAGGATCCTCTCTCACCCATAATTAATGAAACTAATTTCTAAATTAATATTTAGAAAAATCTCTCATCCCTTTACATCCTCAACTAATAAATCCTCTCCTATTCTCAATTATTTACAATATTTAATTAAAAATACTTAAAACCCACTCAAATCATCCATAAAAACCTAACCCCTCTAGAAACTTAAAAACCCCTAAGTTTAAAATACAAAGTATTTTCCTCTTCGTCTAATGCTCCTGCATCAGACTCCCAAGGTTGAAAATGATCATGATATCCTGATCATGAATTTTAAGTCTTTGTTCTTGTCTTCCCGGATCCCACACTTTGTTCTGCAAGTCATCATCTATTGTCGCTTGCTGCTTTTCTCCAGGTCTCCATATCTTGTTCTGCATCCTGCCTCCAGCTATGATTTCATACTCTACTTTTTTCTTTCCCTTGCTTAAATTCTTCTGCTTTCTTGCTGTTGTTTGCTGCCTCTGAGACACCTTCATCATCAGTCTTTTGATGCTTTCAATCTCTATGTCCAACCTACTGCTGCTGCTTTTACTTCCTGTTGCTGCTGCTAATGTTGTCTCAGCTATCATCTCTCCGATTGTTGATAACATTGGTTTTACTCCTGCAGATATCACCCCACATGTTGCTTCAGCTACCACCATAGATGTTGCTACCTCCCAAACTTCCTGTCCCTATGCAACATTCTTATTTTGTTCATCACCTGCAACTTCTTTCTCTGGTTCAAATGTCTCCAGCAAACATTTCAGCCATTTCTTCTCAAGCATTTCATCAACATGCTGCATTTTAACTCTAGCATAACCTCCATATTTCCCTTCGACAATCTTCAGTAATTTTCCATCATCACCTTGATTGATTCTGGCAATCAAATCAAGTTCTTCAAACATTGTAGCCTCATCTTCGAACACTATAGTAGCTCCAAAATTTTCCCCCACAGTTCTCTCTTGGCTATACAGACAAGCCAACTTTTTCTTGTCACCCATGGTAACAAGCCTCTGCATATGAAACATGACTATCTCACCTTCTTTCTGAAACAATTCTTCTTCTTCCAAGACAATTCCAAGTGATGGACTGTCTTATGCATTACCTGTATACACAATCAAATTGTCAGCTTCAAAATCACAAGACCCAATGGTCTCACTTGTTGATTCAGTCATCAAGTTTTCTCTCTGCAGTTCCAAGTCTTCTTCAGGACTCAGAAAATCTTTACTGGCTTTCTCCTCAGCTTTCCCTGGCAACACTTCAGTATGCTGCTCTGAGTTCCTTTCCAACTCCTTTGTCAGCACATCAGTATGCTGATTTGCATTCACCATGAGACTGTCAGCTAGTCTCTTCTTCTTTCCATCCTCTGCTTCATGATTGTCATTCATGAAAACTTTCTTGTCTTGCTTCTTCAGCAAATTATCCTGTGTGCAATTTCTCTGTCTCTCCAATTCTCTTCTCTGAAGATCTAGTTTCCTATACAATTCAACAATTTCATTAGGAGTAGAACTCAGAAACTTCACACAAATTTCCATACCTTCACCAGCTCTTGACTCATCATCAGATGGTCTTCCTCTTTCTGCATCAATATTCTGATTAGACTTCTTTGTCTTCATTTCCTCCTGAGATCTTGCTATCTCAGTATTGATCTGAACAGACTTCAGATTCAACTCTTCTTGAACAAACTCTAAAGCTTTCTCATCTCCCTGTGTTGTACCTGCAAACATACACAACTTATTAGTTTTTAAACCACAAGACTTTTCAGTCTTGACTGCTTCCTCAAGCACATCCCTTTGAACAGATCTACGTGTGGAATCTTCAAATTCCATCTCTGGCTCAAGAACTCTAAGTTCCTTTTTCAATAAGGCAATCACACTTTGCCTCAACTTCATCTGCAATGGTTGCCAAATCACTCTCTTTCCCTTCAGTGGAAATATCCATCCTTCTTTCTGATTTTCTTGCTCTTGCAGCCATTCTTGTAGTACCTGCAATTGTACCTTCATTACTGCAATTTCTCTTTCTCTGACTTTATCAGTCATCTCACCTCTGTGACATTCCTCTAAACCTCTTCTCTGATCCTCCATGATCATCTTCTCCATGAGTTTCTCACTCACCATGAGTTGCACTAGCCTCTGCAACAACAAGCTCTCCTGCTGCCACTGACCTCACCAATCCACTTCACTGGATCTGGTCTTTTGGTAAGTACTGGTTCACTGCCTCTGGAACCTCTTGAGCATTCTCTTCTGCTCTCTCTAGGCTATCTCTTCAACTCACCTTCTCTTCATAACACTACAATTGTCCTCCCTATCCAGCCTTTAGCTGAATGTCAGGTTCACTGCCATCATCTTGTCTGCAACCATAAATTTTAATTACAAATTTCAAATCAAAAAATTATCTCACCTTTAAGATCCTGCATGATCTTTTCCTCCATTCATTTCTGCAATCCTGTTCACTGCAATTGTGTAGCTTGCATATCAGATCAAATAAAAAACTCTTCAGTTCTCAACAGAACCTTTCTGCACTCATTCAGAAAAACAAACATCTTCAATTTCAACAGAGCCAAGCTCTGATACCAAAATTGATGCAGGGCAAACCCTGCAATACCCAGAATCACACTCCCAGATGCATATAAAAATGAAAATTCTTGTTTCATGTCAAGAAAGTCCACTTTTTGGAAAATTCAATTCATGCGGAAGCTTCTTTATTACAAAATAAAACAATGGTTATAAACCATTCTAATGGTGATATAACAAACTTCAAGGTTCTCTTTACATTTTAAAAACCAACAACTCTCACACCAAAGTTTGTTTCACAAGTATAAGCCTTTGCATAAAGTCTTATAAAAGACTTAATTAAATACCATTGGGTTTAAATCTCCAGCTTTATAAACCCAATTCCCCAAATCCCAATCACATGGATATTATGCATTCAATTACCACAGCCTTCCACCTTAATTCAATGCCATCACATATTTGAACATCATTCATACATGAATTCTTAAATTGAGAAAATTAACCCAATGCCACAACATAACACCATCCATACGTGAATTCTTAAATTGAGAAAATTAAACCAATGCCACAACATCTACCCATGTTTTAAAAGTTCAAACTGGTAAATTAATACCGCTATTCGAACTCAGGACTGCAAATATCTATGTGCGCCTTTCACCATCCAGCTTACCCAGCTCGATCAACGCATCAACACATCAACTTATGGCCATGGCAATCCATATAAAAGTCAGGTTCTAATTAAAATGAAATTTTTGCCCACACAACTGAATTACCTTCCATCCAACGATGGACGTTCTTTGCAATTGAACTTTAGTAATCGTTTTAACTCTCAGTGTTTCTGCATCGTTGCCAGCGCTACCATTAAAACTTAACCTTTGTAAACTCGTTCCTCCTTCAGAAATTTCACAGTCACCATGGTCAAAAACGCTGGAACCAAAATATTCCAACTTGTTAAGCCATCAATTTCATCAATGGCTTGTATCCTCTGCTCTGTTCTGCGCTAACTCCTCAGTTCTAGTTCAATCACGCATTTGAAATACTGCTCCCTCGGGTCTGGAGTTGAATTCTGCTTCAACCTCTGCGTACATTTCATCAGTCGAATTCCATTGGTTCAACATCGGATCTGCTCCAATTTTTGTTATTCATCAATGCTGCATAGCATCATCCCACTGTCAAACAATTCAACCATAATTCCTCTGCGCCTTTGTAAGCCCATACGCTCCATTTCTTCAGCTCTATCCCTGAGATCGACTTCATCTCTTGCTTGGGTAATCAATCTCTCTGAGCGTTAAGCCTTCAAATTCACGATTGAGTGTTTTGAATTGCCAATCAAATTCTTGACAACTGTTATATGCATTTTATTTCAAATTGTGTGCCTTCTCTACATCTGCAGATCTTCAAAACAGGAAGTCGAAATTAACCAACATCGATTCTCCATTTAAATCCTTCACACAGGTTTAACTTATTTAAGTTTAATTGCCCATGAACTTAAGAATTATGGCTCTCATCTATATCGATTAACAAAATCGATACTACTCTACATCACTGTACGCAGATAATAACAGTTGGATTCTCATTAGCGCATTCAACATTCATCTATTCTGGATTGGGTCTATAATATAAAAATTGACAGTGATTTATAAAATCGAGTCTCCATTCAAGTCAACGATTTCCACACACGAATCTTGCCATAGATTTATACTAACATCAATTGGAATTTTTAATAGATTTAAAACCCCTTTACTCAAAACTCATTCCAACTGTTCAATTATGTTTGAAAGCATAAATTCATCCAATTCATATGCGCATAATTCAACTCTCAATTACAGAATCTAACAAGAAATTTCCCAATAAACCAATATATATATAATCTGAAATGATACCTCCATATAAACAAAACAAAATTACTTACAAACTCTTGTTTTGGCCAAATATTCGAGATCTATGGCCCTTTATAATTGCCCGAAGGCTCCCAAGTAGAACCCTTGCTCTCTACTCACACTCTCACTGATTTCAATGCCTTTGAGGCTTGATAATTTATACAAATTTAATAGAACCAATTTTGGTTCTCATCCCTTTAATTACTCAACAAACCCCCAAATATCTCAACAAATCCTAAAATCACTCTTGAATCCCTAAGGATCCTCTCTCACCCATAATTAATGAAACTAATTTCTAAATTAATATTTAGAAAAATCTCTCATCCCTTTACATCCTCAACTAATAAATCCTCTCCTATTCTCAATTATTTACAATATTTAATTAAAAATACTTAAAACCCACTCAAATCATCCATAAAAACCTAACCCCTCTAGAAACTTAAAAACCCCTAAGTTTAAAATACAAAGTATTTTCCTCTTCGTCTAATGCTCTTGCATCAGAGCCTCCAACATGTGGCTCTTTGATGACCACCTTTGTAATGTTCCTAACTAGCCCAAGCTAATAGGAATATTCAATGTCATTTTATTTTTATGTTTTATGAATAAAATGTAAAGGAGAAAAAATAAAAACTCCTAAACATGAGAATAAATCAATGCCCAATGTGAACAGAGTCAAATCAGGGCTTGCTCAATAAAATCCACTTGTATGTGAAACAGGTTCAAGCTATTTGACCGGGTCAACAAGACCAAATCATAAAGCAGTCCAGATACAATGAACCTCCTAGATGATCAACGCAGTCCTATGAGGAGGTCTTCCATGTGAAAGGGGAAAAATGAATGAAGATGGCATAGGGTTTTGCAAACCCTAATCTTATATAAGGAAGGGAAAGACTCAAGAAAAGGTTGTTGATGATATTTTGATTTTGAGATTGCTTGAGCAACTCAAACTCTCTTGGCTATTTAGCTAAGAGAGAGGAATTTCCTGTTTAGGAATTCCTCTTCCTTCCTTGAGGGTCTCTTGGAGGAGATTGTGCTACATTGATCCACTATCTGTCATTTTGGCCAAGCTTCACCTCCCTTGACAGCGTAAATCCTGATTAGGGCTTCACTATTTAGAGATTTTCAGCAATTGGAATCAGAACTATTTAGATCTGAAGAGTTCTATTGCATCTTTTCAGTGGGGAAGTCATCTAAACCATTGGCAGGAGTGAAATAGCTTCTTAGAGCTTTAGAATTCCATATTGGCATGAGGCCAAAGTGTGATATACTTCATCTGTGTAGTTAGCTTCAGAAACTGCATTATTTTTCAGGCAGAGTTGCAGTGTCCATTTGTTAGCAGTTTGGAGGAGAGATCTCCAGTGAAAGGAATCATTTCCTTCACTGAGGTGATCCGTGGATTGGCCAACCAATCCATGTTTTATTTCAGATATGATCTAATATGTAACATATTATTCAGAAATTTCTGAATTTTACTGCAAATCCATGGTGTAGATCTCAAATCTATTCAGTGTTCTTCATGTTCTGCTGAGATCCCCAAGGGGAATGTACTTAAAAGTCATTTTTGCATATAGATCTCACTTAGATCTATATTTTTGTACTCTGATCTGTTATATATCTGAAACATAATATAACACTGCTACAAATTCCTGTAAATTACGTTTTCTGGTTCATCCTGCAATTCCTTGTGTTATAATGCTGGGTTTTAAGGCATTTCTTCATGTATAGAGTTGTATTTTCTCATGTAAAACTATTGGATCATATTTTAAACTTTCCATACTATTATTCCTGTATAAATACATCTAACCCTTCATAAAATCACACTGTTGAAGCTTCATTCCAATCTGCATACTTTAAGCCATGGGGAATGAGGGGTTTTTAGCCTAGTTGGGAATGGAGGATCTGTTTAACATAGTAAAACGTGTTTTTTTGAGCTGAAATTCGGTATGTAGGTCCCTCTTAACCTAATATATCAGATCCAGCTGTCAACCTCCCTTATTTGTACGCTGATACTTGAATACATTCATTTTAGGTCATAAATCCTCACTTTTCCCCACTATTGGATGAAGGGATTGAACCTATTTCTTGATGCTATGTTTATAATTGGTATATGAGTTTCTATCAGCATATTTTATGCATTAGTAGCTCTCTTCACTTTCATCAGGTCGTTTTAATTTTTTGCAGCCCCTCATTAGGCATTTTCTTGAAGGTAACTAGGTGTGGGAGATCTGTTTAACCCACCTATTCTTATTTGTTTTAGCTCAAATATTGGATTAAAATTTTATATTTCCTTATCTAAAGGATCCAAGAGTTATTTTCCTATTCCAAAGTATATTTTTCTGAAAATGCGTTTTTCAGTGCATGATTCATGAGCTGTTCCAAAAAGGGAACATTACAGTGGTATCAGAGCTTGATCTCTGGCTCAGCCTGTGAGATCAATTTTTCAGAGCAAGTGAGAAGAGAAGAATAGATAAAATAATGATGGAAAGGGTGAGATTACTCTCATTAGTTTTCAGATCCATGAAGAATCTTCCCAAGGAGGATGAGCAAACAGAAGAGGAAGTACCTTGCACTTCCTATTATAATCAAGAAGACAAAAATAGAAGCAGGAGGAAGACTCCAAATTTTGGAGGAAAGAAGGAAGATAAGCTCATAAAGCTTCTTCCTAAATCTATTCAAAGCATTCATGAAGATCTCAAGCAACTCAGAAGGGAGATGTCTGAAGAATCTCCAAAAGGTTTTGAACCTCAGTCAAACTCTAGATCTTCACACAGTGGGTGTGAGCATGAAACCACACACTGTGATGTACAGCACAATCTTAAGCTCAGATCTGCCCTGAGATAGATAGAAGAAGAAGAAGAAGTGACTAAGGGGGAAACTATTAGTGATTTATTGAAGAAAGATGAGTCTCAAGCCCCGAAACTCATAAATCGGTTATGTTTTTCAGAGCATTGCAAGGCCAAGGTGAAGAGAAGAAAGCATCGTGATAGATTCACTCTATCAACCTTTGAAGGGTCACCTACATGTTCAGCCAAAGAATGGGTGAAAGAGCTAGACACCTTCCTGCAGCTGCACCAAATTCCTGAAGAAGAAGCCATCATAATTGCAACCTTACATTTGGGAGGTAAGGCCTATGCTTGGTTGAAATTTGAGTTTCTTTTTTGCGGAAATGTAAAAACTTCATCATAAATAATTTTTACTAAAACATTAGTGGAAAGGTTTGATAAGAAATTTCATGAAGAACATATGGTGAAGTCAAGCCAGAGAACTCAAATGAAAGCCCTGCATAAAAATGCAGATCCATTTCAGAAACACATGGAAAGGGCTGAAAACTTGCATCATGCCTTGCTAGAGGTAAGACTACCTTCCCACACCTTTGAAAAAAATAACAGAGATATCTCTTCTTCAAAGGTGGATCATTCCATTGGGAGGTTTCCCCATTTTGTTGCAGAGATAAAGGGCAACAACATTGTTAGATCTAGATTTGATCTAGCACCTCAAGTAGAGGGAGAAGGAACTTTCGCTCCAACAAGAGGGATTCTTGTGGCATGGAAAGAAAATCCCCAAGATCTCATGTATGGAGATCAAGGCACAATTCATGATCTACATGTGCCATCGATGAGAAGGTGTAGAACCATGGAGACACAAAGTGAAGATAGGGAAGAGAGACCATCTCATTCCTATCCATTGCAGAAGGTTGATGCACCTAAGAAGGTGATTGGATTACGCAATGGAAGCATGGAGGGTCTTCTCCATTCATATGTTCAGTCACCTCTGGTTGAGGATGTCTCATTGCATGGAGACATTGCACCAAGGAGACCACTGGATCAGCAAAGGGGGATGAGTGCTTCACCTGTTGAGGCACAAATCATTGATTTCAGAAGAGTGGAGACCTTGGAAGGTCTTGATATAGCACTGAGAGTCTGGGGTAGCCTCAAGAAGGAGAGAAGCAGTCTCTCAACATCATCACACCCACTCTCATTTCAGTTTCTGCGCTGTGGCAGGGGAAGCAGAGGAAGGGTAGTATCCCTCCCACTCATACATTTGGCATGGGAGTTGTCTATACACCTAACTCTTTGGAAGAGTTAACTCAGTCACCTCCTTTCTTCTTGAGGATGGAAGGAGACTCATCTATGAGCTGCTCCTTTTGCATGAGCAAAAGCTATGGTAAGTACATTGTTTGTTTACTTGTTGATTTACATATTGATTCTTTAACCATATATGTGCATGATGTTGCTCCAAGGAGGAGCATTCTTACTTTGAGGCTGCATGGTCTACTTGAGGCCATGAGCAACGTTGATGACCACTCCCTTGGTGGACTTGGGAAAGATTTTTATTTTGGAGGATATGCTCACCATGCATCATACATCACTCATTTTCTCCAAATACATGAGGAAAATGTAGCAGCAAACTAGTGGTTGAAAAACCACATCTTTTGTCATTCTCTATTGTAGTTTATGCTCAAAATGTGCTGGTTGCATATAAGGGATCATTTCCCTACTCACTTGCTACATATGGCAGCCAGCATGACTTTCATTATGGCTCCTTATGCTGCTATTAATCACATTATTGTCAGGAGCATGATTGGGAGAGAGGCACATGGGTTGAATGTGTCCTTTGGGGGAGAAGATCCCCATATTTTTTGCAGGACATGCTCTAATGGGAGCATGGGAGATGATGTGGCCACCATAGTTCAACATTTGTTCTTTCTTGAGGTGAGCCATGTGATTGATAGGGTGCCATATGATGAGGATGACCTCCTATCCATCACAAATGAGAAGCATTGGGCCATCTTGATTCACAATGTAGGAGGAAAGATCCTTGGAGATCTAAACTTCATCTTGCCACTTGAGGGCCACCTTGTTGCAGCCCAAGATTAGCCTTCACTCTACACTTGCCATAAGTGGAGAGGTGAACAGCATGGGGTAGGCTATGATGCTTACCACTTGTAGATTTTCAGCCCACCTTCTTTGTTGGAGCTCAAGGTGGAAGAGGATTTTCAGAAGTTGCCTTATTTGGAGGTAGCTAGATTCTTATGGATGATAGCATGGATGTGGGAGACACTCATTGGGAGAAATTTTCCCCATGCTCTTCATCACTCCTACCTTAATGAAGCCATTGAGCAACAATAAGATCACCACTTGCACCTTCCATTTTCTCATGATGTACACTTTCTATCTTACACTTGGAGGAAATCATTGGAGGACAGATTCATTGCTTATCATTTTCAGCCATGGTGGGGTCCATTGATGAGGCCACAGGAAGAGGGAAGGAGAAGTTTTATTCTAACTTGTAGTTGCTTGAGGACAGACAACATTTTGAAGGGGGAGGACTGTAATGTTCCTAACAAGCCCAAGCTAGTAGGAATATTAAATGTCATTTTATTTTTATGTTTTATGAATAAAATGTAAAGGAGAACAAATAAAAACTCCTAAACATGAGAATAAATCAATGCCCAATGTGAACAGAGTCAAATCAGGGCTTGCTCAATAAAATCCAATTGTATGTGAAAAAGGTTCAAGCTATTTGAACGAGTCAATAGGACCAAATCATAAAGCAGTCCAGATACAATGAACCTCCTAGATGATCAACGTAGTCCTATGAGGAGGTACTCCATGTGAAAGGGGATAAATGAATGAAGATGGTTTAGGGTTTTGCAAACCCTAATCTTATATAAGGAAGGGAAAGACTCAAGAAAAGGTTGTTGATGATATTTCGATTTTGATATTGCTTGAGCAACTCAAACACTCTTGGTTGTTTAGCTAAGAGAGAGGAATTTTCTGTTTAGGAATTCCTCTTCCTTCCTTGAGGGTCTCTTGGAGGAGATTGTGCTGCATTGATCCACTATCTGGAATTTTGGCCAAGCTTCACCTCCCTTGACAGCGTAAATCTTGATTAGGGCTTCACTTTTTAGAGAGCTGCAACAAGTGGAATTAGATTTATTCAGATCTGAAGAGTTCTATTGCATCTTTTCAATAGGGAAGTCATCTAAACCATTGGCAAGAGTGAAATAGCTGCTTAGAGCTTCAAAATTCCATCTTGGCATGAGGCCAAAGTTTGATATACTTCATCTACGTAGTTAGCTTCAGAAACTGCGTTATTTTTCAGGCAGAGTTGCAGTGTCCATTTGTTATTGGTTTGGAGGAGAGATCTCTGGTGAAAGGACTCCTTTCCTTCACTGAGGTGATCCGAGGATTGGCCAACCAATCCATGTTCTATTTCAGATCTGATATGCTGTGTAACATATTCTTTAGAAATTTATGAAGTTTATTGCAGATCCATGGTGTAGATCTCAGATCTATTTAGTGTTCTTCATGTTCAGCTGAGATCCCCAAGGGGAATGTACTTAAAATTATTTTTTGAATATAGATCCCACTTATATCTATATTTTTGTACTCTGATCTGTTATAGATCTGAAACATAATATAACACTGCTACAGATTCCTGTAAATTACGTTTTCTGGTTCATCCTGCAATTCCTTGTGTTATAATGCTGAGTTTTGAGGCATTTCTTCATGTATAGAGCTGTATTTTCTCATGTAAAAATATTGGATCATATTTTAAACTTTCCATACTATTATTCCTGTATAAATACATATAAACCTTCAGAAAATCATGCTGTTGAAGCTTCAGTCCAATCTGCATACTTTAAGCCATGGGGAATCAGGGTTTTCTAGCCTAGTTCGGAATGGAGGATCTATTTAACATAGTAAAACGCCTTTGTTTGAGCTGAAATTCAGTATGTAGGTCCCCCTTAACCTAAGATATTATATCTAGCCATCCTCCTCCCTTATTTGTATGCTGATACTTGAATACATTCATTTTAGGTCATAAATCCTCACTTTTCCCCACTATTGGATGAAGGGATTGAACCTATTTCTTTCTGTTGTGTTTATAATTTGTATATGAGTGTCTATCAACATATTTTATGTATTATTAGCTCTCTTCACTTTCAGCAGGTCGTTTTACTTTGCTACAGCCCCTCATTGGGCATTTTCTTGAAGGTAACTAGGTGTGGGAGATCTGTTTAACCCACCTAGTGTTATTTGTTTCAGCTCAAATATTAGATTCAGATTGTATATTGCCTGATCTAAAGGATCCAAGAGTTTTTTTCCTGTTCCAAAGTATATTATTCTGAAAATGCGTTTTTCAGTGCATGATTCATGAGCTGTTCCAAAAAGAGAACATTACAACCTTTGTTGCAATGACTACAATAAGTACTCTTCGCTCCCTGATGTGGAGAAGGAATTTCACGCCTCATCCACTTTCGTGATTCCATTCTCTTCCAAAACTTAGCAACCACATGGTTATGTAAACCACACAAACTACATGTTTTTCTATGCCATGATTTTCGTTCATCATTAAGAGCATGCTTGTAATAAAAATTAACTCTAGAATACCTAGAATTTTTATAACTTTCCTGGTTGTCTCTGGCACAATTATGGTGATGAGATCTTGCCTTAGCTCTTCCTTTGCAGTGTGCAGTACCATGGGAGGATGGTGATGTGTTCCCATCATTCTCTTTCCTTGATAGTTTCAACAATGTCTTGGAAGCTTCCTACACCTTTGATCACTCTCCTTCAGTGTACTCGAAACCTACGAATCGAGGCCTTTGCATGATATCTAATGGCTGAGTCATTCCTTGGCCATTAACACAAAGTTCTCCTCCTTTAGACCCCATCTTGGTAAGTAGTCTCATGTCAGTTTCTGAAATGGGTACCTCCACATTTCCAACAGAAATAACATCATGTGAAGATGAAGTTGAAGAATGATCAACACTGTTTACCTCGGTTTTCGATTATAAAATAGGTGATGATTGCTTATTTAAGACTTCATTGCGCTTCAACTCTTCCAAGTCCTCTTACGTGGCTTTAGTTGAAACTGCAATTTCTTCTCCTCCTCTTTCTCTTCTCGTAAAAGTATCCTCAATTCAACATTCTCTGCTTAAAGGCTCTAGTCGTTGCGCTTCAATTCTTCTAATACCTCTTCCTCGGCTCACAACTGAATTTGAAATCTTTGCTTCTCCTCTTTATATGCTCATAGAATCCTTTTCAATTCAGTGTTCTTTTCTTGAAGGCTCTAGTTGATCTTCTCATTCGAATGATGAGAAGACGATGAAGAAGACGCATGTTCACTAGAAGGTGTGGATGGAGCATCGTTCTCTAATCCTTCTTTCTCTCGTTCCTATATTCTCTTCGCATAAGCTTCATACATTATTTCCACCATTTTAGACATCCTAAGGAAGGCCTCGTACATTTCTTTGTCACCCTCCATTGTATTTCTTGTTTCACATTCAATCATGAAATTTACATCAGCGAGAAGACTGTTCTGATACCAAACTTGATCCAGATTTCTTCAACTACCGAAATTAACCAAGATCTTTTTATTCTATGATGTTAGTAGAATTGAATTTTAAAAGAGAGTAAAATGGATACATCTACATGCTTAAATAAGAGGAAACATAATGACGATTAGAAAATGAAGAACACAAAACACTAATAACGGAGTTCACCCATTGTGGGTTACGTCTTCGGGCTCGGTGTCAAGAGAGTGGAGGTCGCTTCATATAATTGATGTAAATGATGATGATGTATGTCATTACAAGGACAAATACCCTCAACTAGAGTGGCTTGTCTCTCTACGAGACATTCTCCCTACAGGAACTCTTACTCAAAATGGGCCTTCCTTCAACATGAAAAGCTAATAAATTCTCACAGTAATGTGGCAACAAGTATCCCTCAACATAATGTTAATCAAGGATCTCAAGAAGACAAAAATCATTTGAGAAAATCAAAATAAAAGCATACATAATTGCATCATATACCTCCACTTTCGAAGATGGACAAAAAATTCAAAGCTCAGTTGCTAAAATGGACTGCACCATTGAATTCCTGGTGATGAGTGGTGTAAAATTGATTGTCAACTTGACCAACTCTGACATATTCAAATTCGGGACCCTCGAGAATTTTTTAGATTCCTCATGATTCCATAAAGATTACTCTCCACTGGTTGATGGTAGATATGCTACTCAAATGACGAATTTGATCTCACCATCATGCTCCTTGTGAAATTCTGAGAAAAATGAGTATAAACTTGGTCTGGTTCTAAACTGTCAAGATTCGGCCCTTAGGGAATATTTTAGGTTCCTCACGATTGTTAAAAGATTCCTTGCTACTGGGCACCTATGATTATGCTGCTCATATGGATATTTTGGCTGCATAATTGGATTCCTGGGGAGAAAACGTGCAAAAATGACTAGCCACACGTCAAATTCTGTTACTGCCATCTCTGGCCCTCAAGGGAATATTTTAGCATCTTGACATATTCCTCCTCATGGTTCTGTCGTCCTTGCAAATCATGATTCCATTTTCGCTCGTGGTTCCGCAATTATAGGTTTCAACTTCTCGGCACTCCTTTATGGCTCGGTCAAATGGTGAGAATGGATTAAGTAATATGTGATGGGAAGACTTTAGAAAGCGTACCTGCTATAGGGTAATATGCTTGGGTGGTGGTTATTGGGTATCCCTGTTAGGGCTTTTCGGTGCCCGAGGTAGACTATAAGATTAGTTGCAAAGTTCCAAAGGTACTGCATGCATGTTCATACTAATATATAGTTGAAAAAGCAAGATTCATAATGATTACCTCTTTGTGGACGACAGATCCTATGGATAACACCAAGTGGCGGAGTAGAAGTCCTTCTTCACCAGCTTCAAATCCAGATCCTGCAACCAATCAAAGCACCCGTGTAATCTTCACAATAGTATAGATTTCTATCAATTAAACTAGTATATAACAAACATTAAACAATGCAGATCTAAGCCACTCATATCATGCTACATCGATGATTGAACAACAATTGTGACATTGATGTATCGAATGGACAAAATAGATATAGTTCTAGATTTATGAAAAGGAGGATTACAACCGTCAGTTGTACCAAGCCCCCCTCAATCTTCCAATTCCTCTCTCTCTTTCTTTATCTCTGAGTATGATGATGCTCAAGGTAGAAAGTCCTCAATGAAATTAATCGATCTTCAAGCTTCACACTACAACAATGAAATTATGCTCCACATATAATCAAACCTTTGACCTTAGACCAAGAGCCCACAACTCCAATTTATAGGAGATGGAGAGGACAAACCATGCCAAATATTTCAACAAATTCAAATCAAGAAAGATCTAGATGTTTCCTCACTTTTCTTTGCTTTTTCCTTCCATAGGAGTCCAATTGTGTTTGGTAAGGCTTGATAAAAGGTTTGTGCCATTTGGTTTCTATTTTGAACTGACTCTTTTTGAGAAAAAGCTGGAAATTCCAGTCAGCTTTCCGTAAGATATTTCCCTTTTCACATTCAAACATGGATAAAACTACCCCTTGGGCAAGACAGAGCATTGCCCTAGGCACTAATGCTCCTTTTGCATGGCTCAGGTGCGTTATAACTCAGCCTAGTTGTTTTTGGGGTGTGTTACCTTGGAAAAAATGGGTCTTGTCTAGGTCATTTTCTTCCTTCCATGTTACTTTCTCCTCTGAGATGATGAGGAGTTCATTTTTATTGTAACATATGCCCCCTAAAGTGTGAGGTCAGAGGTGAAGACAATGGCCAAAATACTTTATAAAAATTCTAGTAGAATGAGAGGAATTGGAGGACTGAGGAAAACCTAAAACAACAACATATGTCAGAAAATATAGTATCTGTCTTGAGTCAAGTATTCCCATGCTCAGTAGCTAATCAAAATGATTTCTATAGAACAGAGATATGAACAGTGTGTCCACTAATAAGCACAATGTGGAAGCGTATTTCATAACAGGATCAAACTGATAAGCTGTCTCCAAAAAAACAATATCGCAACTTGGGAGAGGAAACATAGCTATAATGGTGTAAACCTCAACCCAAGGTCTTGGTCATCGCTTCAATAAACTTCATATTTCCGCACATGTGAATAAATGAGTTGTAGTCGAACATGCGGGAAATCGTCTAATTACCAGTAAATAACAAAAAAAATTAACAGACGCGAGGGCGGCCACCGATAAGGATGATGGTCCCTAAGATGCAGAGTACAATATAGTGAGTGTGAATAAAAAGGAGTTGATGTCAAACACTCGTAGAATCATTCGATCGGGAGCCAATAACAAGAACCCCCAACCAAACACAAGGTCACCTGCCACTGATGTCTACAAGTACCCGAGTACTGACGTGTTCTGGATCAACTTCCTAGATAAGATGTTGAAGTCGATAGGAAGAGATTTGTCGAACGGTAGGCACTGAGGTGTCATACATCAGTTGACAAAAAATGGGAAAAGATGATTTTTTTATGGAAATAGTCAAGAGAAAATGGGAATAACTGACGGCATATGATTTTTGGTATATGATGGCTTGGCTGATACAAGGAGCAGTAGATAGCGGAATCCTCTTGAACAATAGAAGGCACTGTAATAGGGTACCAGGCAGCTTAGGCTTGATGAACACCAAAGAGTGTCATGATTCACCAATGCAGGAGCATTGGTATACGAAGGCTAAACTCATATATGGTAGGGTTTAGCTAAATGCGAGTGAGTTTTATAGGAATTTCCATGTTCAAGATTTTGTGTTGCCAAATCGACCTTTAAAATATAACAAAATAAGTATCCGCTTTGTCCAAATTTTTCCCCATCTGATTAAGTTTAACGAGTCCAGATGGGTAAACTCGATGATCTTTTCATATTTAGAGAGTCTGAAAAACATCGTAAAAGACAACTCCAGGGGGAAACTTTTTCATGTTTGATAATCGGGCACGAGGAAGGGAGAATAGTAAGCCCGAAACAGTTCATTTTTCGTGAGTTAGTCCATTGAATCCGGAAAAAGTGAGAAACCTATATTCAATGGACATCTGCCTCATTTTGTTATGAGTACAAGGAGATGGAGTAAACTCAATGTTCTTCATGAAATTTTAACGAGTTTGAAAAAGAAAAACTCGATGCTGTCCATGAATTTTTAACGAGTCCCACAGAGAAAAACTCGGTTAGTTTTTATGTTTAATGAGCTTTGAAAAAGATGGAAAATAATGGCTCATATTTCTTCGTCGTAGTATTTTAACAAGCCCGACGAAGGCAACTCGGGGTTTTTTCAGTTTTACAAGCTAGAAAAAGTCCCTAAAAAGAAATCTCGTTGCTTCTTCGCATAAGTTTAACAAGCCCGAAGAAGAGAACTCGAGGTTTTTCAGTTTAACGAGCGAGAAAAATACCATAAAAAGAATGCTCGAAATTTCTTGATCTCTTTCTCGTCAATAGAAGTATCTATGCTGGGAATTTTCTTGTAATACCAAGCAAAAAAATCATGGAATTCCTTAAAAATGGATGTGAAGTGTGAAATTTCCTCTGGATTGCAATCGGCTCCAATCTGAATGTTTTCCACGATACCCATTTTGACCAAGATATCTATGAGCATAGTCTTGGAAAGATTGCTCATGTTCCCTTCCGAATCGATAGTTTGAATAGTCGTGTAAGCGGAGGGAACGATCTCAGGTGGGTCAAAATATGGGGTTTGAGTAGTGATTGCATCCAAATCGAACATCAAAGTGTGATGATGGAACTCTTCCCAAGGTCATTATTCTGGCGACATGATCTCTCGAATAGCTTCGTCCATAGGCAAGACTTCATCGAGGAGATCCCTATAAGGAACCGTGATGGGCAAGAGGGTGGTACCATTGGTCGAAACCAAATCAGTGGAGGGTTCAGATGCTATTTGGATGGCTTGATAAGCCAACTTTGCCAATGATAGCGGCATCTGATCTCTGTAGGAACCAATGTCTGAAGGCGCTGATAGGATCCATGGATCGATAGAGCCATCCGAAATGGTGGATATCATTGCATTCGTATGTGGAACCTTAGGTGGCAGGAGAGGAAAGCAACCCATTAGGGAAGATGCCTTTAGAAGACCAGTACCGATGCTGACGTACGATTAAGGAACGCCTCCTACTAGGGGTACAGTGCTACTTGGTAATGTGGAATAATCGAGGGTGCAAGAGGATAACTGATCCATTGTGACTATTTTCCCATCCAATGGAAATAGGATGAGTCAGAAGAGCGAAGAGACAATGGAAGTCACTGCATAATACCAACTGCGACCCAGCAACAAATTATAGTTGAGATGACGATCTATGACTTCTATGTCCATCATTATCGTTTTCCCACTAAGAGAAATGGGAAAGCTAGCAAGGTAGCCTTTTGGGAGGAAAGTGGGGCCATCGAAAGCTTTAAGGGAATTCGACAATGGAGACAAAGTAGGAGAACCCAAAGTGAGCCAACATGCAGTTGATATAACGCAGGTCGAAGCACCTTCGTCTATAACAACATGATGGATTGGTATCCCTTTCGACACAACTTGTACCTGGAATGCAAGTTGGTGTGAGAGGCGAGGTTTAGATTTCTCCATGTCAAAGATGGCTAACGTAGAATCTTGGGGGTCAATTCCACCAATCGCTGAAAATAGAGCTTTTCTTTGTGCTGGGAAGGTTTGCAATACTTCGAGTGCAAAAATGGTTGACGGTGCTTGTGCCATTGGGGGGACGAATCACGGGGTCAGAAGCAGGCCTTTCAATATGAAAATCATTGGGTGGTAGTGGATTCAAATTTGTACTAAGTTCTTGAGCGTCAATAACAGGATTTCCATAGATTTTGGCTCATTTTTGGAGTTCAACACTTTCTACACCATAAATGGTGGATGGTCCTTCACCGGAAGGATGGGTACCACTATTGCCCCTTTGCGGGGTTTGTGGTGGGTTTGAAACCATGTGTTGTTCTTGCTGCTGTGGATTAGGGAAGGGATTATGAAGGATGATGGGTGTCCTCCCAGAGTCCTTGTTTGTGATAAATTCTATGCATTCCTACAGTCAAGGATATTTGTATGTCAAGTGGTCCTCCGCACAGATTTTGCAAGGAAATTTGATGGGTTTCTCCTTTCCTTTTTCATTATTAGCAGTTTTTTTCTTATTGGTATTATTCTAAGTATTAGACTGCTCTTCAGAAGAATATTTATTTTCTTGTTCTTCTTGTTCTTGCCGCTAGGTTTTTGTGAAAACTGCATAGAATTTACCTCAGCTATAGCAAGAGTAGTCGATCGGTTAGGGGCAGTGGCAACCGAAGAAGGCTAGGAGGTTTTCCCACTAATATATTTTATGGCTACGCCAAATATTGTGCCAACGAGGTCGTTAGTGTGCGCTCTGGGTTTTTGAGTAGCAGGAGGATTTAGATTGCCAGGGGCATGGGGGAGTAAATCATATAGCGTGCCAGATTGCGAATATATCAAATCTAAATGTTGTGCACGACAGATGGATTGGTCTTCCATGATCACACCGGACAAGAAAATGTCCTTAGCTAGGGGTGGTAAGAGTGACTTACAAAACCAGTTGGATAAGAGATGATTTGGGATTGGCGCTTTGAAGAGCCTCCTCCTACGTCTCCATTCATGAATGTGATCAGAGATGTGGGTGGTGGTGTCTTGGCGCAACATGGTTAAAATTTTCGTACCAGTTTCATATCTAATAGTTAATTGGAAGTTCTTAAGAAATTCTGTAGCTAAGGTGCCAAAAGTGTTGAAGGCCCCACATGGTAACTCAATGTACCATTAGGCAGTGTTGCATATGAGAGTGTGGGGGAAGAGTCGAAGCCGGATACTATCATCCACCATGGAGTTAGAAACAGACCATAGATGAAAGGTGGTGATGTGCATAGCCAGATCGTCCCCTTGTTTCCTGTCGCATTTAGGGATGTCAAACGGAATCTTGTGCTGTACTAGAGGCCAGAGTGGGTTGTGGTTGATGGGATCTGTTAGACTCCTATACCAATAGGTGTCATTTTTCATGATTGTCTTGATTGAACTATGAAATATGTTCAAACCTTCTTCTTGAGCAAAGGTGTTCCATATTCTTGAAAAACCAAAAAATCAAAAAATTTAAAAAATGTAAAGAGGGTATACCCTAAAAGAAAATCAAAGGGTAAGAAAAATAAATTGGTCAAGAAAATGAAAGAAATGAACCCCAAGCAAAAAATAGACCAAGGAAAGTGTGCAAATCAAAATGCCACTACTATTTCATTTTTGTAAATAAGTAATTGTGTGCAGCTTGTTAAACTTTGCCACAATTTATGAAGAGTCAAACTGTTTAAACTTGACTCATTCATGTTTCAATTTCATGTTGTAGAATAGAGAATAAATATCTGACCAAACAATTTAATCTTGGCAGATAAGTAGATAGGTAGAGTTAATAAAAGGTGCTCAACAGTTTAATATGAGCCCTTGGATGTAATAAGGGTAGAATTAGATAGATTTGCCTTGTAAAAGAAAAGAATATTGATAAGGGTTTGCCAGTCTAAGTGCACCCTAATAAATAAGAGAAAATGGTAGTGTAAAGTAGATAGGGTAGGTAGATGGTGTTGCAAAGTTTCATGTGATGAATGATGCTGCTAAATGTGTTTAATCCTTTACTTTCATCACAAGTACTGAAGCAGGAAATACACTGGAAAATCACAGCAAGGAAAGTCAAAATCATTAACTTCCCACATCACTTTCCCCTTAAGTTTTTTACTAATTTCCCCAAAGTGCTAAGGTATTTGGAGATCAAAGGGGCTCAAGGCATTTCCTTGACTTTTGGAGGGACCGGACCCTCGGCCTAATGATCAAAAAGACCTAAGTACTTGAGATCATTTGTCATTATAATCATTCACCTTTTACCTTTTCCTAAGTAAAATCCTATTTTACTTAGGAAAATCATGCAAAATTCCACAATAATCCCTCAAAATCACTTACTACTCTATGTTGAAGTGTTGAAATTAAGATAATGTGATTTACTTTAGAAATCTTCACTTTCTTAGATGTGCAAAGTATTTTGAGTTGTCCTTGTCCCTTTGTCATATTAACATTTAACTTTATTTACTAAATCCCTAGTGAAAATGCCTTATCCTAAGTATATAACTCCTTTTACATAAATATCCAAAAAAAACCCATCTTATTATAAAGTTTAACCAAAGTATTTATTTCCCAATTAATTATTAAAAACCCACATTATGTGCCCTTTGGTTAAATATATCATTATATAATAGTCCCGCCCCTTATGGTAATTTAATTGATTTAATTTATTACCATATAATAAGAAATATCGAAAAAAAATTTAAACATATAATTTATATGTTTGAAAGAAAAATGAATAATGCCGAAGTTTTAATTTAAACTAAAAACTTCGAAAAACCCCCATGCCATCGTGGCCCGTCCACTTGGCATTTTAAAAATCCCACCCGACACTTTAACCATAGTCGAAACCCTGCCGCAACCCCAATTTTCATATAGCCATGGGATTAATTAATTAACTGGATTAATTAATAACCAACTTTTCCGCCTATCAAAGCACCCCCGGGATGATTAGTTAAACACTAATTACATCGGGCCCGTATGTTAATTTTCCCGTCACCTTCCCGTCTTGAGAACCGTCGGATCATCCGCCTGCAGATCAACGCTCCACAGCGATTCCACTAGCCGTCCCTTGACAGAACTTTAATGCGCGGGGGCACGGTGGTTTTGAAACCATCCTCCGACCACATGTCACTTCCCCAATGGAATCGCTGCCCTCGCGTTCAATACCACCATTGCCCATAAGCGGTGCGGGAATTACCGCTTACCGCCCGACCCCTGCCACATGTCATCTCGTACTTCAAATGACGTCATTCCTCGAAAAAATAAAAATCCCTTTTGACTTTGGAAATAAAACAAAATTCGTGTTTTTTTAGTCATTTTCATTACTGAAAGCGACTGTGACTCCCACTGCGAAATTCAAATTTTCACTGAAAATTACTGTTCTATCCAATTTCTCTCGAGAATTCCGCCGGACCAGTGTTCAAGCATCTTATTGCCACCACTTGATACCTGTTAAATCCCAGTTTGCCTCCGAAAACAGGTATTTATTCTATTGCGCTTCGAACTTCAAGAGAAACTCTGTGTTCCTTGTTTTTCCACTGAATCTATGTTAAAATCTCATTGCTAATATAATTTCCTGGTTTTTAAACTATGAATTGTACCCTTGAACCTGCAATTGTGCCAATTTCCCTCATTAAAACTGAAATCGCGCCCCGGCCTGTGAAGAAAACCCAGAAACTTCCATTTTGAATACACAAGAACCAAAATGGAAGCTCCGGTAGCCCTGAATGCAACTCCATTGAATGCCCCCCACAGAGAGTTAAAATATTTGCCCTTAGTGGATAAAGACTTCCAAATTAAAGACTTAGTGTTTGATGAAAGCCCCCTTCGAAGTTATTGTCGCTGCAAAGACGATTATTCGAAGGGATTGGATGTCATTGGGTTGTGGGAATCCAATTTCCCGAGATATCTCATCCCCTCAGTCCTTGTTTTCCCAGAAATTATCCACTACTGCCATTCTAACTATGATCCAACTCGAAGAGCAGTAATGTCCCCTGACCAGAGTGTTCTTTTCCCCATTACTCCCCAAGCTATCAATGCAATGCTACACTTTGAACCTGATCAAGAGCTAACACCTTTGTCTATGGAAGAACTGATTGAAAAGTCTAATCAATTGTCCCCATAAAAATTGAAGTGCATCTGCCAGAATTTTATGTTGCCTGAGCATCAACCTCGGGGCCCTCCTCCCTATGGTTTTTCTTATTTCAATAAGTTAGGAAGACTCATCCTAAATTTGATATCTTTTGTCTTGGGTTTCAATACAAGTGAATATGTTGATGAAATAACCCTGGTTTTGCTGTCTATCTTTACTCCTGGGCAACCTCCAGCAGTAAAATATGACTTTGCCTCTTTCATAGCCAATAAAATCCACGACCAATTCATGAGGCTAGATGATGAGAAAGTGTTTAAATATTCCTCAGTCATTTATCATCTCATCATCTATTATCAATCAGAGAAGTTTCCTTTCCCTGTTAAAAAGCTTGATGCCAAAGGAAACCCTAGGTCAGTTATATTTTGGTCTCCCATAATTCACTCTTCTTATGAGTCTCCCTATTCCTATGCTGAGTTCATCGATCTTTTTGTATATCCTGCAACTACCTTGTTGACAGAAATTCCTCCTCCAAGGCTCAGTAATGAAATCAAGAAGACTTTGCAGCTTTCAAGGACATATAAAGTTGGAGATTGGTATTTATATCAAAACCATTCAGTCATCAGAATATATGGATGTGAATTGCATCCATTCAAGTTGCCAAAATATGTGCCCATGAGACTGTTTGCCTTGGAATATTTCAGGCAAATGAATAATTCAGATATGATTCATTTTTGTAGTGTGAAAAAGAAAGCCCAACGCAGGATCAAAAGTCAATTAGGTCCATTCATATGCAACTCTAGGGATGCTGAGCGAGAAGCAGAAGATATACTACAAAACCATTGCAAGTTCCAAAGAAGTTTTCGTTGGGTTCCTTATGATGCATTTGGTTTTATCTGTGATAAAAGAATAAAGAACAAATCATCCTCATACTTTGACAACAGGATTCCTAAAATAGAACAATATGCTAATCGAGATGAATGGGTGGAAGAAACACTAGTTGAGGAAGAAAGTGAAGAAGACAAAATGAACAAAATTATGAAAGACCTTGAGAAAAAATTTGACTTAGAATCTTTTGCACAAGTGCAGGTACCTCACATTGGCACTTCTTCAGCAGGAAATCTACAACAGGGATTACAGGAAAGCAGTCCATCTATTGTAGTAGAGTCAAAAGGCAAAGGAAAGGAACCTGAAATACAGGTCATTGAAACTTTTATCATGGCAGAGAAACCTCAAACCTCCAGAGCACCAGATCAATCACAAGTTTCTCCCACTCAGGTAAATCATCCCGAAGTTTCAGAATTACAAACTCCATCCAATATGGAAATAGGAAAGAAAAGGCAGGTTCCAGATATTACTCCTCCCAAAGAAACCTCAGAGCTACATCAAGCTAAAAAGCAGAAACTCAATCCACTCCCGGAAGTGGAAGTTATAGATGAGATGTTTGATGATGATAGAGAAGATAGTCAACTAACTGGTTCTATTAGTGTGACACACACAGATCATAAAGGAAAAGCCCTATTATAGCACCTTCCTCCAGCACATCCTCAAAAGGAGGAAACAGCACATCAGCAATTACTTTTTGTCCTATTTACGAGACCATTTGTCTCCTTTTTATTGTAACTTACTCATTAGTCACCCTAGATTATTGGCTAGGTTAGTGTGAGATTTTTCAATCATTTTTTGTATAAATAAACCCTCAAAGAGAGTGTTGAGGGTGGATTCTATTATTTGGCTGTGACATTGAAGTTTTTTTGAAATAAAAAGTGTTTTGGAGAAATTTATTTGTGGCTTACTGGATGACAATTTGAAGCTCAGGACTTTTTGCAGGATTCATGTGTCGGACTGCAGTTCAATAAGTCTTTCTACCCTATGTTTTAACTTTTATATCCGTTTATAATATCATTGTTTCATTTCTGAATAGTTAACATAAAGGATTGAATCAGAATTTACTTAATTGTACTCTGATTTCAGATGTGATTATTCTTAATGTTTTCCTCTAAATTGGTTATAAGCACGAATTCTTAAATGCTCTTGCTTTGCTAATTTAAACATTCTTGATTACTATAATAAAGAATTCTTCATTGCTCTTTGTTTGTAATCATTTAATTTATTTCTTTTGAACACGGTGAAAGATTCTTAGCTGCCTTTCATCCCTTCAAAATCATCCCATCCACTTTAAATTTTAAGGATTGTTCTCTGTCTGGCTATCTTGCCCTGCAAAGCCATCTTGTGTGTAGAATAGAAATCCAGTAAAGCCATCCTTTGACTCCATAGCTCAATGGACTGAAAATCTTCAACCTTGCCCCCTAGTTTGCGGATTCCACCATTTTCAAACAAATTCTTGGACTTATAACTAGCCTAAAACCTTCTAAGAACAAAGATAAATCATAAAGAGAGAGCCCTCTCTGGATGCAGATTGGCTAGATTCTGCATCTGAAGGTTGGTTTGTGGTTACCTCAGGTATACTTTCCTTTTCCACAACTTCAAGGAAAACCTGAGTGATAACATAGTGGCGACTCCGTTGGGGATCTGAATCATATTTATTTGTTAATATTGTTCACTTATAAGCTATAGACAGAGTCTGAAGATTAGCCAGGTAGCCTTTGAAATTGCTTTTGCATTGCAATTGCAAAAGTAAATAAATGCTGCTTCAGTCTATCTCTGATTTAGCTTATATACTGAATCTTAGTTTCAAAATGTTTAATCAGACTCTCTAGTTTAATAAATCTTTGAGAAAATTTTAATCACAAATCATTATTTCTTGAAGAATGTGTAGAAGTTGTATTTATATTGCAATTAAAACCAAAAATTCAAAAACTCATAGTCTAGGAAAACTGGCTTCAGAAAGGATTCAACATACTAGGTCAAATCCTAACCCTAATCCACCAACGATATTTGAAAATCCAAATCTGATTCCTAGGATTCTTAGAAGACAAGGAGGTCAAGAAAGTTCTGAAAGAGGAAGCCAAGAGAGTTCTGGAAGTTCCAGACCGCTTTCTAGATCTGCATCCTGTCCTGTGAAAATTATATATGTTGATGAAATTCCTTTTGATGAACGATTTGAAACATCCTTATTTGTGAATTTTTCTGAAACCGAATTATCCATATTAGTTCCAGATCCATTGTTTTTTGAAGATTTGCAATTCAGATTTGTTTCATATCACCTTGACAGACAATTACAAAACTCTATTCAATCTGAACAAACCTTTGAAGAAAGTTCAAACATCTCTGTAATTACCGAAGCTTCCCCAAGTTCAGTTACTTTTTCTCAAGCTTTTCAAACACCTGTCACCCCTTCTACTCTTCCATCCCCTCCTACCAGACCATCAACTCCTGTTATCCCACTATATCTTCCAATGGCCAATAGATATGCCCCTCTAAGGTTGCCTAATAACCCTGTTGCTTTGCCTCAGGATTATCAGAGTAAGATCTCTCCTTTTGATGGTTCAGGTACTTACACAGCTCAACAACACACCAAAAGAATGACTGATTACTTTGAGTTCTATGAAATTGATGCTGATGATGTTCGCATGAGAATTTTTGTCCAGAGTCTCACTGGGGAAGTCAGAACATGGTTTAGGGCCCTTGCCCCAAACAATATTGCTGATTTACCAGCTTTATATAGGGCATTTTTGAATAGATGGGAGAAGAAGAAAGATCCTCTTCAGATCCTGTCAGAATTCAAAAAATTAAGAAGAAGACCTAACGAAACAGTACAAGATTACATCATTAGATTTAATGAAGCCTACAGCGCAGTCCCTCAAAACCTTAGGCCACCTCCTGACTCAGTATTGGTTAAATTTCCTGATGGTTTTGACTCAGACATAGCATATTCACTTAGAGAAAGAGCTCCCCAAACCCTAGAGGAAATGCAAAGCATAGTGGTTAGTGTGGAAGCAAATCTGATAGAAAAACGAGCCAGAGCTAGGGCCGAAAGAAGAATGCCTATGAATGAAGAACCTTCAGCTTTTGAAAGAAAGCTGGATGCAATCATCAAAGGTATGGAAATACTAGGAGACAGAGTGGAGACCATTGAAAGAAAGCCTTCTAGTGATAATCAGAATGTTGCAAGAAACCCAAACTTTAGGAGAAATCAGAATCAAAATATTGGAAAGAATGTCCCTGACCAAAACATTAGGCCACCTTTCCAAGAAAATTTTGTTGAAGGATCAACTTCTGAAGAACCTACAGAGGATGTGGAAATAAACAATGTAACTGATGACAAAAATGAACCAGAAGTTTTCTTATCTCAAGATGATCAAGAGAATCACATCCTTGAAACATTTCAAACTCATTTAGGAGAGACTTTTGATTTCAAAGAAGGCTATGACACAGCGATCTACGAGGTTCATAAGCAGTACAATTTGAGAAGCAGACGGATTGATGTGCCAGAGAATCGCAAACAGAAAACTGCAAAACAAAATGTCAAAGGTAAAGATAACATGCCTCCTGTACAAAACACTCCCCCTGTACAAATTCTGTCTAGGACAACTCCTAACCCTTCAAATCCAATAATTGAAGATGTGTTTGACAACCAACCAAACAATAAACAACAATCTAATACTTTTCCTCCTCTAGGAAACGTAGAAGAAACGGTAGAAGTTAGTTCAGACCCTTCAAAACAAAATTTCATTCATGAAAAAGAAAAAAACATTGAAGACCCAAAAAATAGAGAAAACCCAACTATGCAAAACACTAAAACTCAAACAGAAAAACCCTTCAATCTAGAGGCTGAAATAGGCAAACTAAAGATAGCTGTTCCTTTATCAGAATTGGCTAAACATGATGTCTATAGAAGTCAAATTAGCAAATCCCTAAACATTAACATTACTGGATTGGATGATTCAGTAAATATTATTGATGATCAACCCAAACTCCTTTTTGGCCCTGAAGTAAATGGCAAACCAGAAAGTGGAGGAACACCCCCATTTTATGTAAGCCTGAATGTTCATGACAAGATACTCCATAATGCAATGCTTGATTCTGGGGCATCTCACAATTTGATGCCAAAAGCTGTGATGGAAAGATTAAATCTAGACATTACCAGACCATACAAAGATTTGTTTTCTTTTGATTCTAGTCAGGTAAAATGTTTAGGTTTGATTAAAGATTTGTGTGTTACTTTGGTACAATATCCTGCTAAGTCTGTTTTGATGGATATAGTAGTGGCTGATATTCCCCCTAAATATGGTATGTTATTGTCTAGATCTTGGGGTGCTAAACTTGGAGGGTCTATTCAACTAGACATGTCATATGCAACTATTTCAGTATTTTGTCAGCCTAAAAGACTTTACAGAGAGACATTGATGAAATATTTAGTTAGTAGCCATGAGAAGCCTGAAAACTTCCCTGTTTACTCTATACATTCTGATATGGACTCTTTTATTTTATACAATGCTGAGTTAGATCTCCCTACTGAAATAGAAGCTCCGGAATTGGAAACCACAAACAAAACTACTGTTAAAATTGAAGAAATCTCAGAAAACAAAGAAACACCAGATGATCAAGAAATACCAGAAGAAACTAAACAACTAGCTCCTGTCAAGAAACATTTTAAAACAATTGATGAGGATTATGAACATGAAATTCTGTGGCATTTAGAATTTGATGGCTCAGTAAACAAATTAGGAGCAGGAGCTGTGATTTGGTTACATAATGTTGAAAATAATCATGCTGAGGGTCATGCTTATAGGTTGAATTTCAAATGCACTAACAACATGGCAGAGTACGAAGCTCTTTTGTTAGGGCTTAAACATGTCAAGAAGTTAGGAGCTATCAGAGTATCAATCATAGGAGATTCTGAGCTAATCATTCAACAAATTAAAGGAGAATGTTCAACAAAAGACATGAGATTGAAACAATACAGAGAAACAGTTGTAGAAATTCTCAACACCTTTCTACAAGCTCAACTTGCCAAGATTCCCAGGAAACAAAATTTGCATGCTCACAGTCTCGCAATGTTTGCGAGTACATGTAAATTACCTTTTGATCCTAATCATCAGTTTTCAGCTGAGATTAGACATAGGCCTGCTATACCAGACAATCTTTTGAATTGGCAAGTATTTGTAAATAATAATCAAATCAATAGTTTTTTGACCCTTCAAAATGAGTTTTCTAATTGTAACATAGATGAGGACATAACAATCAGTGAATCTAATCAAGAAAAAGAACAAAAAATAGATATTTCAAGAGAAAATGCAATTCATATGCTGCACCCAACCACATTCACAGAAAAAGACATGCAGGATTTGAAAAACATAGAATCTGATGAGATTATAGAAGATGAAACTGAAATCATCAATTTGAAAGACAATCATTTTCCCAAAGGTTTAACTCCTTTGGAAGATTTTTTTGATTCAAATGACATTCCATTCAAACCTAAAATGGAAGCTGTTAAAACTGATATGGAAGAATGCAACTTAGGAACCCCAGAAAATCCCAAAATGGTTAAGTTGTCCAAATCTCTGCCAAAATATCAAAAGGTTAAATATGTTGAACTATTAAAAGAATTCCAGGATGTTTTTGCCTGGAGTTACGAAGATCTTAAATCATATGATACATCTATAATTCAACACACTATACCTTTGAAACCAGATCAAAAACCTTTCAAACAGAAACTTAGAAGAATAAATCCTGTTTTATTACCTTCAATTGAAAAGGAAATTAAAAGGATGTTTGAAGCAGGGATTATAGCTCCTATTAGGTTCTCAGAATGGGTTTCCAATCTAGTACCAACACGGAAAAAGACAGGAGAAATTAGACTGTGTGTCGATTTAAGAAATTTGAATAAAGTTTCTTTAAAAGATAACTATCCTTTACCTAAAATGGACCATATTCTACAGAGGGTAGTAGGATCTTCTAGGATATCTCTACTGGATGGATTTTCAGGGTATAACCAGATTTTGGTTCATCCTGATGATCAGGACAAAACAACATTCACAACACCATGGGGTACGTTTAAATATGTCAAAATGCCATTTGGACTCAAGAATGCAGGAGCTACCTTTCAAAGAGAAATGGACATTGCTTTTGCTAAAGAAATACATGATTTTCTGGTTATTTATCTAGATGATTTCACTGTTTTTTCTAAAACAGATCAAGAACATTTAGATCATTTAAGGCAAGTATTTATAAAATGCAGAAAATATGGGATTTCTTTAAACCCTAAAAAGTCATTGTTTGGTTTGGAAGAAGGAAAGCTTTTAGGCCATATTATTTCTAAAGATGGCATTAGGATTGATCCGGAAAGAATACAAGCAATTTTGCAGATACCTCACCCCAGAAACATAAAAGAGTTGCAAGCATTCATAGGAAAGATTAATTTCTTGAGAAGATTTATTTCTAGTTTAGCTGAGTTACTTAGATTACTTACTAACATGTTGAGGAAAGATTCAAGCATTGACTGGACTGTAGAAGCCAAGCAATCATTCGAAGAAATCAAAATGGCTTTAACAAGAACACCAGTTCTTACCAGTCCCAAATTTGACAGAGATTTCATTATTTTTTCATTTGCTTTTGAACATACAGTTGCAGTTGTTTTACTTCAAAAAGATGATCAAGGGTGTGAAAAACCAATAGCATTTTTTAGTAAAGCACTTAGGGATGCATCTTTGAAATACAATATTATGGAGAAACAGGCTTTTGCACTGGTAAAAGCAATTAAAGATTTCAGAGTTTATATATTATATTCTCATGTGATAGCTTATGTGCCTAATGCTGTAGTTAAAGACATATTGACACAAGATGGTATTGAAGGCAAATGAGGTAAGTGGATAGCTACCATATTAGAATATGATATTGAGATTAAACCAACAAAACTCATAAAAGGTCAAGGTTTATCTCAACTCATGACTGAAACTAATTGCCAAGCCTTAGACATTAACGAACTGGATAACGAATAGGAGATGGTGACTCCACAGATCAGTCAAACCTTTTTAGATTCACCCTGGTACACTGATATTATTCATGTTTTATTAAACCTGCAAGCTCCTCCAGGGTTGTCCAGAACGAAACGAAGATTTTTGAAAATGACATCTTTGAAATATTGTATTTTAGATAGCACTCTATTTTGGAAAAATCATGAAGGAATCTTATTGAATTGTCTATTGAAAGATGAAGCTGATAAAGTTCTTAATGAATTTCATGCAGGGGATTATGGTGGACATCTATACTGGAAATCAACTGCAGACAAAATCTTAAGGGCTGGTTTTTACTGGCCAACTTTGTTTTCAGATGTTAAGAAATTTGTAACAACTTGTCATAAGTGTCAGATCTTTGAGGGTAAAAGAAAGTTGTTACCTTTGCCATTAAAACCAATTTCCACAGAAAGACCTTTTCAACAATGGGGATTAGATTTTATTGGAGAAATTCAGCCCCCTTCTTCAGGGCAACACAGATGGATTCTTACTGCCACAGACTACTTCACTAAATGGATTGAAGCTATCCCATGCAGACATGCCAATGATTCTGTAATTATAGGGTTTTTAGAAACCAATATACTTTCAAGATTTGGCTGTCCAGAGAAGATTATAACAGATAATGCTGCTGCATTTAAGTCAAAGAAAATGATTAGTTTCTGCAATAAATATCATATTACTTTAGGCCATTCAACAGCCTATTACCCTCAGGGTAATGGACTAGCAGAATCCTCCAATAAAAGCCTTATTAATATCATCAAAAAATTATTGGAAGAAAATAAAAAGAATTGGCATAAGAAACTGACCAATGCATTATGGGCAGACAGACTTACAACTAAGAAATCAATTGGGACTAGTCCATATGAATTAGTTTATGGTATTGAGGCAAGATTCCCATCATCTTTAGGAATTCCTGTTATGAAGTTACTTCAGAAGGCTCAAGTGGAACCAAATGATATTCAGAGAAGAATTAACCAAACAATTCACTTGCAGCAAACCAGAGAAGAAGTGTATCAACGATCCCAAGTCTTGCAGGAAAAGTTAAAGAAAATGTTTGATAAAAGGACTAA
Source organism: Pinus albicaulis (assembly GCA_034641835.2). Classification (NCBI taxonomy): domain Eukaryota; kingdom Viridiplantae; phylum Streptophyta; class Pinopsida; order Pinales; family Pinaceae; genus Pinus; species Pinus albicaulis. The sequence goes on along the minus strand of CM076571.1, from coordinate 83,694,474 downwards.
AGCAGAAGATTTTCAACTAGGTGATAAAGTCCTAAGATGGGATTCTAGAAGAGAAGAAAAAGGAAAACATGGGAAATTTGATTTCTTATGGAAAGGGACTCATATCATTCATGCCTTGCATGGAAACAACACATACTTTTTGAAGAATTTGGACAATTCAGAAGCTGAGGAAGGACCAGTCAATGGTTGAATGCTGAAGCATTATTTTGATCCTATTTACTAGGATGTTATGATTTTTCTAACTTGTACATAATATATCCTTTTTTTAATGCAGTTTTGATTGGATGGTGACTTCTTGGAGTTGAAGCCCGAAGCGAAGGCCCTAAGCTTCAAAAGTTCCACTATCATATATATAATAAAGCTACCAAAAGAAGGAGATTACATGGTTTAGTTTGAAGACATTTTGAGGCAACTGACCTGCTGTTCTTGACTTTTCACAAGGAAAAGCCATCCCCAAGTGGAGCCAGTGTTAGACTCCTATACCAATAGGTGTCATTTTTCATGATTGTCTTGATTGAACTATGAAATATGTTCAAACCTTCTTCTTGAGCAAAGGTGTTCCATATTCTTGAAAAACCAAAAAATCAAAAAATTTAAAAAATGTAAAGAGGGTATACCCTAAAAGAAAAATCAAAGGGTAAGAAAAATAAATTGGTCAAGAAAATGAAAGAAATGAACCCCAAGCAAAAAATAGACCAAGGAAAGTGTGCAAATCAAAATGCCACTACTATTTCATTTTTGTAAATAAGTAATTGTATGCAGCTTGTTAAAATTTGCCACAATTTATGAAGAGTCAAACTGTTTAAACTTGACTCATTCATGTTTCAATTTCATGTTGTAAGATAGAGAATAAATATCTGACCAAACAGTTTAATCTTGGCAGATAAGTAGATACGTAGAGTTAATAAAAGGTGCTCAACAGTTTAATCTGAGCCCTGGGATGTAATAAGGGTAGAATTAGATAGATTTTCCTTGTAAAAGAAAAGAAGATTGATAAGGGTTTGCAAGTCTAAATGCACCCTAATAAAGAAGAGAAAATGGTAGTATAAAGTAGATAGGGTAGGTAGATGGTGTTGCAAAGTTTCATGTGATGAATGATGGTGCTAAATGTGTTTAATCCTTTATTTTCATCACAAATACTCAAGCAAGAAATGCACTGGAAAATTCAAAGAAAGCAAAGTCAAAATCATTAACTTCCCACTTCACTTTTTCCCTAAAAAGTTTTACTAATTTCCTCAAAGTGCAAAGGTATTTGAAGATTAAAGGGGCTCAAGGCATTTCCTTGACTTTTGGAGGGACTGGACCCTCGGCCTAATGATCAAAAAGACCTGAGTACTTGAAGATATTCACCATTATAATCATTCACCTTTAATCTTTTCCTAAGTAAAATCCAATTTTACTTAGGAAAACCATGCCATATTTCATAAAATCCCCTCAAAATTACTTGCTATTCTATGTTTAAGTGTTGAAATTTAGATGATGTGATTTACTCCAGAAATCTTCACTTTCTTAGTTATAGTTAAGAATTTTGAGTTTACCTTGTCCTTTGTCATATTAACCTCTAATTTACTTATTAAATCCCTAGTGAAAATACCTTATCCTAAGTATATAACTCCTTTTACATAAATATAAAAAAAAAACCCATCTTATTATAAAGTTTAACCAAAGTATTTATTTCCCAATTAATTATTAAAAACCCACATTATGTGTCCTTTGGTTAAATATATCATTATATAATAGTCCTGCCCCTTATGGTAATTTAATTGATTTAATTTATTACCATATAATAAGAAATATCGAAAAAACATTTAAACATATAATTTTATATGTTTGAAAGAAAAATGAATAATGCCGAAGTTTTAATTTAAACTAAAAACTTCGAAAAACCCCCATGCCCTCGTGGCCCATTCACCTGGCATTTTAAAAATCCCACTCGACACTTTAACCATAGTCGCAACCCTGTCGCAACCCCAGTTTTCATATAACCATGGGATTAATTAATTAACTGGATTAATTAATAACCAACTTTCCGCCTATCAAAGCACCCCTGGGATGATTAGTTAAACACTAATTACATCGGGCCCCTAGGTTAACTTTCCCGTCACCTTCCCGTCTTGATAACCGTCGGATCATCTGCCTGCAGATCAACGCTCCACAGCGATTCCGCTAGCCGTCCCTCGACAGAAATTTAACACGCGGGGGAACGGTGGTTTTGAAACCATCCTCCGACCACGTGTCACTTCCCCAATGGAATCGCTGCCCTCGTGTTTAATACCACCATTGCCCATAAGTGGTGCGGGAATTACCGCTTACCGCCCGACCCCTGCCACATGTCATCCCGTACTTCAAATGACGTCATTCCTCGAAAAAATAAAAATCCCTTTTGACTTTGGAAATAAAACAAAATTCGTGTTTTTTCAGTCATTTTCATTGCTGAAAGTGACTGCGCCTCCCGCTGCAAAATTCAAATTTCCACTGAAATCTACTGTTCTATCCGATTTCGCTCCAGATTTCCGCCGGACCAGCGTTCGAGCATCCTCTTGCCACCGCCTGATACCTGTTAAAACTCAGTTTGCCTCCAAGAATAGGTACTTATTCTATTACGCTCCGAACTTCAAAAGAAACTCTGTTTTCCTTGTTTTCCACTGGATTAGTGATTAAATCTTATCGCTAAGATCATTCCCTGAGGTTTAAAACTGTGAATTCTTCCCCCAAACCTGCAATTGTGCCAATTTCCCTCATTAAAATTGAAATCGTGCCTGGTCTGTGAAGAAAACCCAGAAACTTCCATTTTGAATACACAAGAACCAAAATGGAAGCTCCGGCAGCTCTGAATGTAACCCCATTGAATGCCCCCCACAGAGAATTAGAATATTTGCCCTTAGTGGATAAATACTTTCAAATTAAAGACTTAGTGTTTGATGAAAGCCCCCTTCTGAGTTATTGTCGCTGCAGAGACGATTATTCGAAGGGATTGGATGTCATTGGGTTGTGGGAATCCAATTTCCTGAGATATCTCATCCCCTCAGTCATTATTTTCCCAGAAATTATCCACTATTTCCATTCTAACTATGATCCAACTCAAAGAGCAGTAATGTCCCTTGACCAGAGTGTTCTTTTCCCTATCACTCCTCAGGCTATCAATAAAATGCTTCATTTTGAACCTGATCAAGAGCTTGATCCCTTGTCCATGGAAGAACTGATTGAAAAGTCTAATCAATTGACCCCAGAAAAGTTGAAGTGCATTTGCCAGAATTTTATGTTGCCTGAACATCAACCTAGGGGCCCTCCTCCCTATGGTTTTTATTATTTCACTAAGTTGGGAAGGCTCATCCTAAATATGATATCTTTTGTCTTGGGTTTCAATACCAGTGAATATGTTGATGAAATAACCCTGGTTTTGCTGTCTATCTTTACTCCTGGGCAACCTCCTGCAGTAAAATATGACTTTGCCTCTTTCATAGCTAATAAAATCCACGACCAGTTCATGAGGCTAGATGATGAGAAAGTGTTTAAATATTCATCAGTTATTTATCATCTCATCATTTACTATCAATCAGAGAAGTTTCCTTTTCCTGTTAAAAAGCTCGATGCAAAGGGAAACCCTAGATTAGTCATATTTTGGTCTGCCATAACCCACTCTTCCTATGAATCTCCCTATTCTTATGCTGAGTTCATCGATCTTTTTGTATATCCTGAAACTACCTTGTTGACAGGAATTCATCCTCCAAGGCTCAGTAATGAAATCAAGAAGACTTTGCAACTTTCAAGGACATATAAAGTTGGAGATTGGTATTTATATCAAAACCATTCAGTCATCAGAATCTATGGATGTGAATTGCATCCATTCAAGTTGCCAAAATATGTGCCCATGAGACTGTTTGCCTTGGAATATTTCAGGCAAATGAATAATTCAGATATGATTCATTTTTGTAGTGTGAAAAAGAAAGCCCAACTCAGGATCAAAAGTCAATTAGGTCCCTTCATATGCAACTCTAGGGAGGCTGAGCGAGAAGCAGAAGATATACTACAAAACCGTTGCAAGTTCCAAAGAAGTTTTCGTTGGGTTCCTTATGATCCATTTGGTTTTATCTGTGATAAAAGAATAAAGAACAAATCATCCTCATACTTTCACAACAGGATTCTTGAAATAGAACAATATGCTAATCGAGATGAATGGGTGGAAGAAACACTAGTTGAGGAAGAAAGTGAAGAAGACAAAATAAACAAAATTATGAAAGACCTTGAGAAAAACTTTGACTTAGAATCTTTTGCACAAGTGCAGGTACCTCACATTGGCACTTCTTGAGCAGGAAATCTACAGCAGGGATTACAGGAAGGCAGTTCATCAATTGCAGCAGAGTCAAAAGGCAAAGGAAAGGAACCTGAAATACAGGTCATTGAAACTTTTATCATGGCAGAGAAACCTCAAACCTCCAGAGCACCAGATCAATCACAAGTTTCTCCCACTCAGGTAAATCATCCTGAAGTTTCAGAATTACAAACTCCATCCAATATGGAAATAGGAAAGAAAAGGCAGGTTCCAGATACTACTCCTCCCAAAGAAACCTCAGAGCTACATCAAGCTAAAAAGCAGAAACTCAATCCACTCCCGGAAGTGGAAGTTATAGATGAGATGTTTGATGATGATAGAGAAGATAGTCAACTAACTGGTTCTGTTAGTATGACACACACAGATCAGAAAGGAAAAGCATTGCAAAAGCAATTGAGTACTGAAGTATCTTCTTTTAAGCCACCAAAAACAGATACAGGTGATATAAAAAGAACTTTCATTAATATAAAGGCAAAGAATGAACCATTGAGAATGAAGGTATATGATCAATATCTGAAAATGGCTCCACATAATCAGGAAAGGTTAATGTCAGCATTTGACATTCAACAAGGCAAAATGATGATGAGTCATTTTAAATCCAAGGTGCCCAAACCCATGACAGCAGCTGATTATATTAGGACCAATTTTGAGGTCCTGGCTAAAGACATTCATCCCTTGGACCAGATAGAGCTGCATAAACAAACTGGGGAAATGGTGTATTCCACTCTTACTGATAAGGCCATGGCAGCCCTAAAGCTGCAAGATTCTTTAAATAACACAAACACCCAATTGCAAATTGAGAAGGCCTCTTCTCAGGCCAAAGATAACAGAATAAAGTCTCTGGAATACATAATCGTCAGCTTGGGTCACAACCCCAAAGATATCAAAAGTATTGAAGCACTAATTAAAAAGAAATATGATGATATTGCTGCACTAAGAAAGCAGCTGAAATTGCTAGCCTCAAGGCATCCCCAGACTCAAGAAGTCTTGAAGGAAAATTCACAGGAAGAAGTGATGGAGTTTCTCTTGAAAATGACTGAGCAACTGAGTGAAACAGAGAAAGAATTGGAACAAGCTTTACAACAAAAGGAATCTATCATGCATGCATCCATCACAGAGGCTACTACAACTACAGGTACTACAACAGCAGATCAACAAACAGAGCCAGCGCAGGTAATCACTTCTGGTTTGAGTTATGATGAATTGGTAAAACAAATGGAAAGTTTAAAACTCAGAGTCACAGAACTTCAAACCACAAAATTGCAGTTAGAAAATTTGCAGCAGAAATATGATACGTCTAAAAGGACCGTTACTGATAATACCAGGGAAATTAAAAGGTTGGAAAGATTGGTTAAGGCTTTAGAAAAAGATCTTTCATTAGAGAAGCCTTTGAGGGAAATAAATGAAATTCTTTGGGATAATATAATTGAGTTAATAAAAAGTATTTTGCCCTCTGTTCAAGAAATTTTTGAACAAAATGACTTGATTAAAGTAGCTCAGGAAGAAATAAACAGAACAAGAAATGAATTAAGGAACATACCTGAACAAGCCAATCAACTTATACAGTTTTTGAACACCCAGACTAAGCAACAGCTTGCAGAATTAGGAATTGAGGACAGGACAGGCACTATTTTGGAGATAAAATAAGTTTTCACCAAAAGAACTTTTATGTAGAATTTGGAAAGGAAGTGCTCAGATATTCTGGAAGAAATTAATACTTTCAAAGGAATATTTCAGGTTTTATTGGACAATGGGTTACCCAGTCCTATGCTCTCAGTGGACCAGATAATGGACCTGGAAACGTATGTTAAGAAAATAGATATCCATGCTCATAATACAACTGCTCATTCTATCAGTTTTTCAGAAGCAACGTTGCCAATAGGGAGAAATATCTATGACAGGTTGAAGAATTTATTTCATCTTGAACATGAAATAAAGTATTTGTTCCCTAATCAGCCCACTTTTTACAAACTCACAGAGGCCGATGAAACATTGAGAAAACTTAAAAGAACCATAATAGCAGAAGATCAATGGTGGGATCACTTATTGGAAATTTTATAAAATTTATCTTCAGGTTGAGAATTTTATCTTTTTACTATCATGTAAAGGATAAAAAATGAATACATGTTAAAGAGTATCAGTTGGGCAGTTGAAAGAGTGTCATTAGAAATGAAGAGTATCAGGCAAGCTAAAGAATTACTCAAGGGATAGCATCGAGCCCTATTATAGCACCTGCCTCCAGCACATCATCAAAAGGAGGAAACAACACACCAGCAATTACTTTTTGTCCTATTTACGAGACCATTTGTCTCCTTTTTATTGTAACTTACTCATTAGTCACCCTAGATTATTGGCTAGGTTAGTGTGAGATTTTTTTCAATCATTTTTTGTATAAATAAACCCTCAAAGAGAGTGTTGAGGGTGGATTCTATTACTTTGCTGTGACATTGAAGTTTTTGGAATAAAAGCGTTTTGGAGAAATTTATTTGTGGCTTACTGGATGACAATTTGAAGCTCAGGACTTTTTGCAGGATTCATGTGTCGGACTACAGTTCAATAAGTCTTTCTATCCTATGTCTTAAGTTTTATATCCGTTTATAATATCATTGTGTCCATTTCTGAATAGTTAACATAAAGGATTGAATCAGAATTTACTTAATTGTACTCTGATTTCAGATGTGATTGTTCTTAATGTTTTCCTCTAAATTGGTTATAAGCATGAATTCTTAAATGCTCTTGCTTTGCTAATTTAAACATTGTTGATTACTATAATAAATAATTCTTCATTGCTCTTTGTTTGTAGTCATCTCATTTCTTTCTTTTGAACATGGTGAAATATTCTTAGCTGCCTTTCATCCCTTCAAAATCATCCTATCCACTTTAAATTTTAAGGATTGTTCTCTGTCTAGCTATCTTGCCCTGTAAAGCCATCTTGTGTGTAGAATAGAAATCCAGTAAAGCCATCCTTTGACTCCATAGCCCAATGGACTGAAAACTTTCAACCTTGCCCTTAGTTTGTGGATTCCACCATTTTCAAACAAATTCTTGGACTTATAACTAGCCTAAAACCTTCTAAGAACAAAGATAAATCATAAAGAGAGAGCCCTCTCTGGATGCAGATTGGCTAGATTCTGCATCTTAAGGTTGGTTTGTGGTTACCTCGGGTATACTTTCCTTTTCCACAAGTTCAAGGAAAACCTGAGTGATAACAGGATCATTGGTCAGTTTGTAGATGTCGGGGATGTCCAAAGCCGCTAGAAATGGAAATTGTGTGTTTTCCCCCAGATCTAGCCAAGGAAGTATTGGCTGACCATTCGGACCGTAGGGTCCGCCCATCAATGTGTTACCAATAAGACAAGTAGGACTTTATTGATAAAATTTCCCCGTGGGTGGGGGTGTAGGGGTGTATGGTTGTTGTTCGTAGGGTATGTTGTAATGAGGGGCGAACTGTTGGTTTCCCCCTGTGCAAAAGTTACCTCCTTGCCCAAATTGACTTTGGGGTTGGTTTGCTCGCATGGATGTGATAGAGTTAGCCAAAGGCATACTGCTATTTACATAGTTAAGCATCGGCATAGACCCTACACCGGATGTTTTACCACTCAAAGGAAAAACAAAAATAGGTTGTCTTTCTTGTCCTAATGACTCTAGGGGTACCAAAGTGCCCCCTAGCATATATGTGTTGGTGACACTATCCTTTAGCATGGCTGCTAAGGCGTTTGAACTCAGCAAAGGGTTCCAACCGAAAGGGTTGCTAAAAGGAACAGAAGTAGCTCGGCTAGTGGGAGAAGAAACCATGGGTCCCGACGCAGTCATAATAGGAGCAAATATTGAAGGGTTCGAAGGTTCGCTGACAGTTGTGGTGACCGGATTATTGGGACTAAGTATAGCCTAGCTACTAGGGTTGCCAATCATTAGCGTAGAACTGACAATCGGCGAGGAATATGGTGGTGGACCAGAGTTGGCTACCATCTGCATCGACCCCATGGGTGTCGGTTGTGAAACAGATGTTTTTGCAGTCGAAGACATATCTTGGCCTGGTGTAACCTGAAATAAAACTAGCCCTGACGAGTCACTGAGAGGAGGATTGTAAGGAGGTATGAATCCTTCCATAAAAGGATCCTCTAGAAACTCCGTATGATACGGGGCTATGTAAAAATCAGGGGTTGTCACTGGAGACTGCTCTTTCGAATAAGGCACTTGCTCACCGATACTCGACTCCTCCTCCGGTGTCAACGGAGGGAGACCTTGTTGTCGTCGAGATAGATGGCGAGGGTTGAAGGATGCCATGGTGACCTATTTACTTTTATCAAATTTTAATTATTTGTGATGTATTATAAAGTCTCAGTGATAGTAACCACATACCTAAAAAAGAAAAAATAAAAAAATGACTTCTAAAATCAATTAACAAGTAGCTAGAACAGGGTGGCCCCGTCTGAATACTACCATTTTCTGGAGATGAAACCCAAAATCACAATAGCATACAGAGAGGGTTGGTCGTAAATACAGTTGTGGTTACTCTAGAGCTTCTCCTGAACCTTAGACAATAGGTGTAAGCACTCTCGTGAAGACGACTACCCTCCCAAAGACCGAAGACAGAGTAGGTCCATCTTTTTTAGGTACCAGGGCAGCCCGCCCCAGTCACCTCGTGTAAGTCCCTAAAAAGTCTAGCAACTAAAGATACTTCAAATCACAGACACCATCAGGGGGGTCACAGTCATAGACAACATGCTATATTGGAAGAACACCTAGATCCGCAATATAGTTTCGACATCCCTGAAGGGAAACCCAATATATAGCATGCCCACTAAATGCACTTGAAGGTGGGCTACTTTCTCATGAACCCAGGTGTTGTGTCATGCTTAACTCCAGTGGTAGTGGAGTGGTCCCGATAATATGAGTGTAGTAGGATTTCACAATTTAATGACTCTAGTTTCAAGTTTTGAGATCTTAAGTGATTTTCTCACTTTTCCTACCCCAAGATCCTAGCCTGAACTACTGTTGGTGTGAGCTCAGAAAAATTCATATGATTAATTTTATTATCACTTGATTCTTAGTGTACTTGATTATTAGTCTAGCGGAGAGGAAGTGGACGTATGAAATGTGATGAAACTCTGACTCAAAAACCATGCAGAAACATTCTCTAAATATTCAATTCAATGAATACTTTATTCTATAGGGAGAGATTATTTCAACATCCGTGCACCAAACATTCAAATAACACAGTTCAACTTTAAAGATTCAAAAATCTATCTATCTTCTCTTAACAGCTTTTTAACCAAAAAAATTCAGAATTAATTCAGCTAAGTTCAGAAAACTTAAAAAAAAAAATTCTTCTTCAAAAAGTAGATGCTACTAACATTAAATTTTTAAACAAGAACTAAAGACAAAAATGCTAACTGGTAATCAAGCACAGGGATCCAGCAAAAGAAGCTAATCTAGTAGCCAATAACTCGACAACCAAAGGGAAACACAACAGGGGTGTAAACAGATGATTTTTGGCTAGGTAACACTGGCAAACAGAGGCTATAGAGAATTAATATTGAAACTAACGCATTGTATCTGAGCATAAGAAGTGTTATAATGCAGTGAAACACTCTCAGAGGGAGCGTTATTCAAGTTAAAGTTGTACAGATGGCTAAGAAGGGTCTAATATGGACTCTGTGAGCTTTTTAGATGATTAATAAGCATATAAACTGGTCGGAAGGATATGTGAATAGAGGAAAAGAGGTAAATTCATAGGAACAACCTAGAAACATAGGGTTTACTCCCCAGCGGAGTCACCATTTCTGCTATAGGGTAATATGCTTGGGTGGTGGTTATTGGGTATCCCTCTAAGGTTTTTCCGGTGCCCGAGGCAGACTGTAAGATTAGCTGTAAAGTTCCAAAGGTACTCCATGCATGTTCATACTAATATATAATTGACAAAGAAAGATTTAGAATGATTACCTCTTTGTGGACGTCAGATCCTATGGTGAAGACCAAGCAGTGGAGTAGAAGTCCTTCACTGGCTCCAAATCCAGATCCTGCAACCAATCAAAGCACCCGTGTAATATTCACAACAGTATAGCTTTCTATCAATTAAACTAGTATATAACAAACATTAAACAATTCATATATAAGCCACTCATATCATGCTACATAGACAATTGAACAAAAATTGTGATACTCATGCATCGAATAGACAAAACAGATACGGTTCTATTGATTTATGAAAAGGAGTATTACAACCATCAGTTGCACCAAGCCCTCCTCAATATTCCAATTCCTCTCTCTCTTTCTTTATCTCTGAGTGTGATGATGCTCAAGGAAGAAAGACCTCAATGAAATTCGTCGATCTTCAAGCCTCACACTACAACAATGAAATTATTCTCCACATATAATCAAACCTTCGACCTTAGACCAATAGCCCATAGCTCCAATTTATAGGAGATGGAGAGGACAAACCTTGCCAACTCTTTCAACCAGTTCAAATCAAGAAATATCGAGATGTTTCCTCACTTTTCTTTTCTTTTTCCTTCCAAAGGAGTCTAGTTGTGTTTGGCAAGGCCTAATGAAAGGTTTGTGCCATTTGGTTTCTATTTTTAACTTACTCTTTCTGAGACAAAGTTGGAAATGCTAGTCAATTTTCCACAAGATATTTTCCTTTTCACATTTAAACACGGATAATGTTGCCCCTTGGGCAAGACAGAGCGTTACCCTAGGCATTAATGCTCCCTTTGCATGGCTCAGGTGTGTTATAACTCTATCTAGCTGTTTTTGGGGTGCCTTATCTTGGAAAAAATGGGTATTGTCTAGGTCATTTTCTTCCTTCCATGTTACTTTCTCCTCTAAGATGATGAGGAGGTCATTTTTCCTGTAACAATACCCACCTGACACATTGGTTGGACTAAATTGGGGTTGGGTGGTTCTAAGTTCAAACCCCGACTTGGCACCTTTTGGTTGGCATGTAATATTTTTGTTATTGACTGTTGGTGTGTTATCAAATGGTTGGAGGTTAATGTTTTTAATGTCAGAAATTAGTATTTTACCTTTGGGATATGTTGTATATATACTGTGGTTTTTTATGTTGGGTCGCCGCATCGAGCGGGCCGGCGTGGGTTCAAAACCCACCAACCCATTCAATTGGTACCATCTATGGTTGGGTCATGGCTCATGGGGTGAGGTCCCAGGTTTCCCGTGGGCCCTGAACCTGATTGTCTTATATGATATGTATTTGTTGGGGGGTGGTGGTGTTTGACCACCTACCACCCTGTTTTTAATATAATGTTTATATAATGATGTTGGGGGTGCCGGGGGTAGCAGCCTGCCACCCCTATTTTTTTAATTTTTTTATAGTTTTTTTTAAGTAATTAGTTTTTGAAAATCTATCAGAAAAGAAGGGTTCATAGAAAAATTAAAGAGGTGACAATTTTTCCCATCATGGTGGCTGGATTCCATGCACTGGGACTCGATCAATTTGTTGCCTCATTAAGCCTTCTACTTGGCCAATTTTGACCATAAACTTTACCTTGAATAACTCTACCATAAAATCTTGTATTTTAGCACCGTTCACACTGTTAAAATCAAGGAGACAAGAAATATGATCATGTTATGATTTTTCTTCCATCTAGCCACTTTGAATTTTGAGCTATTCTGAGTCCTCTTTGACTTATGAGCATCTCCAGAGCCACCTAGATCAAGGAATGGTGGGAAAACTACTGTGAGAAAAATTAAAAGCGGGAACCCTCACTGTTCTCCTATGTACCCACTTGGAATTATTTCTGAGACGCCATCAAGGAACGATATTACCCTTTTGGTAGCTATGAAGACAAATACATAAAGTGGACCACGCTGCGGCAGGGAAGGGACGAAGATGTGCCAGATATCACAAATGGTTTTCATGCCCTTCACATGACGTTGGTATCAAGGATTCCAAGAGGGATTCGGTACTCAACTATCATTGTTGTTGGCTTAAGTACATCCAGGATTAAATGGAGTTCTTGGACATTTCCTCACTCGATGTCGCCTATTGATATGTTTTCAAGATCAAGCATAAGTTTAAACAGAAGAAGCAGGACTTTGGATCTACAAATCTGAAGCAAGGAAAAGGTGCCACAAAACCATAGAACAAAGGACAAAGCTAAGGTGAGGTGACCCAAGACAACCCATCGAAGCTGCAAGCAAAGAACAACACCACAAAGAAAAGGAAGGACACATGAAAGTGGTTTGAGTTCCATAACATCTCCACTCACAACATGAGTGAGTGTTGAGCCAAATACTCACTGGTGGCCGAGCTGAAGTCTTTTGAAGCAAATGCATGCTCCGACTCTAATTCATAACCTGATAAGGGGAATGAAAAAGGGTATCATATTATTGGTTCGGAGACCAGTGCCACCGTTTCCACCACAAATATCGAGAAGGATGAGCCCGATGATCCAGATGAGGGGGAGCACCTCTTCCACTCATATATGTGGGTGAAGGGTTCTCTTTTGCAGTTCATTGTTGACAGTGGGAGCCAAAATAACCTCATTTCAGCAGATGTTATGAAGCGGATATGCCTACTGACCATAGTGCACCCACATTCGTACACAATCGAGTTGCTTTACTAAGGATAAGATCTTCAAATAAGCCAACATGTCACCTCCCTTACAACATCAAGCCCTTCACAGATGAGGTAATGTGTGATGTTTCTCCTCTCAAAGTTTGTGATGTATTATTAGGCCAACCATACATGTGGAAGTGACATGTTATATATGAATCTGGGCATCATACTGTAATTATTACTATGGGAAATAAGTTGTACATGATACTAGAGGTATTAGCGCCTGTTGCCATCTCTCTATCAATGTGAAGCAATGTCGTAATATCATTTCCCATACCGGAAAATTGGTTTTCCTTATGATTTTCCCTCAAGGCTAGATGAATATTTTTTCCATGACCTCAAGACAGGGCTCTTCTACACCGTAGAAATAGATGGACAAGGTCGTGAAGGAGTAGAAGGACATTTTCACCTCTCCCGTAGGGGTGCTTCTACACTATCAGGTCAAGCACTCAATCAATATAATCCAAGGCGCACCTATACCGAATGGACCTATCTATCGATGTTCTGTTCTAGAGAATGATGATATCAAGAGGTAGATTTAGGATCTGCTATATAAAGGGAAAATTTGTCCAAGTTCATCACCCTGTGGGATCTGGATCGTGTTGGTACAAAAGAAGGACGGGACCTGGAGACTTTTTTTTGACTATCGGGTGTTGAACATGATTATTGTCTAGAATATGTATCTGACTCCACAAATTGATGACCTACTAGACAAAATCAAAGGGGCCAAATATTTTAGCAATATTGACCTGAATTTTGGTTATTACCAGGTACAAATAGAACCCTCTGATGTGTGTAAGACTGCCTTCAAATCCGAGGGAATTTTTGAATGGTTGATCATGCCCTTCGGGTTGACGAATTCCCCCAAAACCTTCATGAGGTTGATAGATGATATCTTGCAACCTTTCACCAACTCATTTGTGGCGGTGTATTTGGATGAAATCCTGGTCTTCAGCCATATTTGGGAAGAGCACCTCCACCACATTTGACTGGTCCTCCAAACACTGCGGCAACACAAGTTGTGTGCCAATTTGGAGAAATGCACTTTTGGTATGAACTGGGTTGAATATATGGGGTACATCATTGATGACCAGGGTATGCATGTGGAACCATCCAAGATACAAGTCATTTAGGATTGGCCAGCCCCAACCACTCTAATAGAGCTTCACAGCTTCCTCGATCTTGCCAGCTTCTACTGCAGGTTTGTGTTGGGATTCTCTCATATCACTTGGCCTTTGATTCAAGTCACCAAGGTAGTGGCAAAATAAACTTTATTTTGGTATGAATCTGAACAAAATCAATTATCTGAGTTGAAGCATCGAATCTGCTTTGCACTAGTGCCCACATTACCAGACCTGTAACAACCATTTAAGATCGAGACAGATGCCTCTTACTATGCTATTCATGTAGTTATTACTCAGGAAGGGCATCCAGTGGCATATCAGAGTGAGACACCTATGAAAAAGAGATGTATTCCATTGTGAATACCCACCTACAATGGAAGCATTACATTCTAGGGAAGGAAACGATCATCCACACAAACCGCCAAACCCTGCAGTTCATACATACATAAGGGAAGTTGCAGAATTATTTCCATGAGAAATGGTCCACATACCTGCAATAGTTCCATCTAAACATTAAGTAAAAGAAGGGAAGCATCCATTCTGTTGCATACTACCTCAATCGACTTCTAGTCGTGGCGTTGACCATTTGCTCGACTCTTGCAGGCATGTGACTTCGAGGTGGTCGACTCTTTACAAAATTGATCCAGAATTCAGAAACACATACTATATGCTCTTGGAGGGAAAACAAGATCCAAATTATCACCTCCAATATGAATTTTTATGCCACCTAGGACACCTATGTGTTCCTTCAAGCGAGCGTGCCAAGATGTTTTGGAAACCGCACTACAGTCAGGTCACCGGACATTTTAGGGTAGAGAAAATAGTGGCAATACGTTAGAAGTATTTTTATTAGCCTAATCTTTGATAACATGTTGGGAAGTACATCAGATCATGCACTGCCTACAACATTTTCAAACTGATCATTAATAAGCAAGGCCTATATACTCCTCTTCCTACTCCTAGCCTACCTTGGGAATCCATCTCCATTGATTACATGTCGAGCCTTCCTTCTAATAAGCATGGAAATGAATATGTTTTTGTTGTCATCAGTAGATTCTCTAAGATATCCATTATGGTGGCTTGCAAGAAGAGTATCACAGAAAAATCCACTGCTAAAATCTTCTTTAAACAAGTGTGGGTGAACTTTGGGGATCCCATATTCCATTATCTCAGATTGGGACAATAGGTTCCTAATTAAAATTTTATCAATTCCCTGGTTGATGGTGGATACCAAGCTCACTACGTACATGAATTTCAACCCCTAAAATGATGGCCAAAGAGACGTCGTCAACGGGATAATCGTGCACATTTTGTGCGTGTACAAATAGAATCATCCTCACACATGGGATGAAAGCCTTCCCTATGTCCAGCACAGCTCCAACCGAGCTCTCCATAGCTCAACAGGCCATAACCCATTTCAAGTGGGATTGGGATTCCAACAACTATGCACCATTGATGTAGCCATACCATTTTCAGCTATTCAGGAAGATTCAACTCAAGTCCAATCTGAAGCTGACAGGGCAAACAGATTCATTGATCGAATTCATCATGTCCTCTAGCAGGTCCATGACATATTGGACATATCCAATGCTAATTACAAGCAATTACATGATCAACATCGGGTGCCACACAAGTTCCAAGTAGGTGACAAATTTTGGCTTCATTTAAATAAGAAACGCCTCGTTGTACCCCACCGAAAGCTTCCCCTACTCCAGTATGGTCCATACACCATCACAAAAGTTGTAGGAGAAAATTTCTTTGAGCTCATCATTCCACCATTCCTTGGTCTACACCCAGTGAGTCAATGCGGATCTCCTCCCGCCATAATTTCCACCATTACTGGACATGTCTGACATTGCAGAACACCTCACACCCATGAATTTAAACTCAAAATGGATGGAACATGCCACAAATGATTGGATAATTTACACATAGATAAAGAACACCCACCAACAAAGGATCCATCCATATTGAGTTGTCAAAGCAGGCCAACTCCTTCACCATGAAAAGTGGTTAACCAGGGACCAAGTTCAACAAGAATTTCCTCACTCATGGAGGATCTGCACACAATGGTGACCATTTCTTCGTAAGGGGGGAGGAATTATTTAGGTGGATATTGGTGGCCACTTTCCTATTCCACCAAGACCCCCAATCATTTTCATTAGTTTCCCTATTTATAGTATCATTTACTATTTTTAGCAATTTTTCGGGTCCTGGACTTCTGGAGCAGTTTTGACCCCCTAAATAACGTTTTTTTGTCATTATTATAAGTATGGGCCTATGGAAAATCATGTAATACTTGTAGATATATTTTCCAAAAAGGTATCGTATGCACCAAAAGGAGATAATATGACCAAGTTACGACCATGAGAATTTGGCTGCCCAACTAACCTGAACGGGGCCCACAAACTCTTGGTGTTCCATCTCTTGGGGTTAGGATTTTGGATGTTTAGGGTTTTTCCTTGTTGATTAATAATAAAAATTCCCTTGAGCCTCATTGTAAAAAATTTCAGAGGCATGTGGCCGCCACATATCTTCTCAGAGATAACCTACCATCGCCCAAGATAGTTTATTTCCATTCTATATGTAAGCATATTTCAGTTCTTTGATATTAATGAAATGAATTTTTATTTTTTCTGCACTTCTGTGTTTATGTTTACATATGTATTCTATTGAATTCCTACATAAGTTTTGATCAGTGGTATCATAGTGGTTTTCTCTTTCTCATTTTTTCTTTGCATGTCCTGAACAAGGTCAGGGTATAAGGAGTTAGGTATCGATCGGGTTAAACCTTTGTAATATTAGCCTCACAAAACCCCACGACCTCCCATGGAAAAAGAAAATAAAGACAAGGGAGAAGGATATCCTTTCAAAATATTGCTTGAGGAGGCCCTCAAGCAACATAGGAATGCGATGATGGATAACTTTTCCCAGATCCTTTGACAACTACCCACAAACGACGCATCTTCATCTGCAAGCCATTTTGGAGGCGCCACGACTTTTAAGGTACAATTTAACTTTGAAATCCCCATATTTGAAGGTCAAATATATGGGGATGTCATAGATAAATGGTTAAATATTTTGGAAGCATATTTTTCAATTCATGGTTTTTTCAACTAAGAAAATATTATTTTTTCACTCCTGCCAAAGCCGCCCCCCATGTCAAGGATTGGTGGGAAACCTACCGTGAGAAAAAGGAAAAGGGGGAATCCTCACTGATATTAGCCACACCCACTTGGAATTATTTCTGAGATGACATCAAGGAACAATATTACCCTATCAATAGCTATGAATACAAATACATAAAGTGGACCATGATGTAGCAGGGAAGGGAGAAAGATGTGACGAAGTTCGTAAATGGTTTTCATGCCCTTCGCACGAAGTTGGGTATCAAGTATTCCGAATAGAATTTGGTACTCAAGTACCACGATTTTTTGCATAATTACATATAAGAAAAAATGGAGTTCATGGACATCTCCTCACTCGATGCCCTCTATCGATATGTTTTTAAGATCAAGCAGAAATTTAAATAGAATAAGTGGGACTTTGGATCTGTGAATCTAAAGAAAGAGAAAGGTGCTCCCAAATGGCAGAACAAAGGACAAATCCAAGGAGGGGAAACCTAGGAAAACCCATCAAAGCCACAGGAAAAGAACAATACCACGAAGACAAAGAGGGACATGGGAAAGTGGTGTGAGTTCCATAAGAGCTCCACTCACAACATGAGTACGCGTTGAGCCAAACAGTCACTGGTAGATGAGTTGAAGGCTTCTAAATCAAATGCATTATCCCACTTTGAGTCAAAACCTGATAAGGGGAATGAAAACGAGAAGCAGATTATTGATGCAGATCCTAATGCCACTTTTTCCACCACCAAGATCCAAAAGGATGAGCCCAAAGATCCGGAGGAGGGGGAGTGTATTTTCCACTCAAAGTTGTGGGTGAAGGGTTCTCTGTTACAGTGCATTCTCGACAGTGGAAGACAAAAGAACTTCATTTCAGTAGAGTTTTTCAAGAAGCTAGGCCTACCGATCACAACACACCCACAATTCTACACCATCGAGTGGCTTCACCAAGGATGAGATCTCCACGTCAGCCAACTATGTCACCTCCCCTACAACATCAAGCCCTTCACAAATGAGGTATTGTGTGAAGTTTCTCCTCTCAAATTTTGTGATGTATTAATAGGCCAACCATACTTGTGGAAGCGACATGATGTGTATGAATCTACGCCTCGCACAAGATACCGAAGGTAGCACCACCTACCACCATCTCTCTAATCACTGCGAGGAAAAGGAGTCAGATCATTTCCCAAACTGGTAAATTTGTTTTCCTTATAATTTTCCCTCAAGTCCAGAAGAAGATTATGGCCACGGTCTCTAGACATGGTTCCTTTGCACGATAGTAATAAATGAAAAAGTTCGTGGAGGAGTATAAGGAAATTTTCACCTCTCTTGCAGGGGTACCTCTAACTCTCAGGTCAGGCACTCCATCGATCTAACCTTGGATGCATCGCTACCCAATGGACCAATCTGTCGATGTTATATTCTTGATAATGATGAGATCAAGAGGCAGATTCAAGAGTTGTTGTAGAAATGGAACATTAGGCCAAGTTCATCACCCCGTGGGAACCTGATCGTGTTGGTACAGAAGAAGGACAGGACCTGGAGACTCTGTATTGACTGTGTGGAAAAAGATCACTATCCAGAATAGTTATATGTTTCCACAAATTGATGAATTGCTGGACCAACTCAAGGGGGCCAAATATTTTAGCAAGATTTACTTGAATTCTAGTTATGACCAGGTACCAATAGAACCCTCTGATGTGTGAAAGACTCCCTTCAAATCCAAGGAGGTCCTTTTCAAATGGTTGGTCATGCCTTTTGGGTTGACGAATGGCCATGCACCCTTCATGAGGCTAATGGAGAACATCTTGAGACCTTTCTCCAACTCATTGCTGGTGGTGTATTTGGGTGACATCCTGATCTTTAGCCAAAATTGGGAAGAGCACCTCCACCACATTCGACAGGTCCTCCAAACATTGTGGCAACAAAATTTGTGTGCCATTTTGGAGAAATGCACTTTTGGCATGACCCAGGTTCAATATCTCAACTACATCATCGATGAGTGGGGTGTGCATAGTTCATTCGGTATTGTCTAGCCCCAACCACTCTAATAGAGCTCTACAGCTTCCTGGGTCTTTCCAAATTCCACTACGGGTTCATGTTGGGCTTCTCTCATATCACCAAGGTCGGGGCAAAAGCAAATTTCTTTTGGTTCAAATCCCAATAGAAGTTTTTTGCTGATTTGAAGCATCAAATTTTCTTTGCACCAGTGCTCACATTTCCAAACCTACAACAACCATTTGAGATCAATATAGATGCCCCAAATATGCTATTGGTGTAGTTCTTACTCAACACGGGAATCCAGTGGAATATCATAGTGAGACACTTTCAGACACAATCCTAAAGTATCCCTCCTATAACAAAGAGATGCATTCTATTATGAAGGCTTTTCGACAATGGAAGCATTGTTGGGTGTGGAGCCCGATTATCTTGTTTAATTTATATCACAGCATTGGACCCTTGTACCTTAAAAGGGGTGGCAACTCCACCCGTAATTAATCGTTGTCGTGGGGGGTCCAGGGGGGGCGACAGCGCTTTTCGGAGCCCCCCCCCCCCTGGCGGGGGTTTCGGGGGCAGTGCCCCCGAAGCTAAAAACAGATGTAAAATTGCCTTGTAAAAGTATAGTAATTTCTAATCAATTTGGGCCGTTCATAGGCGGATGATCTGACGGTAGAAGTTATGTTTAGTTTAGGGTTTTTTTCCCTAGAAGGCAACCCCCTTGTATATATGAGGGTATTGTATTGCGGCTGTGTAACATGTGTGTATTCTCGGAGCGAGAAATAGATAGGGAGACTGTGAGAGAGAACAAAGGATATTACAGCGGATCTACTGTAGGTTTTGTCTCTTCATTTTTGCTGGATAATAGAAAGGGAACGATCGGTCGTTTCGGGGTGGACGTAGCCCAAACTGGGTGAACCACGTATATCTGTGTCTCTCTGGTTTTATGTGTTTTGTGTGCTTGTATTTTCCACATATTTTATGTGTTGCATTGCTCTGTAATATTTAATTTTCTAACAAGCATTACATTATGGGGAAGGAAACGGTCATCCACATAAACCACCGACCCCTATAGTTCATACAAACACAAGGGAAGTTTCAGAACGATCACCATCAGAAAGCACCAACAATGTTGCAGACTGCCTCAGTCGACTACCAATCATGGCATTGACCATTGTGCTACACTCTTGTGGCCCGAGACTTCGAGGTGGCTAGCTCTTTGCAAGAGTGATCCAGAATTCGACAGTACCCACCATACGCTCCTCGAAGGCAAGCAAGTTCCAAATTATCACCTTCAGGATGCATTGTTACCCCCCCCGAGACACCTCTATGTTCCTTTAAGTGAGTGTGCCAAGATTATTTTGGAAGCACACTAGCTCCATATCTCAATTAGCCATAGCCCCTTTCAAGTGGGATTGGGATTCCATCAATTATGCCCAACTGATGTGGTCATACCATTTGCAACTACTTAGGAAGATTCGGCTCAAGTCTAATCTGAAGTTAACAGGCAAAACAGCTTCATTGATTGCATTCATCACATCTGCCAATAGTTCCATGAAATATTGGACAGAGCCAATGCTAAGTACAAGCAGCGACATGATCAACATCAAGTGCCACATAAGTTCCATGTGGGAGAAAAAGTTTGGCTCCATTTGTAGAAGGAGCACCTTGTTGGACTCCACCGCAAGCTTTTCCCACTCCAATATGGGCCACACACCATCACCAAGGTTATAGGAGACAATTCCTTTAATATTAGCATTACACCATTCCTTGGTTTTCACCCAGTGTTCAATGTGGATCACCTCTGACCATACTTTCCACCATTATTAGACACATCTGACATTGCAGAACAGCTCACACCCATGGAGTTAAACTCATACTGCATGGAATAAGCCACAACTGATCGAATCATGGACACATAGATCAAGAACACCTGCGAACAGAGGATGTAGCTATATCGAGTTATAAAAGGAAGCCAAATCCTTCACCAGGTCAAGTGGTTCACCAAGGACCAAGTTCAAAATAAATTTCCAAACCTCATTGAGGCTTTTCACACAATGGATACCATTGATTCCTAAGGGGGGAGGACTAATCCAAGTAGATATTGGTGGCCACCAATCCTATTCAACCTAGATCCCCAGTTGGTTTCATCAGTTACCTTATTTATAACATCATTTACTATTTTTAGTACTTTTTGGGTCCTGAACTTACGAAGCAATGTTGACCCCATAAACGACGTTTTTTTTAGGTCTGCGGCAGGTTCCTAATGGTAAGTAGTGGCATGCTGCAAATATTTTATTATTTAGAGAGATATTTCTGACAAGGTATCATACGCATAAAACAGAGATAATATGACCAAGTTACGACCCAAGAATTTAGCTGCCCAACTAACCCCAACGAGGCCCACAAAATCTTGGTATTCAATCTCATGGGTTTAGGGCTTTGGTTGTTTACAAATTTTCCTTGTTGTTCAATAATAAAATTCCCTTTAACCTGATTTTAATACAGTTCAGAGGCCTGTAGCCGCCACATCTCTTCTTAGAGATAAGCTACCATCACTCGAGCTAGTTTATTTCCTTTTTGTATGTAAGCATATTTCAATTCCTTGATATTAATGAAACGAAGTTTTATTTCTATTGCTCTTCTATGTTTATATTTATATATGTATTCTATTTCATTCCTGCATAAGTATGAATCAGTGGCATCATAGTGATCTTCTCTTTGTCAGATTTTATTTTAATGTCCACAACGAGGTTAGGGTATAAGGAGTTAGGGCTCAATGTGGTTGAGCCTTTACAAGATCAGCCTCACAAACCCCGACGTCCTCCCATGGTGGAAGAAAATAAATATGAGGGAGATGGAGATCCTTTAAAAATATTGGTCGATGAGGCCCTCAAGAAACAGAGGAACGTGATTATGGATAAATTTGCCCAAATCCTTTGACGTCTACCCACAAGCATAACACCTTCATTCGGTATCCACTCTGAAGGTGCCACACATTTTAAGGTACAATTTAACTTTGAAATTCCCATATTTGATGGTTAGATATATGTATATTCCATATATAAATGGTTAAATTTGTTGGATGGATATTTTTTAGTTCATGACTTTTCCAACTGGGAAAAGATTACTTTTACGCTCCTGAAATTCGCCCCCAATGTCAAGGATTGGTGCGAAACCTACTGTGAGAAAAAGGGTGAGGGGGAACCCTCACATTTCTTAGCTGCATAAACTTGGAATTCATTTTGAGATGCCATCAAAGAACATTATTACCATGTCGGTAGTTGTGAAGAAAAATACATAAACTGGACCATGTTGTGGCACGGAAGGGACCAAGATGTGTCGAAGTTAAAAAATGGTTTTCATGCCCTTTGCACAAAGCTGGGAATCAAATATTCTAAGCGTAATTTGGTACTCAAGTACCACCGATGTTTGTGTAAGTACATCTAAGATGAAATGAATTTCCTGGATATCTCCTCACTTGGTGTCACCTATCGATATGTTGTCAAGATCAAGCACAAGTTTAAATAGAAGAAGCGGGACTTTGGATCTTTGAATCTGAAGCAAGGGAACGGTGCCCCCAAACCGCATAAAAATAGAAAAATCCAAGGTGAGGTGACATATGACAACCCATTGAAGCCGCAAGAAAACAACAACACCACGGAAACAAATAAGGATACAGGAAAGTGGTGTGAGTTCCATAAGAGCTCCACTCGCAACATGAGTGAGTTCTGAGATAAACAGTCACTAGTGCTCGAGATGAAGGCTTCAGAACAAATGCATGCCCTAAATATTAGTTATAAATCAATAAGGGAAATGAAAAAGGAAAGAAAATTATTGATGTGGAGCCTAGTGCCACAATTTCCACCACCAAGATCCAGAAGGATGAGCCTGAAGATCCAAAGGAGGGGGAGCACCTCTTCCACTCATAGATGTGAGTGAAGGGTTCTCTTTTGCATTTCATTTTCGATAGTGGGAATAAAAATAACCTCATTTCAACAAATTTTGTGAAGTGTCTATGCTTAACGACCACAACAAACCTGTAGATGTACACCATCATGTGGCTTCACCAAGGACGAGATATACACGTCAGTGAGCAGTGTCACCTCCCTTCACGGATGAGGTATTGTGTGATGTTGCTCCTCTCGAAATTTTTGATGTATTATTAGGCCAACAATACTTGTGGACACGACATGTTGTGTATGAATTTAGGCCTTTCACTGTTATTATTACTTTGGGCAATAAGTTGTACAAGATACTAAAGCTAGAAACACCTACTGCCATCTCTCTTATCATTGCAAAGCAATGTAGTATGATCATCTCCCACACTAGAATTTTTTTTCCTTATGATTCGCCCTCTGGGCCAGAAGAATATTGTGGCCATGAACTCCATAAATAGCTCCTCCACACAATAGAAACAAATGGACAAGGTCGTGGAGGAGTACAAGGAAATTTTCACCTCTCCTGTGGGGATACCTCTACATTGTCAGGTCAACCACTCCATCCATCTGACTCCAGGTGCACCGCTACCCAACGAACCGATATATTTATGTTATGTTCTAGATAAAATGAGATCGAGGCAGATCCACGAGCTCCAACAGAAATGACACATTAGGCCAAGTTCATCATCCTGTGGGAGCCCGATCATGTTGCTACAAAAGAAGGACGGGACCTGCTAGGTCCCTATAATACTAGTTTATCCCCTTATTTTTATTGTTAGTGTAGCCCCCTTATTGTTATTTTTGTGCCCATGTAGTCCCCATATTGTTATTATTGTGCTCCATAGAAGCCTACTATTGTTATTGTTGTTCCCTTGCATTGTTATTGTTATGTCGACTAGGATTATATAGTGACCCATTAGACTCCTATATATAGAAAGGAGATTTTGTCATTTGTATCATCCAAGAATTGTTCATTTATGTAATTTAAAGGAGTTTGACCCCTCAAAGAGGTTTCTTTCTAAATCGTTGATCTCTCTTTTCTTCTATTTTTTGAGTTGGTTTCATAAAAATTGGAATCAAAGCTTTGGATTCTAGGGTTTCACTTCTTCAAACAGGTAATCTTGAAATTTTCGCTATAACTTGTTTTCTACGAGGCTACAGAAGCTTAATTGTTTACCAAGTGGAGCCTAAATCTTGATGAAATTCCTGTAAAAATTTTAGACCTTGGCTTGCAATATTTTAGGAGATATGATCTGTGGAAGTTAGGGTTTTTCAAGATCTAGAATTTCATCTCAAACACGTGACTAAGGAAAAATTGTCATAACTTTTGTTTCAGGCATCAGATTTGAATTCTGTAAAAAGTAACTAAAAATGAAATGGAAGCCAAGATGTATGGTTTGAATAAAGGCATGGAAGCTAAGATGGATGGTTTGAAGAATGGAATGGAAGCTAATATGGATGGCATGGAAGTTAATATTCGACATGGGAGGATGAGAATTTTATATAGAAGCATCCATAACTACTCAAGTGTCGAAAACACTTTTTTGAAGGAGAGGGGAATGTTAGGTCCCTATAATACTAGTGTATCCCCTTATTTTTATTGTTACTGTAGCCCATTTATTGTTATTGTTTTTCCCATGTAGTTCCCATATTGTTATTATTGTTCCCCATAGAAGCCCATTATTGTTATTTTTGTGCCCTTACATTATTATTGTTATGTCGGCTAGGATTATATTGTGACCCATGAGACTCCTGTATATAGAAAGGAGCTTTTTTCATTTGTATCATCCAAGAATTTTTCATTTATGTAATGTAAAGGAGTTTTCCCCCTCGAAGAGGTTGATTTCTAATTTGTTGATCTCTCTTTTCTTCTATTTTGTGAGTTGGTTTCATAGCATGACCTGGAGACTCTGTATTTACTATTAAGCACTAAACAAGATCACTGTCTAGAATAGGTATCTGATTCCATGAGTTGATGACCTATTGGAACAACTCTAGGGGGGAAATATTTTAGCAAGATTGACATGAAGTCTGGTTATCACCAAGTGCCAATTGAACCCTCTGATGTGTGGAAGACTTCCTTAAAATCCAAGGAGGGCCTTTTTGTATGGCTGGTCATGCCTTTCGAGTTGAAAAATTCCCCTGCAACCTTCATGAGGCTGATGGATGAAATCTTGAAACCTTTCACCAACTTATTCGTGGCAGTGTATTTGAATGACATCCTGATCTTCATACAGATTTCGGAAGAGCACCTCCACCACCTTAGACAGGTCCTCCAAACACTGTGGTAACACAATTTGTGTACCAATTTGGAGAAATGCACTTTTGGCATGACCCAGGTTCAATATCTAGGGTACACAATCAATGAGCGGGATGTGCATGCAGACCCAACCAAGATACATGCCATTCGAAATTGGCTAGCCCCAATCACTCTAATGGAGCTCCACATCTTCCTGGGTCTTTTCAACTTCAAACACAGGTTCGTGTTGGGCTTCTCTCATATCACTTTTCCTTTGAGTCAAGCCACCAAGGGAGGGGCGAAAGAAAAGTTATTTTGGTCTGAATACCAACATAAGGAGTTCGTCGAGTTGAAGCATCGACTCTGCACTACACCAATTCTCACATTATCATACCTGTAGCAACCATTTGAGATAGGGATAGATACCTCTGACTATGCTATTGATGCAGTTCTTACTCAACAGGGGCATCTAGTGGCATATCAGTGTGAGACACTTTTAGACACAATCTGAAAGTATCCCACCTGTGAAAAAGAGATGTATTCCATTGTGCATACCCACTGACAATGGAAGAATTATATTATGGGGAAGGAAATAGTCATACACACATACCAACAACCCCTACAGTTCATACAGAAACAAGGGAAGTTGTAGAACGATCACCATCAGAAATGGTCCACATAACTAAAACAATACCATCTGAACAATAAGTATAAGAAGGGCATGGGCCTCATTAAAAATGTGAGCCATGATGAAATATCACGGTGATGGTTGTGCTTGTGCTAGGGGGAGGATACATGCTGAAAAATCCAGTCAACTTAGGGCTAGTGTGGCCGGGTTGGGTGTGATCCCCAGGTGACTTTGACAGATTAGATTCCCCTAGTTCATGGTTTCTCAAACCATATTTCAAGCCTGGAGGATCACATACAACTTGAAAAACAATATATATATATATATATATATATATATATATATATATATATATATATATATATATATATATATATATATATATATATATATATATATATATATATATATATATATATATATATCTAAAAGTTAGGAGGATGAATTATCTACAAAGTTTTGAATCTATTACCATTATACAATAAGTGTCTGTTGTACTGTACAACAACCCTCCCCATTTTTAAAATTTTAGAATAAATCCCATTTAAAAATAGGTCCCCTTTTTATATCTTTTCCATAGATAAAATGATGCATATCACATTTTATTCGCAAAGTATACAAGTATTAAAAACTTTCTGATCCGATGAGTTAAAAGACTTTTTAACATATTTTGAACATATTAGAAAAAAATTATACTTAGAAATATGTTAAAATGAATAGTAAATCACAATCGGAAATTTGGAGAAGTTATTTTAAAGAGTTGTTATTGCTTTGAGAAGTTCTGATGCGATCACGCTCAATCGCAATCACATTTCGGAATAGTACTAAGTCTTGCACTTTTATATTTTATAACGATGCGATGTGATTTATCACAATCGCGTTTTGGAAGAGAGTTAAAACATTGTATTCCTTTCATTTAAAGTGCCGATGCGATTGAGCTCAATCGCAATCACATTTTCAGAGATAATATTTAATGGTCTATTCCATTGTAAAATCTCCGATGCGATCGGGATTCGGTAAAAAGCATTATGGCATTCCATTTCAAACAATTGTGATGCGATTGTCGCAATTGGAATATCGGCAATGAATTATGTTGGATTATCTTACGCACCATTGAAGACTTGCGATGCGATTGTTATTTCGCCTTTATATTTATTCATCGCATCACAAGGGATCAAAAGTGAATTTTAACATTTATTACAAGGATGTACTGATCTACGATTGTACGACAATATTAATTGAAAATCAGGTAGAAGATCATGGGTTACTTTGTTTTCAATACGTGAATGTGACCCCTTGGAGAGCATTTATTTTTGAAAATACGGGGAGATTAAATGGTAATTAAATAAACAAATCTTTGTGTAAGCTATTCCCATTATTATGTTTTATTTCGGCTGAAAGCATTCATTTGAATTCCAGAACAAAAGTTCGAATCCTTTCATTCGTAGAACCAGAGAAAATTTACCCGACACTGAAATGTCAAAGAGAAGCAGAAAATCTAAAGCTGCTTTTATTGCAAAAGCTCCTGTGTTAAACATGCCGCCCAAGGAGAGATCGGCAAGGTTCAAGCTAGTCACAGACACCTCCTGTCAAGGACTGGGGAAGATGACATGGGAGAGTGTATACAGTTTGCTTGAAAAAGAGAAACCTAGGGTTATTGTGCCCAAGGCAACTGTTCCCGATGAAGAAGATTCAGGCTCTGACTCTGAAACTCAACTCAGTGCATTGGAAAATTCATTTTTACACCGAGTTGCTACCCGGGCGAATATTTTTCCCTACTATGATGTTATCAGATGGGTCATTGACAATGTGACCATTCAAAACAAGATTTTTGTTTCTGCTTCTGGATCAATTTTTGGGTCATTCAGGGCAGAAGATATTAAAGCAATGTACCATCTTCCCAATCCACAAAAGATTTACAACAAAGAATTCCTTAAGGAATATGCTGCAGAACATCCAAACCAGGCAGAGCCAATCAAAGAATGGAGGAATAACCCTAAGAAACATAAGCAAGAGGCATCAAGTATGTACTTTGTGGAGTCTCTCGCACCTCCATATTGTTATGCCGCAGCGATCATGTGTAGGTTGTTCGGAAACGATAACTCTGCTAGATTTTCTATTCAAATGGTCTCGTTAATTCATTATGCTGTTAATTCTAAAATTATGGATTGGGCTATCATTTTGTCAGATAAGATAGCCAATCGAATTCTAAAGTACAGAAAAGATAAGAATTCATGGAATTCCACCCCTTTCCATTTTTGTGCTTATATTTTGGATGCCCTCTGTTTCAATTCTGAGTTCCCCATGCTAGGTTGGAAATGGACCCCAAAAGAATCTATCCCTATTCATGTGTACCACAATTTCTTATGGAAAGAACATTTCAAACTTCATGTTTACAGAGTCTTCCATTGTTTTCTAATGCCAATCTACCAAACCATTTTTGGTCAGTTCCCTCCTAGACTTTCCAATAAAGCCAAGACTGATTCGTCTTCTATCGGAGATTGGTTCAGAGAAGAAAAATTCACTTATATCAGAATTTTTGGGAGTATTTTTCAGCCACATATCCTTCCCCTATATGTTCCAGATAAGCTTTTATCTCAGGATATTTCCTATCAACTGACAGTTGAAGGAATGTCTAGAATTTTGAAAAGCAATAAAAAGCTTATGTGGCCTACCTTCCCTTTTAAGTGTGGTGACTATACTCTTAATAGTTTTGCTCATGCTGAGAAAGAAGTTGGTAAGATTTCTAATCTTAAGTTTTCAACAATTACTCGAAGACAATACGACCCAAGGAAAGTGGCACATGATTTTACTACCTCTGTTTTGATTGCCTGGTTCGAGCATGAACCAGACATTTTTGATGATTTATTTATTTCCATGGATGATATATCCAAAGTCTTTTATTCAGCCAAGTCCAAGTTGTAGGCCAAGGAATTGAAAAACAATTTGTTGTATAGAAGCCAGAGGTTACTTAATGTGCCTCTTGATCAGTTGAGAGCTCCCACACAGGAGAAAGCATCACAACAAGCAGGAAGTACTTCTGGTAAAGAAGTAAAAGGAGTTGATCCTATTCTAGGGAAAAAGGATGACAACAGCAAAGCCGACACTGCCAAAACAGAAACAGTAGCTCAAAAAGATACACAGAAGCCTTTAGTTCAAACAGAAAAAGGGAACATGGGTACTGATTCCCAGGTACATATTGAAAAAGGAAGTACAGAAAGTAAAAACACTGAACAGGCACCCAATAATGATGCAGGTTCTCAACTTGGAGGACAAGTAGATACTGAATTGGTTGTTTCTTCTCATTTGCTAAATCAATATCAACAATTTGCGCAGCAGATAGGATTGCAAAACACTCCTCAACTTGACAATCCCAAAGATCAGGATGTGGAAATAATTCCTGAAAACTCCACTGGAGAAATTATGTTAAAGATAGAATAAATCCCTCCTTTAGATATATTCTACAGTCCCAAACATAGGGCTGTGGTAAGAAAACAAAGGAAAAGGAGGAGAATAGATCAAGATTCCCTTTTGGCATCATGGGGGAATTGCTAAATGTTATTTATAAAAATGCTGAGGTGGATCCATCTGAGGATCTCACAAAATTGTCTCAATATGTCGGTGCCTATAGTGCTTCCACTATAGATAAAGCTTCTGAAGTTTCACAGTTAGTAAAACAAAAGGATATGAAAATTGCTATTTTTGAAGAATAGGTTGCAAGTGATCAACAAAATATTATTCAGTTGGAACAATGGGTACAGGATGCAGAACTCAGAGCTAAACAACTAGAAGAGAAACTCAGCCTTGAAAAGAAAAAGATTGATGAATAAGCCTTGGGCAAACAACAGCAGTTGACTCAAGAAGTAGAAAAGCTACAAAATCTTTTACAAAATGAGAGAAATTCAAAGGTTGAACAGGAAAAAATGTTCCAATCAGAAGTGGACAAGTTCAAGGAGTATCCTAAGCTGGCTCAATTCATTACTGAAGCTCTTGAAATCAACAAAATGCTATCTCAACAGTTAAATGAATTTTGTCTAAAGTTCACACAAATTGAGCCTTTGTGTGAAATAACATCGTCTTTGATAGATAAATCAGTCACTCTTAGGCAAGAAATTGAAGATGTTGATGATAAAATTTCCAAGTTTCTTTCATGGCGGGATATAGAGCAAGGAAGAAAAGCTAATATTCCTATAATTGAAGAGAGACACAAGGAAATTCTATTTATGGAATGGGAACAACAGTTAATGAAATCAGAAAGAGCCACATCAAGGGCTAAAAATTTAATGAATAATACAACATAATTGATTAATGACAGCCTGTACGCTACCAATTTGATCTCAGATTGTACCCCAGGTGAGTTACCTAAAGTAAAAGAAGCTAATTCTAGGTGGAAGCAAGAGATAATCGATAAAAATCAACAGATTCGCAAACTTCAAGGAATTTCATGGGATAATATGTGGTCTTATCTAGTCAAGCCGCACAGCCAACAGATGGCCATCAAATTCCTTTCGAATGCTATTCAATGTATCATTCCTGAATTCTCTGATGCTACACACACTAGACAGTTACATTCAAAAATGAGTCGGCCAACAAAAGTCCAAGATATGCTCAAAATCTGCCACCTTCGTTCATCCACCTCAATCAATGATCAATGAGCCAGTCTACTACAAGCTCGCATTTTAGTTTAAGATATTTTATTTTAGATAGATTGTAGGAATAGTTTTAGTTATTTTGTTTTATTGAGTACCTATTTAAACCCCTTTCATGCATTTAGGAAGGGGTCCTTAATTTGTAATATTTTTGACTTTGAGATTACATTTCGGTACTCCATTTACTCCTATATTCTTTTATAAAGGGTCACATTTGGTGATTCTGTGCGGAATTATTTTTTAAGAGTTGTATTTCTGTACCTTGGATTTGATTTTGCATTGGAATTGCTGGATTAGAGTATCAGATTTCATTTGAAAGTCTAAAGATGGATACGGTATTTCTATCTATTCATTATTAATTTCTTTTGTCATATGATATTCTCTTTTAAATTTGCTATCATTTATATGTACTTCATTTCACAATACTTCTATATATATATCATTTTTGAGTATATGAGAAATATTTATCTTTCATAAGTGTATGTAAATGATACAATGATGAATACAATATGCTGATATAACTCTATTTAATTTCTTAAACAGAGTTATCTTTATTTGTTGCTGCACATTTCAATTAAGATATAATACATTTTTATGGTTATTTTTCAATTGAAATAATTTTAAGTTGTATTCACATATGATACCCGAGTTAGTTTTAGAATTTCTTTATTAGTATTTAAATTAGATTAGTTAGTATTTTCATTTCAAGTCATTTAGTCCCATTTTCCCCCATCCAATCATTCCATTACCAACCCATTTAAACTACTAGGCAAATGGTCCTACAAATCCAGTCAGAGCCACCATCCCAAACGGAAAAGGAGTTATCTTAAGGTCCCGACTGGGTGGTTATGCCCCAATGTTTGAAGCAGCGATTTTCGAGGCTTCAACATTTTTGGTGCTAGAAGGAGGGCCATAAGCTATGAATGGAAAATAAATTTAAATCTGAAAGCCATTCTAAGAGCACATCACCCTCATCACCTTCAATTTCTTCCACATCTCAAATCACAAGAGAAGAAATTGAGAAAATTATTCAAACACCCACTACCAAAGTTTCAGAACAATCAAATAATCCAATTCCTGAGTCCCCTGAAGTTGAAGCTTTGACCCATAAACTTCAAAGTTTCTCATTATCATTAGAATAATCGGAGCTATCTGAAGGTAGTGTCACTTCGCAGTTTGTTTCTTCTAGATCTCTTACTAGATCACAAAGTGAAAAACTTGGAATTTCCCCAAAAGAATTTCCTATTCCTAGTAGGGTCAAATCAAGAAAAACTCCACCGAAAACAAAAAGTGGTACCAATTCTTCATCGCATATTCAAATAACTGTTTCCCAAGCTCCAAATCAAGAAAGTGCAATAGTCTCATCTACATTTGCTCAATCTTCCTCCTCTGCTCAGATTTCATCTGCTCAATATTCATCTCCTCAAACCACATCTACTCAAACGTTAATTGTTTCTTCTGGTACTTCAATAGTTACTACTAATATACCAGTTATCCCTTCTAGTTCATCTATTATCGTTACAAGAATGGCACAACCAGCACAAAGACCATGGACCAGACCAGGAGCTGTGAATATGGCTGCACCTTTGCATGATCTACCTGATCATCCTGAAAAATGGCTCCCAAAGTTTAGTCCAGATAGTGGTGTATCAGTAGAAGGACATATCAATAACTTCATGCTTGCTATAAACTTGAATAAAGTAGTGAATGAAGATGTTGTAGTCTGATTATGTCCCTACACTTTGCAAGGAACAATAGGATCCTGGTACCTTTCTTTACCTTCAGATTCAATCACAAGTTGGGATATGTTTGAGGAACAATTTTTAACTAAATATGGAGATGATAGATCAGTTTCTACCCTAATTAACGATTTCTCCAATTTAAGGACTCAATCAAAGGAGCCCATTAAATATTTTAACTCACAATTTAATAAAATCTTGAACAAGATCCCTGCAACATCTAAACCAAGTGAACAAGTTAGAAGTGAATGGTACATTAACGCTTTACCCTAAAATATAGAAATTTTCGTAGATAGATCTGCAAAGCCAACTCTAGCTGAAAATATGAAGGAAGTTATTTCAGTGGAAAAGTGGATGATTGTTCTTGATAAGAAAAACGCTGTTGATGAAAGAAAATCAAAGAAAGTCACTTTTAAATATGATTCCAAGAAAAAGACACCACGAGATCCATATGACATGGAAGGTTTACAGAAGGTCCTTAAAACATTATCTAATGAGATGGTTGAAATCAAGAAGCGGGTAGCAGAAACGTCTACAAAGAAACCATTTAGAAATTTCAGGAAAAATCAAAGTGAATCAAAACCTCCCAATGCAATTTCTAATGCAGAATCAGAAGATGAAGAAGAAGAGAATCCTCTAATATCAAACAAAGAAGATGAAAGAGAAGAAGAATTTTAACTAAATGGAATGTGGGATTTCATTCTCCCTAATTCAAATAGTGACATGGAACAAGAAGCTATGCCTGTAAGTACTAGGAGCAAATCTACATTGAAACCTGTTCAAACTATTCCGAAGAAGAAAAATACAACTCCAAGTACCAAAGACAAAATTCCTGCAAAAAATATTTCTTCATTACCCACTCACAATCAGCTATCGTCTCCCAATCCTCCCACATCATCATCCAAAACTCCGGTAGTATCAGATCCGATGGATTATAATATTGTTGAAGACATGAAAAATACTAGAGCGAATATCTCATTACATGAACTCAGCAAACTGAAACATCAACAAAAGCTGTTATTAAAAGAGTTAAATGCTACACCTATTGCTCCTCTACCAAGTGGTCTAGTAGCTAAAGCAGCTAAAGGAACTGGTAAGCCACCAGACAAAGTAGATGCATCCGACACTGTTCTTATTGGAGAAATATCAGGTTCTCAGACACCTTCATTTCTGCTAACCTATGAAATCTACAATAAGAATTTGCATAATTTTTTGATTGATTAGGGAGCATCTTCCAATATTATGCCTTCTTCTGTTTGTGCTAAGTTGAATATTGAACCTCAGAAGTCTGCTATTCATATTGTACAATTGGATCGCTCCAAGGTTCAAGTTATTGGAGAAATCAATTCAGTTACCATTAGACTAGCTTTTGACCCTAGGATTGTCCAAAGAATTGATATTCTTATTGCAGATATTCCAGAATTATATGGGTTAGTCTTAAGTAGGGACTGGTCTGCGAAACTTAATGGTTATATCTCAAGCGATTATTCACATATGTGGCTTCCCTACAAAGGGAAACCTAATCAAATCAAATTCGAACGAGAGAAACATATGACGCACACTGTGATTGAATTCGAGCAACCGAATGAACCTGTAGCTTTCAACAATAATATTCTTGGAGGTTATTCTGCCGAGTCTTTTCTTGGAAATTTTACTGCACCACAATCACCATTCTCTGTAAATACTTTTGTTTCTCAAATTGAAAATTTTTCGCAATCTGATTCTTCCATAATTGTAAATATTTCTAATTCTTTTGTAGATAAACCCATAGATAAAAATTTATTTTGGTCATTATATTTTGATGGATCGAAATCTAATGATGGAGAAGGAGCAGGATGCATCCTAATTGATCCAAAAGGAGAAAAACTATGTTATCATGTAGATTAGAATTTGAGTGCACTAATAATGTTGCTGAATATGAAGCCTTGATTCAAGGGCTTTATAAGGCCATAGGGTTAAATGTAAAATACCTGAAAGTTTATGGAGATTCTGAAATTGTCATAAGACAAGTGAGGAATACTATCCATTGTCTTTTAGGACATCTTAAACACTATCAAACCCTAGTACAGGATCTTACCACTCAATTTATAGCATTTAATATTTCTTCTATTCCCAGGAATCAAAACACATCAACTGACTTGTTAGCTAATGTTGCATCTAAACTCCTTCCTGCTGAAGATTGCAGTCCGGATAGATTTTCAGTAGAGTTAATTTTTTGCCCATCTGTCCCAGATAATATCACTAACTGGAGAGTATTTTACCATGATCAAGATATTTTGAATTTCTTAACTTCTGAGAAATCACACGATGAACAAATTATTGATGAATATGATCATGATCTACAAATTACTTCAAGAAATAATGAAAATCTGATTCCCAAATCTATTATCAAATTAGAAGATCTTTATGATATTAAAGACATATTCAAGAAAGTTAATAATTCCAAAATTCAAAGTTCAACTTTGAAGTTTGAATTAGTCAATCTTGGTTATGATTCTAAACCTCAGAATGTTAATCTAGGTCTTAATTTAACTTCATAAGAATGATTAGCTTTCATTAAACTTCTGAGTAAATACAAAAATGTCTTCACTTGGAATTATGATTATTTAAAGACTTATGATACTTCTATAATTCAACACACAATTCCAATGCTATCTAATGTTAAGCCTGTGCAACAGAAATTGAGAAAGATACATCCAAATCTTGAAGATCAAATCAAAAAATAACTCAACAAGCTTCTGAAAGCCAAAATCATTTTTCTCGTAAGTCATTCCAATTGGGTTTCCAATATGGTACCTGTTAGGAAGAAAAATGGTGATATTAGAATCTGTATCGATTTCAGGAATTTAAATAAGGCATGTTAAAAGGACAATTTCCCATTGCCAACTATGGAGCAAATTCTCCAAAAGGTAGCTGGTTCTGAACTCATGTCCTTCCTTGATGGATTTTCAGGGTATAATCAAATTCTAGTACATCTAGATGATAGGCTGAAAACCACTTTTAGAACCACATGGGAAACCTATGCTTATCAGAAAATACCTTTTGGTTTAGTGTATGCAAGAGATACTTTCCAGAGAGCCATGGACATAGCATTTAAGGGTCTGATTAATAGATGAGTTGTCATTTATCTTGATGACAAAACAGTTTGTTCAAAGAAGAGATCCAATCATATACAAGATCTGAAACAAATATTTGAAAGATGTAGAAGATTTGGTATTTCATTAAACCCAAAGAAATCTTTCTTTGCACTTGATCAAGGAAAACTCTTAGGGTTTGTTGTGTCAAAAGATGGTATATATATCGATCCTGATAGAGTTAAAGAAATTTTTGACATTTCTTTACCTCACAATAAAATGTCCATGCAATCATTTCTAGGTCAGATTAATTTTGTGAAAAGATTCATTCTAGATTTTTCTTTAGTTGTTTTGCCTATGCAGAATATGATTAGGAAAAACTGAGTGTTCAAATGGGGTCATAAAGAAAAAGAAGCCTTCAATGCAATCAAGAAGGCAATTATTGATGCACCTGCATTGAATACTCCCAATTTTTCTAATGATTTTATTCTGTATACTTTGGCAACCGAAACTTCTTATGCTGTTGTTTTAACACAGCTCAATGATCAAAAAATCGAAGCACCGATTTCTTTCTTCAGCTCAAATCTACAAGGAGCTGAGTTGAATTATTCTGATGTTGAAAAAAAAGCTTTCGCCGTATTTAATTCAATCAAGAATTTTAGGCCTTTTCTCTTAAAAACACACACAAAAGTGATTGTTCCTTTCTCAGGAGTAATACAATTACTAATTCAAAGAGAAGTAGGAGAAAAAAGGGCTAATTGGGTGACAGCCTTGCAAGAATATGATATTGACATTAAACCAGCAAACATTGTTAGAGGACAAGGTTTTTGCAGATTATTAGCAGGAGCTCATAATATATCAGAAAATCAAGATCCAGAGAATGCTATTCAAGTAAGTCAGATAAGTGTTACAGATTCTGAATCTCAGGATGATGATCTGATATTTTACTTGAAAAATGGGTATGCTCCTTCTAATCTCAACTATAAGAATAAACGTGTTTTAAGATTGAAGGCTACTAAATATGAAATCATTGATGATGTGTTATTCAGAAAAAATTATGATTCAATCTTACTAAGATGTCTTGAAAAGACTGAGGCAAAGAAGGTTTTGCAGGAATTACACGATGGACCAGCAGGAGGTCATTTTGGAGGCGATACCACAGCCCAAAAAATCATCCATGCTGGATATTATTGGCCTACCCTTTTTAAAGATTCTCATGATTATGTGAGAAAGTGCAAGATTTTCCAAACTGCCAGTGGAAGGCAGAGGAAGCTAGCTTTTCCTCTACAGCCAGTAAACATTGAACAACTATTTGAGAAATGGGGGCTTGATATTGTTGGTGAGATAACTCCTCATTCTTCCAAGCAGCATAAGTACATTCTCACAGCAACAGATTACTTCACAAAATGGGTAGAATCAATTCCTCTAAAGGTAGCCAACTCGGACGCAATTATTGATTTCATCGATCAATTCATTATTACAAGGTTTGGTGTACCTAACGCTCTGGTCTTTGACAATGCATATTATTTTTCTGGTAATAGTATAATGGAATTTGCAATTAAGAGAGGTTTTAAATTGAAATATTCAGCTAAATATTATCCACAAGGTAGCGGTTTAGCTGAATCCACTAATAAAAATATCCTCAAAATCATTAAAAGGAATATATTTCAAATCCAAAAGAATTGGCACAAATCTTTAATCTTTGCATTATGGGCTGATCGTATTACTCTTAAAACTTCTATTGGAATTTCACCTTTCAATTTAGTTTCTGGGAAAGAATCCGTAATACCATCAAATCTAGCTCTTCCATCATTGGCCCTGGTGCAACTCATTGAAGAAAATCCTTCCTCATCCATTCAATTAAGATTTGATAAAATTCTAAAATTAGAAGAGGAAAGAGAGAAAGCAAGAATTGTTCATGAAAAACATCAACAACTTGTTAAATCCTCTTTTGATTCAAATTCCATCGGCTCAAAAAATTTGTCAATTGGTGATCTTGTTCTGAAATGGGATAAAGCACATGAGGAAAAAGGTAAGCATACCAAATTCCAAAAGATGTGCCTTGGACCATTTCAGATTGCTAAAAAGATAGGCTCATATACATTCATATTTCAAGATTTAACATGAAAGAGAGAATCTCTTCCTGTAAACGGGCTTGTCTTAAAGAAATTATTTTCATGAGGAGGTAACCCCTTCTTACTTGTACATATTCCTTTCTGCAATTTTCATTTGTTTTTGTAATATAAAGTTTGTTAATAGTCTTTGATTGACTTTTTACTATTAGAAAATTGTCTTAGAAAGAATGTTATAAATACTTATTTTAAGTAAATAAGAATTTTTAGGGAATTGATTAAAATTTTAATATAGTTTAAAATAAAATGTTAAACTTTGAAAATTTGTTTAAAACATTTGCATGATCTTATGAAACTTTGAGGAAAATATAAATCATTATAAGTTTATTAAGCAGAGAAAGGTTACCTTTAAAAAGTAAAGAATTTTTCAAGCTTTGGAAAACAAAAACTCTGAAAATTATCATCCATTTATTCTTAAGGATACAACTATTTCACCCCATCCATTTCGATTGTGATTTTTTAGAATGTAACTCTAAAGAAATTATATGACCAAATTTAGGAGATAAGAGGTCTCATCACGAGCCTCCTTACCATGATCATAGGAAGTAATCAAACTGACATTACCAATACTGCATACCAAAACAGGGTAATGGCTTATAAATTAAGACAAGGAGTCTCATCATGAGCTAGCTTGTTCAGTTTAATAACAACTAGTGAATGGCATTGTTACTAATTGGCTACCAAACCAGAAAAATGGCTCTTAAATTAATAAAAATAAATAAAAGACAAAAATATGAGAAAATATGTCTTATGAATTTATTTTTAAAGAGTCATAATCTCGATTGGATGGGAAAATGAATAGTTAATGGTTAAAAGGTAACCCTATTGAGACTATGAACGTTTGCTGGCAACAGAGGCAATACCTGTGACAATAGAGTATATTATATAAGCTAAACTTGAGAAAATACACTTACTTTATTATTATCAACCAATCAAAGCTTGAGATAACCCAAAAAATGTTTTTATCCTTGAAGAATTAGAAAGAAATTGTAAGTGATTTTTATTCTTTCATAGTTAAATTTATTTGAATTATCTTAAGAAAAGTTTTCATTATCTTTAGAAATTTTTACTTACTAGAAATATAGTATTCATTTCAATTTTTCAGAGATAACTGTTTCTTCCAGTGAATTGCCAATTGTTGTATTGTACAACAACCCTCCGCATTTTTAAAATTTTAGAATAAATCCCATTTAAAAATAGGTCCCCTTTTTATACCTTTTCCATAGATAAAAGGATGCATATCACATTTTATGAACAAAGTATACAAGTTTTAAAAACTTTCTGATCCAATGAGTTAAAAGACCTTTTAACATATTTTGAACATATTAGAAAAACTTTATACTTAGAAACATGTTAAAATGAATAGTAAATCGCAATCGGAAATTTGGAGAAGTTCTTTTAAAGAGTTGTTATTACTTTGAGAAGTTCCGATGCGATTGCGCTCAATCGCAATCGCATTTCAGAATAGTATTAATTCTTGCACTCGGAAGAGAGTTAAAAAATTGTATTCCATTCATTTAAAGTGCCGATGCGATTGAGCTCAATCGCAATCGCATTTTTTGGATAATATTAAATGGTCTATTCCATTGTAAAATCTCCGATGCGATCGAGATTCGGTAAAAAGCGTTATGGAATTCCATTTATAACAAATTGCAATGCGATTGTCGCAATCGGAAGATCGACAATGAATTATGTTGAATTATCTTATGTACCATTGAAGACTTGTGATGCGATTGTTATTTCGCCTTTATATTTATTCATCGCATCGCAAAGGATCAAAAGTGAATTTTAACATTTATTACAAGGATGCGCTGATCTCCGATTGTACAACAATATTAATTGAAAATCAGGCAGAAGATCATTGGTTACTTTGTTTTCAATACGTGAATGTGACCCCTTGGAGAGCATTTATTTTTGAAAATACGGGGAGATTAAATGGTAATTAAGTAAACAAATATTTGTGTAAGCTATTCTCATTATTATGTTTTATTTTGGCTGAAAGCATTCATTTGAATTCCAGAACAAAAGTTCGAATCCTTTCATTCACAGAACCAGAGAGAATTTACCTGACACTAAAATGTCAAAGAGAAGCAGAAAATCTAAAGCTGCTTTTGTTGCAAAAGCTCCTGTGTTAAACATGCCGCCCAAGGAGAGAACGACAAGGTTCAAGCTAGTCACAGACACCTCCTTTCAAGGACTGGGGAAGATGACATGGGAGAATGTATACAATTTTCTTGAAAAAGAGAAACCTAGGGTTAGATTCAGACTCTGACTTTGAAACTCAACTAAGTGCATTGGCAAATTCATTCTTACACCGAGTTGCTGCCCAAGCGAATATTTTTCCCTACTATGATGTTATCAGATGGGTCATTGAAAATGTGACCATTCAAAACAGGACTTTTGTTTTTGCTTCTGGATCATGTTTCGGGTCATTCAGGGCAGAAGATATTAAAGCAATGTACCATCTTCCCAATCCACAAAAGTTTACAACAAAGAATTCCTTAAGGAATATGCTACAGAACATCCAAACTAGGCAGAGCCAATCAAAGAATGGAGGAATAACCCTGAGAAACATAAGCAAGAGGCATCAGGTATGTACTCTGTGGAGTCTCTCGCACCTCCATATTGTTATGCCATAGCGATGATGTGTAGGTTGTTCGGAAACGATAACTCTGCTAGATTTTCTATTCAAATGGTCCCGTTAATTCATTCTGCTATTAGTTCTGAAATTATGGATTGGGATGTCATTTTGTCGGATAAGATAGCCAATCAAATTCTAGAGTACAGAAAAAATAAGAATTCAGGGAATTCCACCCCTTTCCATTTTTGTGCTTATATTTTGGATACCCTCTGCTTCAATTCTGAGTTCCCCATGCTAGGTTGGAAATGGACCCCAAAATAATCTATCCCTATTCATGTGTACCACAATTTCATATGGAAAGAACATTTCAAACTTCTTGTTTACAGAGTCTGCCATGGTTTTCTAATTCCAATCTACCAAACCATTTTTGGTCAGTTCCCTCCTAGACTTTCCAATAAAGCCAAGATTGATTTTTCTTCTATTGGAGATTTTTTTGGAGAAGAAAAATTCACTTATATCAGAATTTTTGGGAGTATTTTTAAGCCACATATCCTTCCCCTATATGTTCCAGATAAGCTGTTAGCTCAGGAAATTTCCTATCAACTGATAGTTGAAGGAATGTCTAGAATTTTGAAAAGCAATAAAAGGCTTATGTGGCCTACCTTCCCTTTTAAGTGTGGTGACTATACTCTTAATAGTTTTTCTCATGATGAGAAAGAAGTTGGTAATATTTCTAATCTTAAGTTTTCAACAATTCCTAGAAGACAATACGACCCAAGGAAAGTGGCGCATGATTTTACTACCTCTGTTTCGATTGCCCGGTTCGAGCATGAACTAGACATTTTTGATGATTTATTTGTTTCCATGGATGATATATCCCAAGTCTTTGATTCAGCCAAGTCCAATTTGCAGGCCGAGGACTTGAAAAAAAATTTGTTGTATAGAAGCCAGAGGTTACTTAATGTGCCTCTTGATCAGTTGAGAGCTCCCACACAGGAGAAAGCATCACAACAAGTAGGAAGTACTTCTGGTAAAGAAGTAAAAGGAGCTAATCCTGTTCTAGAGAAAAAGGATGACAGCAGCAAAGCCGACACTGCCAAAACAGAAACAACTGCTCAAAAAGATACACAGAAGCCTTTAGTTCAAAAAGAAAAAGGGAACACGCGTACTGATGCCCAGGTACATATTGAAAAGGAAGTACAGAAAGTAAAAACACTGAACAGGCACCCAAGAATGATGCAGGTTCTCAACTTGGAGGACAAGTAGATACTGAATTGGTTGTTTCTTCTCATTTGCTAAATCAATATCAACAATTTGCATAGCATATAGGATTGCAAAACACTTC
This sequence comes from Pinus albicaulis, assembly GCA_034641835.2. Taxonomy (NCBI): domain Eukaryota; kingdom Viridiplantae; phylum Streptophyta; class Pinopsida; order Pinales; family Pinaceae; genus Pinus; species Pinus albicaulis. The sequence goes on along the minus strand of CM076571.1, from coordinate 83,652,985 downwards.
TCAAATTGACGATCCCAAAGATCAGGATGTGGAAATCATTCCTAAAAACCCCACTAGAGAAATTATATTAAAGATAGAAGAAATACCTCCTTCAGATATATTCTACAGTCCCAAACATAGGGTTGTGGTAAGAAAACAAAGGAAAAGGAGGAGAAAAGATCAAGATGCCCTTTTGGCATCACGGGAGAATTGCTAAATGTTGTTTATAAAAATGCTGAGGTGGATCCATCTAAGGATCTCACCAAATTGTCTCAATATGCCAGTGAATATAGTGCTGCCACTATAGATAAAGCTTCCGATGTTTCACAGCTAGTAAAACAAAAGGATATGCAAATTGCTATTTTTGAAGAATAGGTTGAAGGTGATCAGCAAAAGATTATTCAGTTGGAACAGCGGGTACAGGATACAGAACTCAGAGCTAAACAACTATAAGAGCAACTCAGCCTTGAAAAGAAAAATATTGATGAACAAGCCTTGGGCAAACAACAACAATTGACTCAAGAAGTAGAAAAGCTACAAAATATTTTACAAAATGAGAGAAATTCAAAGGTTGAACAGGAAAAAATGTTCCAATCAGAAGTGGACAAGTTCAAGGAGTATCCTAAGCTCGCTCAATTCATTACTGAAGCTCTTGAAATCAACAAACTGCTATCTCAACAGTTAAATGAATTTTTTCTAAAGTTGACACAAATTGAGCCTTTGTGCGAAATAACATCGTCTTTGATAGATAAATCAGTCACTCTTAGGCAAGAAATTGAAGATGTTGATGATACAATTTCTGAGTTTCTTTCATGGAAGGATATAGAGCAAGGAAGAAAAGCTAATATTCCTAGAATTGAAGAGAGACACAAGGAAATTATATTTATGGAATGGGAACAACAGTTAATGAATTCAGAAAGAGCCACATCAAGGGCTAAAATTTTAATTAATAATACAACACAATTGATTAATGACAGCCTGTATGCTACCAATTTGATCTCAGATTGTACACCAGGCGAGTTACCTAAAGTAAAAGAAGCTGATTCCAGGTGGAAGCAAGAGATAATCGATAAAAATCAAAATATTAGCAAACTTCAAGGAATTTCATGGGATAACATCTGGTCTTATCCGATCAAGCTGCACAGCCAACAGATGGCCATCAAATTCCTTTCGAATGCTATTCAATGTATCATTCCTGAATTCTATGATGCTACATACACTGGACAGTTACATTCAAAAATGATTCGGCCAACAGAAGTCCAAGATATGCTCAATATTTGCCACCTTCATTCATCCACCTCAATCGATGATCAATGAGACAGTCTACTAAAAGCTCGCATTTTAGTTTAAGATATTTTATTTCAGATATATTGTAGGAATAGTTTTAGTTATTTTGTTTTATTGAGTACCTATTTAAACCCCTTTCATGCATTTAGAAAGGGGTCCTTAATTTGTAATATTTTTGACATGGAGATTACATTTATGTACTCCATTTACTCCTATATTATTTTATAAAGGGTCACATCTGGTGATTCTGTGCGGAATTATTTTTTAAGAGTTGCATTTCTGTACCTTGGATTTGATTTTGCATTGGAATTGCTGGATTAGAGTATCAGATTTCATTTTAAAGTCTCAAGATGGATATGGTATTTATATCTATTCACTCTTAATTTCTTTTGTCATATGATATTCTCTTTTAAATTTGCTATCGTTTATATGTACTTTGTTTCACAATATTTCTTTATATATATCATTTTTTAGTATATTAGAAATATTTATCTTTCATAATTGTATGTAAATGATATACAATGATGAATACAATATGCTGATATAACTCTATTTAATTTCTTAAAGAGAGTTCTCTTTATTTGTTTCTGCACATTTCAATTAAGCTATAATACATTTTTATGGTTATTGTTCAATTGAAATAATTTTAAGTTGTATTCACATATGATACCCGGGTTAGTTTTAGAATTTCTTTATTAGTATTTAAATTAGATTAGTTAGTATTTTCATTTCAAGTCATTTAGTCCCATTTTCCCCCATCAAATCATTCCATTACCAACCCATTTAAACTACTAGGAAACTGGTCCTACAAATCCAGTCGGAGCCACCATCCCAAACAGAAAAGGAGCTATCTTAAGGTCCCAACCGGGTGGTTATCCCCCAATGTTTGAAGTAGCGATTTTCGAGGCTTCAACATTTTTGGCACTAGAAGGAGGGCCATAAGCTATGAATGGCAGATAAATCCAAATCCAAAAGCCATTCTAAGAGCACATCACCCTCATCACCTTCAATTTCTTCCACATCTCAAATCAGAAGAGAAGAAACTGAGAAAAGTATTCAAACACCCACTACCAAAGTTTCAGAACAATCAGATAATCCAATTCCTGAGTCCCCTGAAGTTGAAGCTTTGACCCATAAAATTCAAAGTTTCTCATTATCATTAGAAGAATCGGAGTTATCTGAAGGTAGTGTCACTTCACAGTTTGTTTCTTCTAGACCTCTTACTAGATCACAAAGTGAAAAACTTGAAATTTCCCCAAAAGAATTTCCTATTCCTTGTAGGGTCAAATCAGTAAAAACTCCACCAGAAACAGAAAGTGGTACCAGTTCTTCATCGCATATTCAAATAATTTTTTCCCAAGCTCCAAATCAAGAAAGTACAGTAGTCTCATCTACATATGCTCAATCTTCCTCCTTTGCTAAGATTTCATTTGCTCAATCTTCATCTCCTCAAACCACATCTACTCAAACGTTAATTGTTTCTTCTGGTACTTCAACAGTTACAACTAATATACCATTTATCCCTTCTATTTCATCTATTATCGTTACAAGAATGGCACAACCAGCACAAAGACCATGGACTAGACCAGGAGCTGTGAATATGGCTGCACCTTTGCATGATCTACCTGATCATCCTGAAAAATGGCTCCCAAAATTTAGTCCAGATAGTGGTGTATTAGCAAAAGAACATATTAATAACTTCATGCTTGCTATAAAATTGAATAAATTAGTGAATGAAGATGTTGTAGTCCGATTATTTCCCTACACTTTGCAAGGAATAGCAGGATCCTGGCACTTTTCTTTACCTTCAGATTCAATCACAAGTTGGGATATGTTTGAGGAACAATTTTTAACTAAATATGGAGATGATAGCTTAGTTTCTACCCTAATTAACGATCTCTCCAATTTAAAGACTCAATCAAAGGAGCCCATTAAAGACTTTAACTCACGATTTAATAAACTCTTGAACAAGATCCCTGCAACATCTAAACCAAGTGAACACGTTAGAAGTGAATGGTACATTAACGCTTTAGCCTCAAATATTGGATTTTTCATAGATAGAGCTGCAAAGCCAACTCTAGCTGAAAATATGAAGGAAGCTATTTCAGTGGAAAATTGGATGATTGGTCTTGATAAGAAAAATGATGTTGATCAAAGAAAATCAAAGAAAGTCACTTTTAAAGATGATTGCAAGAAAAAGACACCAAGAGATCCATATGACATGGAAGGTTTACAAAAGTTCCTTAAAACCATGTCTAATGAGATGGTTGAGATCAAGAAGAAGGTAGCAGAAACGTCTACAAAGAAACCATTTAGAAATTTCAGGAGAAATCAAAGTGAATCAAAACCTCCCAATGCAATTTCTAATGCAAAATCAGAAGATGATGAAGAAGAAGAGAATCCTCTAATATCAGACGAAGAAGATGAAAGAGAAGAAGAAGTTGAACTAAATGGAATGTGGGATTTCATTCTCCCTAATTCACATAGTGACATGGAACAAGAAGCTATGCCTGTAATTACTAGGAGAAAATCTACATCGGAACCTGTTCAAACTATTCTGAAGAAGAAAAATACAACTCCAAGTACCAAAGACAAAATTCCTGCAAAAAATATTTCTTCATTACCCACTCACAATCAGTTATCGTCTCCCAATCCTCCCACATCTTCATCCAAAACTCTGGTAGTATCAGATCCGATGGATTATAATATTTTTGAGCACATGAAAAAGACTAGAGCGAATATCTCATTACATGAATTCAGCAAACTCAAACATCAACAAAATTTGTTATTAAAAGAGTTAAATGCTACACCTATTGCTCCTCTACCAAGTGGTGTAGTAGCTAAAGCAGCTAAAGGAACTGGTAAGCCACCAGACAAAGTAGATGCATCCGCCACTATTCTTATTAGAGAAAGATCAGGTTCTCAGACACCTCCATTTCTGCTAACCTATGAAATATACAATAAGAATTTGCATTATTGTTTGATTGATTCGGGAGCATATTCCAATATTATGCCTTCTTCTGTTTGTGCTAATTTGAATATTGAACCTCAGAATTCTGCTGTTCATATTGTACAATTGGATCGCTCCAAGGTTCAAGTTATTGGAGAAATCAATTCAGTTACCATTAGACTAGATTCTGACCCTAGGATTGTCCAAAGAATTGATATTCTTATTGCAGATATTCTAGAATTCTATGGGTTAGTCTTAAGTAGGGACTGGTCTGTGAAACTTAATGGTTATATCTCAACCGATTATTCACATATGTGGCTTCCCTACAAAGGGAAACCTAATCAAATCAAAGTCGAACGATAGAAACATATGACGCACACTGTGACTGAATTCGAGCAACCGAATGAACCTGTAGCTTTCAACAATAATATTCTTCGAGGTTATTCTGCTGAGTCTTTTCTTGGAAATTTTACTGCACCATAATCACCATTCTCTATAAATACTTTTGTTTCTCAAATTGAAAATTTTTCGCAATCCGATTCTTCCATAATTGTAAATATTTCTAATTCTTTTGTAGATAAACCCATAGATAGAAATTTAATTTGGTCATTATATTTTGATGGATCGAAATCTAATGATGGAGCAGGAGCAGGATGCATCCTAATTGATCAAAAAGGAGAAAAAACTATGTTATCATGTAGATTAGAATTTGACTGCACTAATAATGTTGCTGAATATGAAGCCTTGATTCAAGGGCTTTATAAGGCCATGGGGTTAAATGTAAAATATCTGAAAGTTTATGGAGATTCCTAAATTGTCATAAAACAAGTGAGGAATACTATCCATTGTCTTTCAGGACATCTTAAACACTATCAAACCCTAGTACAGGATCTTACCACTCAATTTCTAGCATTTAATATTTCTTCTATTCCCAGGAATCAAAACACATCAACTGACTTGTTAGCTAATGTTGCATCTAAACTCCTTCCTGCTGAAGATTGCAGTCTGGATAGATTTTCAGTAGAGTTAATTTTTCGCCCATCTATCCCAGATAATATCACTAACTGGAGAGTATTTTACCATGATCAAGATATTTTGAATTTCTTAACTTCTGAGAAATCATACAATGAACAAATTGTTGATGAAGATGATCATGATCTGCAAATTACTTCAAGAAATAATGAAAATCTGATTCCCAAATCTGTTGTCAAATTAGAAGATCTTTATGATATTAAAGACAGATTCAAGAAAGTTACTAATTCCAAAATTCAAAGTTCAACTTTGAAGTTTGAATTAGTCAATCTTGGTTCCGATTATAAACCTCAGAATGTTAATCTAGGTCTCAAATTAACTTCAGAAGAACGATCATCTTTCATTAAACTTCTGAGTAAATACAAAAATGTCTTCGCTTGGAATTATGATGATTTAAAGACTTATGATACTTTTGTAATTCAACACACAATTCCAATGCTATCTGATGTTAAGCCCGTGCAACAAAAATTGAGAAAGATACATCCATATATTAAAGATCAAATCAAAAAATAACTCAACAAGCTTCTGAAAGCCAAAATCATTTTTCTCGTAAGGCATTCCAATTGGGTTTCCAATATGGTACCTTTTAGGAAGAAAAATGGCGATATTAGAATCTGTATCGATTTCAGGAATTTAAATAAGGCATGTCAAAAGGACAATTTCCCATTGCCAACTATGGAGCAAATTCTCCAAAAGGTAGCTGGTTCTGAACTCATGTCCTTCCTTGATGGATTTTCAAGGTATAATCAAATTCTAGTACATCCAGATGATAGGCTGAAAACCACTTTTAGAACCAAATGGGGAACCTATGCTTATCAGAAAATGCCTTTTGGTTTAGTGAATGCAGGAGCTACTTTCCAGAGAGCCATGGACATAGCATTTAAGGGTCTGATTAACAGATGAGTTGTCATTTATCTTGATGACATAACAGTTTATTCAAAGAAGAGATCCAATCATATACAAGATCTTAAACAAATATTTGAAAGATGTAGAAGATTTGGTATTTCATTAAACCCAAAGAAATCTTTCTTTGCTCTTGATCAAGAAAAAATATTAGGGTTTGTTGTGTCAAAATATGGAATATATATCGATCCTGATAGAGTTAACGAAATTTCTGACATTTCTTTACCTAACAATAAAAAGTCCATGCAATCATTTCTAGGTTAGATTAATTTTGTAAAAAGATTCATTCCAGATTTTTAGTTAATTGTTTCGCCTATGCAAAATATGATTAGGAAAAACTCAGTGTTCAAATGGGGTGATAAAGAAAAAGAAGCCTTCAATGCAATCAAGAAGGAAATTATTGATGCACCTGCATTGAATACTCCCAATTTTTCTAATGATTTTATTCTGTATACTTTGGCAACCGAAACTTCTTATGTTGATGTTTTAACACAGCTCAATGATAAAAAAATCGAAGCACCGATTTCTTTCTTCAGCTCAAATCTACAAGGAGCTGAGTTGAATTATTCTGATGTTGAAAAACAAGTTTTCGCTGTATTTAGGTAAATCAAGAATTTTAGGCCTTTTCTCTTAAAAACACACACAAAAGTGATTGTTCCTTTCTCAGCAGTAAGACAATTAATAATTCAAAGAGAAGTAGGAGAAAAAATGGCTAATTAGGTGACAGCCTTGCAAGAATATGATATTGACATTAAACCAGCAAAGATTGTTAGAGGACAAGGTTTTTGTAGATTATTAGCAGGAGCTCATAATATATCAGAAAATCAAGATCCAGATAATGCTATTCAAGTAATTCAGATAAGTGTTACAGATTCTAAATCTCAGGACGTTGATCTGATATTTTACTTGAAAAATGGGTATGCTCCTTCTAATCTCAGCTATAAGAATAAACGTGTTTTAAGATTGAAGGCTACTAAATATGAAATCATTGATGATGTGTTATTAAAAAAAAATTATGACTCAATCTTACTAAGATGTCTTGAAAAGACTGAGGCAAAGAAGGTTTTGCAGGAATTACACGATGGACCAGCAGGAGGTCATTTTGGAGGCGATACCACAGTCCACAAAATCATCCATGCTGGATATTATTGGCCTACCCTTTTTAAAGATTCTCATGATTATGTGAGAAAGTGCAAGATTTTCCAAACTGCTAGTGGAAGGCAGAGGAAGCCAGCTTTTCCTCTAAAGCCGATAAAAATTGAACAACCATTTGAGCAATGGGGGCTTGATATTATTAGTGAGATAACTCCTCATTCTTCCAAGCAACATAAGTACATTATCACAACAACAGATTACTTCACAAAATGGGTAGAAGCAATTCCTCTAAAGGTAGCCAACTCTGATGCAATTATTGATTTCATCGATCAATTCATTATTACAAGGTTTGGTGTACCTAACGCTCTGGTCTTTGACAATGCATCTTATTTTTCTGGTAATAGTATAATGGAATTTGCAACTAAGAGAGGTTTTAAATTTAAATATTCAGCTAACTATTATCCATAAGGTAATGGTTTAGCTGAATCCACTAATAAAAATCTCCTCAAAATCATTAAAAGGACTATTGATCAAAGCCAAAATAATTGGCACAAATCTTTAATCTTTGCATTATGGGCTGATCATAATACTCTTAAAACTTCTATTGGAACTTCACCTTTCAATTTATTTTATGGGAAAGAATCCGTAATACCATCAAATCTAGCTCTTCCATCATTGGCCCTGGTGAAATTCATTGAAGAAAATCCTTCCTCATCCATTCATTTAAGATTTGATAAAATCCTAAAATTAGAAGAGGAAAGAGAGAAAGAAAGAATTGTTCATGAAAAACATCAACAACTTGTTAAATCCTCTTTTGATTCAAATTCCACCGGCTCAAATTTTTTTTCAATTGATGATCTTATTCTGAAATGGGATAAAGCACATGAGGAAAAAGGTAAGCATACCAAATTCCAAAAGATGTGGCTTGGACCATTTCATATTGCTGAAAAGATAGGCTCATATATATTCATACTTCAAGATTTAACAGGAAAGAGATAATCTCTTCCTGTAAACGGGCTTGTCTTAAAGAAATTATTTTCATGAGGAGGTAACCCCTTCTTACTTGTACATATTCCTTTCTGCAATTTTCATTTTTTTTTGTAAAATAAAGTTTGTTAGTAGTCTTTGATGACTTTTTACTATTAGAAAATTGCCTTAGAAAGAATGTTATAAATACTTATTTTAAATAAATAAGAATTTTTAGGGAATTGATTAGAATTTTTATATAGTTTAAAATAAAATGTTAAACTTTGAAAATTTGTTTAAAACATTTGCATGATCTTATGAAACTTTGAGGAAAATATAAATCATTATAAGTTTATTAAGCAGAGAAAGGTTACCTTTAAAAAGTAAAGACTTTTTCAAGCTTTGGCAAACAAAAACTCTGAAAATTGTCATCCATATATTCTTAAGGATACAACTATTTCACCCCATCCATTTCGATTGTGATTTTTTAGAATGTAATTCTAAAGAAATTATATGACCAAATTTAGGAGATAAGAGGTCTCATCACGAGCCTGCTTACCATGATCATAGGAAGTAATCAAACTGACATTGCCAATACTGCATACAAAACAGGGTAATGGCTTATAAATTAAGACAAGGAGTCTCATCATGAGCTAGCTTGTTCAATTTAATTACAACTAGTGAATGGAATTGTTACTAATTAGCTACCAAACCAGAAAAATGGCTCTTAAATTAAGAAAAATAAATAAAAGACAAAAATATGAGAAAATATGTCTTATGAATTTATTTTTAAAGAGTCATAATCTTGATTAGATGGGACAATGAATAGTTAATGGTTTAAAGGTAACCCTGTCGAGACTATGAACGTTTGCTGGCAGTAGAGGCAATACCTGTGACAATAGAGTATATTACATAAGCTAAACTTGAGAAAATCCACTTACTTTATTATTATCAACCAATCAAAGCTTGAGATAACCCAAAAAATGTTTTTATCCTTGAAGAATTAGAAAGAAATTGTAAGTTATTTTTATTCTTTTTCATAGTTAAATTTTATTTGAATTATCTTAAGAAAAGTTTTCATTATCTTTAGAAATTTTTACTTACTAGAAATATAGTATTCATTTCAATTTTTCAGAGATAATTGTTTCTTCCAGTGAATCGCCAATTGTTGTACTGTACAACAACCCTCCCCATTTTTAAAATTTTAGAATAAATCCCATTTAAAAATAGGTCCCCTTTTTATATCTTTTCCATAGATAAAAGGATGCATATCACATTTTATTCACAAAGTATACAAGTTTTAAAAACTTTCCGATCCGATGAGTTAAAAGACCTTTTAACATATTTTGAACATATTAGAAAAACTTTATACTTAGAAATATGTTAAAATGAATAGTAAATCGCAATCGGAAATTTGGAGAAGTTCTTTTAAAGAGTTGTTATTGCTTTGAGAAGTTCCAATGCGATCGCGCTCAATCGCAATTGCATTTCGAGATAGTATTAAGTCTTGCACTCGGAAGAGAGTTAAAACATTGTATTCCTTTCATTTAAAGTGCCGATGCGATTGAGCTCAATCGCAATCGCATTTTTTGAGATAATATTAAATGGTCTATTCCATTGAAAAATATCCGATGCGATCGAGATTTGGTAAAAAACATTATGGCATTCCATTTATAACAAATTGCAATGCGATTGTCGCAATCGGAAGATCGACAGTGAATTATGTTGAATTATCTTACGTACCATTGAAGACTTGCGATGCGATTGTTATTTCACCTTTATATTTATTCATCGCATCGCAAAGGATCAAAAGTGAATTTAGCCATTTATTACAAGGATGCGCCGATCTCCAATTGTACGACAATATTAATTGAAAATCAGGCAGAAGATCATTGGTTACTTTGTTTTCAATACGTGAATGTGACCCCTTGGAGAGCATTTATTTTTGAAAATACGGGGAGATTAAATGGTAATTAAGTAAACAAATATTTGTGTAAGCTCCTATGTTAAACATGCTGCCCAAGGAGAGACCGACAAGGTTCAAGCTAGTCACATACACCTCCTTTCAAGGACTTGGGAAGATGACATGGGAGAATGTATACAATTTGCTTGGAAAAGAGAAACCTAGGGTTATTGTGCCCAAGGAAACTGTTCTCGATGAAGAAGATTCAGGCTCTGACTCTGAAACTCAACTAAGTGCATTGGCAAATTCATTCTTACACCGAGTCGTTGCCTGGGCGAATATTTTTCTCTACTATGATGTTATCATATGGGTCATTGACAATGTGACCATTCAAAACAAGACTTTTGTTTCTGCTTCTGGATCAGTTTTCGGGCCATTCAGGGCAGAAGATATTAAAGCAATGTACCATCTTCCCAATCCACAAAATATTTACAACAAAGAATTCCTTAAGGAATATGCTACAGAAAATCCAAACCAGGCAGAGCCAATCAAATAATGGAGGAATAACCCTGAGAAACATAAGCAAGAGGCATCAGGTATGTACTCTGTGGAGTCTCTCGCTATTTCGGGAAATAACTCCCTAGAGGTTTGTTGGGTCAAAACCTCCACAGATCAGAGCATGCTATTCAAGAAGGACTCACACAACCACACTTGTATGCTAAAAACTAGATAAAATCGATAGTAGAACTCACCCGTAATCCTACGTTTGATGTAGATCCCGCGGGGTCCAAACCCCCAGCAACTCTTCTTCCTCTTCAACCTGGAAATCAAGAAAGAACATGCACGGAAATCTAGTTGTACAGCATATACTTCTCCTAAATGTCAGTGTAATTCATGTGAAACATCATATAAAAAATAATAAATGCTTAATTAATAATCTTTTCACATATGCAAGCAGATATTAACACGTGAATTCAGGAACAAGATGGTTCTTCTTCATTACGAACACCATGTACAGTAATAAAAAGTGGAGAGATCACTTGAATCCTTCCACGATCTTCGAACAGACCATCGTCTGGATCTGTCCCACCCTTGCCTCGCTAGGATACTTTCAAGACTTGTGCACACGAGATGACATATAAACTGATGAACATCTCCAGGAAACAAGGGTTTCCTGTAAAAATCTGAGAAAGTGCAGGAGGCACGGGAAATCAGACTTGAATTGGGGCTCCAACAGAGTATAATGTCTATAAATTTCTCTCTCCCTTAGGCCATGCATGTGAGGGGCTTTTATACTCCCTCAAAGTAGTTTCAATCTGTTGGAAACAGTTGGCCACGTGCTGGGGTGGTTGAACTACTGGAGTAACCATCAACCTAGCCCGAAAACAGGGAATTTTATATATTTTTTTAATGATTTTAATGGCATACGCGGAAAAGTGTGTATGTACTAGCGTATACACGTAGAAAATTCTGGGCATACCCGCGTATGGGATTTTTAACACTTTTTTTTATGAACTTTGTTCAAGTCTGTGGGAATGGGTGCCCAAGGCCAAAGAGACTATCATGAATCACACGAGGGTGAAAAATGATGCTATAATAGATGCCCCTTAATATATGAGGTCAGAAGGGGTACATGATGGCCGAAATGTATTATGCACATAGAAAGAACTTCTCAAGGACAAGAGAGGACTTCACCAGATTTCAGCTTGCCAAAAACCAATGAAAGAAAACAGAGAGTCAACTCATGCTGAGGCGGGCATACCCATGCTCAGTCAAAAATATATCATATAGAAAGTACATGATGAATCCAGAATGTATACAAGTATAGCTGAACTGAAAGTACATAATGAATCATCTGAGCAGGGCCCGGAAGTGCAAGTCGGAATCAATGTCCAAGTATCACATATAGAAAGCTGATCAATGATGCTGAAACTAGATGTCTGATCATAAAAGTAACTGAATCTCCAAGTACCAAATCATAAGGGGTGGAACACATGGTAAAATCACGCAACTTGGGAGCCAACATATAGGATGCTACAGTACTGACACTGCAACATATAAGGGTGGACGGAATCACTGGCAGAAATTGAATGGATTGTCAAAAGTGAACCGAAAGATGTTGATGCAACCCGAGGTCTTCACCGATCTCGACGGCACAATTCTACACAATGGGAATAAATGAACTGAATTCGACCATGTGAGAAATCGTTGGATTATCGGTCAATAATGTAAACCGTTAACCAACGCGAGACAACCCACCAATAATGAAAATGAGTGTCAAGGTGCCCCAGTACAATCTAACAAGTGCGAATGAATGAGTTGAAGTCGAACACTTGGAATAATCTACCAATCGAGGAGGCAAGCGATGAATCCCCGCTGTGATAGCGAAAGTGCACTTGCCCCGGTAGTCGCAAGCCTAAGGTGCGACAAAAAGAATCTAGACCTTATTCCCTGGGGCTTAATGGTCGGAGTCGATGGGAAAAGATCTGTACCGGAAGGAAACGACGGCATCACATCGGTCTAGCGAGTGTAACCCGCGACGAAGATTTTTAAGAAGTCAGATGAAGTAGAATGGCCAGACAAGCAAAGTACGTTTCGAACGCCACAAGAATGTGACCTTCAGTGCCTGGAAAAACCCTCTTGAACCAACCAATAATGAAAGCTAACACAGAGGCAAGATATCCACCGATAGGGTCAAATGGAAATCAAGGTACTGCACGAATCCCAAGTGTGATAATGTATGCTGACGTTGAACACAAGGAAAACCACTCAGTCAAAGACCCATAATGATGATCAAATGCCGAGCACAAGGTCACCTATCAATGATGGAAATAGGGCCAGGGTGCGGCTCTAGGTTTACTCTCAGAGAAATATGTCGTAGTTGATAAGAGACAAACCCGGCGGCAGAAGTCAATGGAGACCTTCTCAAACCGGCACGGCGGAAATATCCGCTGTCGATGTGATAGAACAAGATCTTGACAAAGCCCAGGAAGGCCGGACTGAATAATGAGTCAGAAGACATATGAGAGATATGCAGACTCACAATTGAAATTCCCTTAAAGCAAAATCACATTTCTCGTGATAAACACGCGATAAAAAGTGACAACACATTATAAGTTTGTTATTTGAAGCAAAAACAATGTCCATACAGTTGGAAGATATAACCAACCGGGGAAGGCGTGATGTGAAACAAAAATGAAACTGAACTAGTTAAACAAACATCCCAAATGAAGGAAAGATATATCAGTGTATATTCTTTGTTCAAGGGCGACAAAATGACATTGTACTGCCATCAAATAACGAAGTTACATCCCGTTCCCGCTCTTTTGTTATATTTGATTTTTTTGTCTTTTTCATATAATAAGCCTGAAAAATAATAAAAGAATGCTATGGTACAATGGATAGAACGAGTATCAAGAAACAGATGCACTAGTTCCTAGGATTGGAACGATCCTATGCTCGGTACGAGGTGGCGAGAAGCTGGCTAAGCTGAATGCCTCGAGAGGAATGTTCCATCAGGGCTAAAAGGTGTCAAGTATGATAGCGCTAGAAAGATGCATGTGGAAGTAATGGTTAACTTGTACGGACGAGTCAAGGTGGTCCAGCAATGAGGTCCAATGAGTAGGCCAAAAGACGGAAGGACCAACCGTAGCCAATATACGTACGGTAATGAAACTGAAGAACACCAGGGAGCCTCTAGGGTAATAGCCAGAAAAATGATAATGAAGAAGAAGAAGAATGGAGCTTCAACATATAAGTCATGGTGGGACTAAAGAGGACTCCCGAGCCTACATAAAGTGCAGCATGGGCAAAAAGTGCTAGCAAGGAACTAACTAGGAAGCCCATGTAAAGGAAGACTCTACCACCAAGTCATGATTAAATAATCGGCGAGTGAAATGGGTTGAATACTCATGACATGATGGGATCGACCCTATGGCAAGTGATCAAAATGGAGGCACAATACACAAAATGTGGAAAGTGGATTCCCTAACCTATATGCCAGTGAAGATCATATACCTGCCATGACGGGTCAGTAGTCATGGATAAAAAACTAGAAAAAATCTCGAGTTCATCAAAATGTACTTGAAAATATACCAATCTGGGCACTTCCAAGCATCTGCGTTATGCAGCTTAAGATAGATTGAAAAAATAAGCATAACAAATTTTTGCGAAAATTTTCAACTTTTTAGGCATAAATAGACAAGTTACCTCACATTTGGTTCATTGTGACTTGCTGAATTGGGAAAAAGAGCTCTGGAGAAAAAGTCTCTTCATCAAAACAGGAGCAATTGACCATCAAACTTCGCTGAATTTGTTAGGTAAGCTCTTAATCCATCCTTGTTATCAAGTTGTCACATAAATAAAATAGAGATGGAAATTTGCGAAGTGGAATCATTTGTTTAAAATTACGGTTCTATGCATAAGCGGGTTTATATTGACCAAGCCGCGTATATACGCGAGTGTGTACAGAGAAAGTCACGTATGCATAACCCGAAATGAAAAAACGTGATTCTAATGGACAAATTATTGAATTTTTGCAGGATGACTATATCATGGAGAGAACGTGAGCATATTGCTATTGACAATGAAGTAATGCAGGATCAATTATCGCTCAATATTCTCCGAAATTGTGGATTGCTCAAATTTTTCAAAATGCCAAATATGAAGAGTAATGTTCGGTTGCTCGAAATTCTTGTGAATTATTGGGAACCGGAAGAAGATTGCTTCATAATAGATCAAATGCCCATACTTATCAAGGTGGAAGACATCTATTTTATTACTGGACTCTCCCGGAGGGGGGAGCCAGTAGACTTACACGGTAAGCCTTTGGGAGGGCTCACAGTGGATGACTACGTCCACGTCTACCGCGTAGAGGGTTCCAAGAAAGTTGGGACTCAAATTGCTATAAAAGATTTAAGAGACTTGCACATGAAAATTCTCCTATTTACCATTGGTAGGGTAGCAGGATATGCTTCCTTACACCAGGCATCCAGGACTCAAATGAGTATAGCTGTGGAATGCTTAACTCATTTATATGATTGGTGCACAGCTCTACTAATGAACATGAAGCAACAATTGACTTCCATCCGAAAAAAAAACAAAACATTTCGGATATGGTACAATCTTGATGAAATTCTTTTTCGAGAAGATTCCTGGGCTGAGACCCAAAGTGATCTCTTCTATCAGCAGCCCAAGAAACCCAAGAATCGCCCGATGGGCTGACTTGATGAAGAGACTGGGGGGAAGCGAAGTTCCCCAAACCACCTGGGATGATGAGTTCTTCCAATGGTGGGGAGAACAAATCATCGCTTTGGAGGACTATCCTTATGCCGGGATGGATTTCCATGGCGATCCAGACCTCGTCCTTCCACCTGGCGCGGCATGGGGTACAGTCGGTAAGATTGCAATTTTTTGACTTATGTGATTTTTTTGGATTTTTTCAATATATGTGAAAAAATTAAACATGTTTTTGATTGGATTCAAAGTGACTTAAAATATCATAATGATCATGATACAGATTTTGGACCAATCTGTCCTGATGGGTACCCACGGCATAAGCGCCGCAGAGGCGAGGTGGAGATAGTAGACTCAGACAGAACCCTCCATGCTGTACAGAGGAACTTGGAGGGTTTAACCCGCCAAGTGCCTATGGCTACAGTGGAAGATCTACCCGAGGCTATCCAGAGATGGGTAGTAGGAGTACCTCATGACTGGGTGCGGTTATTCCACCGAGTCGCGACTACGATCGTGTTCTATAGGAACACAACATCTGGGCAGGGACCACAGGAGTAGATAGATATGATTTACTGGATGACTGTATATTTTTTAAGATTTGAACATGATCGAGCATAAGCCCTAATTTTGTATGACTTATGAATCCAAATTTTTGTATAATTTTTTGAACACTCTGATGATATATTCAGCGATTTATGATGTGATGTGACAAATGTATAAAAATGTATGATGTTTTTGATGATTAAATTTTATTGTATGGAATGATTAACATGCCAATCAATTGCTTGATTAGATAATGATTCTGCCATCCAATTGTCAGCTCAAGGAATATGAATGAAAGTTAAAAATTGAAATGATATTTGTAACAAATGTACCCTCAAGAAAAACCAGAATAAAAATGGATCTCGAACCCGATAAGTATTGTTCAACTGCGACACCAATAGCTGGGAGTCCAAGAAAACTACCAACGAATCAACACCCAAAGATATTGCCTCCGAGAGTAGATGAATAACCACAGTGTATTCTGCTATATTATTGGAAGCAGGACCAATGCAGACTCCTCTTGATACCAACAGCTGACCGGATGGATGATGAAGCACCCAAGCCGTGGAAGCCAAGTTCCGGGTGTGTCTACTAGCACCATCGGCAAAACCATAATGACTCATGACATTCGACAAAACTTGCCAAAGTAGATCAAAAACATTACCATCACATCAAATACCTAAAAACCAGATATGTACAAAATAAAAACTACTATATACAAAAGCAAAATGCGAGGCTGAAGCCTAGGCATAATACCTTTTCAAATAGAGCCCATTTCTGGGCTCCGCCAACTCATTTCCTTCAAAATCAACCAAGGCATATGCTCCTTTTTTAAGGACTTTCTTAACAATGAAGGGGCCATACCACATAGATTTAAACTTTCCTGTGCCCAGGGCATCCTTCTCTTGGGCATAGACCAAAACGAGGCCACCTTCCGAGAAAACCCTAGGTTTGACCGCCTTATCGTACTGAAATTTGACTCGTTTCTTATGCGCCTCATTCATCGTAGCAGCATCCCGACGCTGCTCATCAAGATGTTCTAGATGAAGGAGACGTTCTTCGAGACTAGAAGTGTTAGGAAGAATCTCAACAGCTAAATTTAGAGAAGGAATCTCACATTCAATGGGGAATATGGATTCCATCCCGTAAGCTAGTTGAAACGGAGTAAAGCCAGTTGCAGTTTTTACTGGCGTCTGGTATGCCCAAAGTGCAGGATATAGCATGATATGCCAGTTGGATCGAGCTTTATCAATCGTCCTCTGAAGAATAGTCTTCAAGGATTTGTTCACGACTTCCACTTGCCCATTGGCCTGAGGATAATAAGGAGACGAATGCTCCTGCCGGAAACCTAATTTTAGAGCCAACTCGGCCATCATGCCATTCTGAAAATGACTACCATGATCAGTGAAAATCTCTCTAGGAATACCAAAATGAGTAATAACTTGGTTGAAAAGAAAAAGAGTTGTTGTCTCACCATCATTCCCAAAATTAGGCATAGCCTCGACCCACTTCGTAAAGTAGTCTACTGCTACAATAATGTACTTGTGACCTTTAGCCGAAGGCGGGTTACAAGTAGTATAATCAATACCCCACTTTGTAAAGGGACCGACAGTGATGACTAGAAAAAGCGGAGCTGGATGAGCGCACATTTTTCGAGTTTAGACCTGACACGGATGAAACTTTTTGACCGACTCCATACAATCTTTGAAAATCGAAGGCCAAAAGTACCCAGCACGCAAGATTTTTTGGGCTGTAGCAAGCCCGGATAAATGACCACCACAAGCTCCACTGTGGAAATCATTCAGCACAGCCTCAGCTTCTTTGAGAGTTAAGCAACGCCTCAGGATTGAATCAACCCCTCGACGGTATAAAGCATCACCAATAATCAAATAATTTTTCACCAAGTGACGCAACTTACGACGCTCATCTTTCAAAAAAGTAGAGGGAAACTTCGCAGTCTGAAGATACACAATGATATCTCCATACCAAGGATCCTGTGGAGATATAAGAAACAAATGTTCATCCGGGAAGGATTCATCATAGACTATCTCTTCCCCACAGGGCAACTCGGAGATCAATTCTACGAAAACCAATGATTTCTTCGACTTGGCAGACATAAAATCAAGGTAAAATTCCTGCAAAATCACAATCCATCTATTATATTTGCCCCCAATCACTCGCCTACTGAGAAAAAAATGAAATGGATTGGCGGCTGCCAAAACATAAGTTTTTTGTAGAAGAATATAATGTCGGAGTTGCTGCACAGCATGAACAACTGCTAAATCTATCTTTTCTATTAGAGTATACCAGAGTTCAGGTCCTACCAAGCCTCAACTAAGATAGTATATAACATGCTCTGTAAGAGCATCATCCTCCTGAACCAGAACCATACCAATGGTAGATTCTGCTGCTGCAAGATACAAAAGGAAATCCCTGCTATAATCAGGTGGACTCAATAAAGGAGCAAAGATCAATGTTTTTTTCAAAGCATCGAATGAGCGCTGAGCGAAGTCATCCCAAAAAAATGGAACTCCCTTCTTCAACAATCTCATAAATCCCTTGGTAACTTCAGCGTAATTTACGATAAATCTCCGAATAAAATTAGCTTTTCCTTTTAGACTTTGAAGTTGACGAATAGAGGACGGGGGAGGCAACCGAAGTATTGCCTCAACCTTGAAGGGATCTACCCTAATCCCTTCTAAAGACACAATGAATCCCAATAACCGACCGGATGTGACCGCGAAAACACACTTGTTCGGATTCAACCTAATCTTGTAGAAATGACATCGTTCAAATACTTGACAGAGGTGAGCAGGATGATCCATTCTCTTTCGAGAATGAGCAGCTAAATCATCCAAATTGTTGGGGCCCTTGTTTTGAAAAACCTTGTTTTGAATGTTTTGAATTTGGAACAACGGCCAGATTTTGGGGTTGTGGAACAAGGACACACGGCAGCCGCAACCAAGTCGCAACCACATCAAACGGCGAAGCTACCAAGGTTGCGACGGAACAGGCACATAGCAGAGGAAACTAGATGCATAAGTGCAGATAAGGAGAAGATACAGCAAAAAGAACGCAAGCGGAACACACAGATAATCAGAGAAAAGCTAGAAGCAGTGGCAGAAGGACATAAAGAGAACTAACAGTTGCGACAACGGGTAAATAAATAGCAGTCACCCGGATGAAAGAGGGGATGATTAAATAGCAGAAGAGAGGAGAGAGCGACTAGAGGAGAAAAAACGCATGCTGTAGCAGGAATCCAGAGCATGGATGAGGTTTCTGTAGTTCCTAGGGTCTATTGATGTAGAATCTCTGTTCCGCAAGGCATATGTATCAGATCTGTAAGACCATTGCAAAGCTATGTAACCGGGAGTTGGCCAAGAGCTTAATACAATTGCAGGTTGCTTTCTATTTGTGTGATTCACATGCATGTGTGTTGGTTGAGATGCTTTAGAAATTTCATTTGCTTAATATCTGTATGTTCTCTGAATGATGTTGTGTATGTGATTCTATCTATGTAATCTAACCACTGATGAGAATGGGTTGCGGATATGTTCCTTGCCCTGGTCTATTCCCCTTTTGCATGTGGTCACGGCACGCCTCGGGTGAGACTCTCTACTCTCTAGAGTAGGGTGATAATGCCGGCGTGATCCTAGACTACAGCGGATTCCTTTGTTGGCTACAATCCCTGAACCTGGGTCTTGCCCGCGAGACCTGATCACTCGCCAACAAATGGTTCCGTTGCCGAGACCCGCATGATATGAGGGGCTCTAGACCATGGTATCGCAGATCTTCGAAGGGGAGATACGGCGATGGTGGGACAATCATTTAGACCATTTCATTGCTTAGCAAGCAAAGTTGACTAAGAAAGGGGAGGCAGCAATCAAGGAACTCGTCCTCTTCTCAGATTTAGCTGGTGATACGTACGAAATTTTCTGGGGAAAGTTCCCTACCGACCTTTACAATTAGTTGCGGAGGTTACAGACGAAGGTGCCTAGAGATGGCTCGCGGAAGATAAACCACAGGTGGGCGCACGGAGATCTGGGTGCTCTGCATCGGTTGAACACCGAGTTGACCCGCGCGGTGGATTTTTGGGTGGAGACCACGGTGGAAGGATACATTGTGGAGTTTGCTGCTGAGTGCTATCAGTCCTTCTCGAAGGCCGAGGCTACCTTCTGCTCCGGTATCAGATGGAAGCTGCTTAAGGATATTCCGCTGTGGATTAAAGCTCTGATGGTGGATGAAGGGTTGATATAATTCCGCAAGACAAGTATGGAAGCGTAAACCACCGGTGTTGGGGGAAGGGTTGAAGGGATCGATGCTACGTAGAGTGTGACGTGGGGAGTGGGGAATGGATGCTGAGGCCACAAGGATGCTGAGGGAGCGACGTGCACATCGGCGGGCACATATTGCCGATAGGTGGCGAAGAAGGGTGATGCGAGATTTGAAGAGACGAGAGACCGAGAGGAAGAATCGGAAGGAGGCACCTCAAAGGGTAGGAATTATGGATGTGGATACTCAGGGACGAGAAGGGACCGCTGTGGGAGTACGATGGGTGCATGGGAGCCCAGCTAAGCGAGCACGCGAGACGTTGACTGACGAAGATGATGGAGGTGTGCAGCCCAAGGAAAGTTTTGATGGTGAATGGTGCATTGTGATGCAGCAGTTTTTTCAAGAGCGGACAACATTCGGTTCTCCAGCCTGCCATACTCCTCCCAATCTGCATGGCCGGGATCCCTACCTTCCCCTGGTACTTTATCAACCTTTGAGTAATATTTTCGTTAAATTTCAAGCATTGAGTCAATTGCAGAGTAGTTCAGTGTCGACGGCAACACCCGTTAGTAGCAGTAGCACTAGTAGTATTGTGTTCCCGAGTGGAACATTCACGCAACCAGGACCCGGAGGATTTATCCTGGTCAACCCGCCGCAGGTTAACATGGCTGGGTCGTTTACCCGATATCCCGAGTTCTCGGGCCGGGGTAATGATGATGTAGAGCAACACTGGTATCTGTGCGAAGCCATTTGGAGGGCTCGGCAGACGCCGGACGCAGGGAAACTAATAGAGTTCCAAACCGCGCTCAGAGAGAGGACTCTGCGATGGTTCATCAAGTGGTCCGAGGCCCACCTGAATCCCGTCATCGCGGACGTGAATCGAGATTTTTTCCGGGAATTTAAGCTTCCCCAGACGGACCAACAGGGTCTGTCCGAGCTCTGGGAAATTAAACAAAAGGAAGAAGAAACCACATGGGAGCTAATGCAGCGATTCAAGGACGCGATCGGGAAACTCAGTTACCCAATCGACCCGAACCATCAGAGGGACTGGTTCATCAAGGCTCTGCTTCCCTTGACGCGAACCCCCCTCACCCAACAGAAGATCGACAATCTGCAGGACGCTTTGGAACAGGCCATGAAGATCGAGGCCATGGCAGGCTACCCTCAAGAATATAGGGGAGGGCCAGCCCCGCAGGATCCCTCCTTGGTGGGATTGCAGCATCAGATAGCTAGCATGACCGAAAAGCTCAAGGAGATACAGCCGGTCAGACCAGCCAGGCCGAACGTTTGGTGCACTCACTGCCTGGTCGAAGGCCATGTCGCAACTGAGTGTCCTCGGTTGTGTGGCGCGGGGGTGGGACCCTCAGTCGCGGTAATTCAAGGGGGGCCACCCGCAGGGGGTGGCGCGGTGCTGAATCCGCAGGGAGTATACCAAACGCAACAGCCGTATGCAGGGTTCCCCTCCCAACTCAACCCAGCCGCCACAGAGTATTGTGAGATTTTCCGGACGGTGGGACATTCGCCTCGGATGTGCCCAATCCTACAGAAGTATTCCAACGTGCCAAACAATGTATATTGTGAGTTTTGCGCTTCCACGACTCACAACATGGAGCAGTGCCGGGCTCTCGACGCACTCGCGGACCGGTTGGATCGACCCTCCTATAGGGTGAATGAGGCTCCTAGAGGAAGAGGGGCCGGGGCGCGCGGAGGCCGCGCTGGGGGCCGCGGGCCGGCGAAATGCTATAACTGTGACTAGGAGGGCCATGTGGCTCACGAATGTCCCCTCCCTCGCCGTCCGTGGTGCTCCCAGTGCCGAGTAAATACCCATGCGACAAAAGACTGTCCCGAGCTCATCAAAAAGTGAGAAGAACATGCACGGCAGAGGGGCACGAACTTGGTAACGTCGAGCCGCGGGTGGCCATAACTCCGGCAATGCAGAACATCGCTATTGTGATGAGGGGCGGTAAGAATACAGGGGAGGATGCTCGCGGAAAGGAACCGGCACCAGTTGTCAAGCCAACCTCCCCACACCGGGTAATCAGACTAGAGGCGCAAAAGAAGTATTTTCAGGAGGCGGTTGAAGAATTTTCTCAGCTGCGTGAAGCGGAAGGCCTGGAGGCACCCCTACCGACAGATCCTAGGACACAGCATGCCCCAGGAACCCTGATGGAAGAATGGCTCCAGCTATTCTTCAAGATTGTTGACAGTGCTGCTCTGCGGCAGCAGCTCAAGTGTACTTTGGAAGGGGCACTGTAGGGGAGGACATGACTGGGGGAACCGGTGGACCCAGCCCCCCAATCGGTGCAGCGCATCAAGCAAAATAAGCGACGAACGGGCAAAGAGTTCCGGCTCAATACGCAGGTTGGGGGATTCCAAATTAGCGACACCATGCTTGATTTAGTTCTGACGTCAACATCCTACCGCGCAAGACGTGGGAGGCTCTCGAAAAGCCATGGATGGCCTACTCGCCCATCCAACTCAGGATGTCGAACCAGTACGGCATTCTGCCGATTGGCCGACTCGAAGGTGTCGAGGTCGACATTGAGGGGGTAAAGACTTACACGGATTTTGAGGTCATTGATATTATGGGAGACAAGAATCCTTACCCCGCCCTGTTAGGCATTGATTGGGCCTTTGAGAATTATGCCATCATCGACCTCAAAAAGGAGTTGATGATCTTTGAAGATGGGGAGGTCCGGGTCACTCAGCCTCTCGACCCATATCAAGGCCCGAGGTATACCGAAACGGTGGATAACCGGGAGGATGCTCTGATGATGGACCACCTCTACAAGATGACTATAGGAAAGCGGGAAGACTATATTAACCCGACCGCGACTGGCTCTGTCAGTTGGCAGAGCGTCCAGAGCTCCGAGCTGGGATCCGAACTCACGTGGGAAGACTGGCAGCAAGGGGGGTACGAGACCAGCATGCGGAGATGTGCCCATGTTGGTCGCGTCAGCTAGATTTGTGTTGAGTTCAGAGAATACCCCACCCTATCAAACATGCAAGCTGTCAATACCTTTATTACCAGGGTTGAGGACATCATGCCGGAAGGGAGCAGACTACCCCTTTTGGACGTCGTACTACAGTCTACAGCAGCCCAGTGGTGGAAAAATCACTGCAATACCTTGTCGCGGTGGAGTAGTGTGGCGGACGCGTTGTGAGCGCGGTTCAAAGAAGATGAAGGCCCTCGAAGCAGGCAGCGGTACTCTGGGACTTCCAATCCGCAGGACCACTTGCGGACTTGCGAGGAGCAGTGGCGAAGTATGGGATACCTGGAAGAGCTGTGGGTTCATCGGTTTGTCCCCTCTTTAGACACCATCCCCCACGCATGGTACTTGGAGGAAGAACGGAAACGAGAGACTAGTTCTTGGATGGAAGTCGCGCGCAAATTTGTGCGGTGTTTCTCTTTCGCGGGAGACACAGAGTTGGAATCTCAGGCTTTGCATGCTATCAGGGCGGTACTGTTTTTCCGCGATCCGCAGACCGACTGCTGCACGCTGCCCGCCCGTCCCGAGGCCATGCGAGAGTTGGTTTGCCAAAGGATTGACGGTGATCCGGAGGACGATGGTCTGGAAGACCTAAGGCACCTCTATTTCGAAGAGAAGGAAGGCGAGCGGAACGTTAACGAAGATCCGGCCACCGAAGGGGTCCATTTACGACCGCTGAAGACAAAGAAGCTAAACATCGGTACGGAGGAGAAGCCTAAGTTGGCGACAGTGGGCAACTACTGGGACGAAGAGACGACCAAGGAGATTTTCAGCCTCCTCCAGGAATATGAGGATTTGTTCCCCTCATCGGTCGCAGATCTGAAGGGCATCAAAGGCGACCTTGGCGAAATGCGCATCGTGCTGAAACCGAGTGCCAGGCTTGTGAAGCATCGGCCCTACCGATTGAACCCGCGAGTTAAAGAGAAGGTTAAGATGGAAATCGACAAGATGCTGGCCGCGGGTCTCATCTTTCCCATGGAGGAAGCAGGGTGGGTGAGCCTTATCGTCATCCAGAATAAGAAGGACAAGGCAGAGATACGGGTTTGTGTCGATTATCGCAGTCTGAACAATGCCTGCATTCATGATCTGTTCCCCACCCCTTTCAGCGACGAGGTTTTAGACCATGTTGCGGGGAACGAAGCCTACTCCTTCACTGATGGCTTTTCGGGCTACCATCAGGTGCGTATTGCGGAAGAAGATAATTCAAAGACAACTTTCACCACCGAATGGGGGTCGTTCGCATACCACGTCATGCCGTTCGGCTTGAAGAACGCTCCGGCCGTGTTTTCCCGGATTGTCATAGCCGCCTTCCGGGAGTACCTTCACAAGTTCCTAGAAGTCTACATGGACGACTGGAATGTCTACAGTTTATTGAAGAAACAAGCTACCCTGTTGCGGGTTATGTTTGATCGGTGCTGCCAGCTGCAGATTTCCTTGAATTTAAAGAAATGTATTTTTGCTGTTCCGTTCGGCACGTTGTTGGGACATGTGGTATGCAAGCAAGGGGTCTGCATCGACCCTGCCAAGGTTGCGGTGATCGTACACATGGAAGCCCCCGAGACGGTGAAACAGTTGCGGGCATTGCTCGGGCACACGGGATACTACAGGAGGTTTATCCACAACTATGCCAAGATCACTGCTCCGTTAGAACAACTTCTGCGGAAGTCCACAGTGTTTCAGTGGACGGAGGAGTGTCAGGTAGCCCTGGACATCCTGAAGGAAAAGTTGGCGTCGGCGCCTATTGTAGTTCATCCCGATTGGGATAAGCAGTTCCATGTGCACATCGACGCTTCCAGTATTGCACTTGGGGCTGTCTTGGCACAACCAGTCGATACAATAGTTGACCACCCGGTATACTTTGCCAGCCACAAATTGTCCAATGTGGAGAAGAATTACACCACGACCGAAAGGGAGGCACTGGCGATGGTGTACTCTCTTCAGAATTTTCGCCACTATCTTCTAGGGGGCAAGTTGAAGTTCTTCACGGACCACTCTGCCCTGAAGTACCTGGTCAATAAGCCTGTTCTGGAAGGACGGATTTTCCATTGGCTTCTGATATTTCAAGAATTCACGTTCAAGGTAATCGTCAAGCCCGGAAGGTTGAATGTCGGGCCCGATCACCTATCCAGGTTGGAGACGGGGGAGAATGACGGCTCCCTTGATGATCAGCTGCCAGACGCTGACCTCTTTCGAGTCGAAGCTGTACCAGATTACTTGGCCGACATTTCCGCCTATCTGACCACGGGGCAATGCCCACAGGATTACACCCCGCTGCAGAAATGGCATTTGGTCGTCCATGCCGCCGACTACCAGTTAATCGCAGGGAAGCTATACAAACTGGGCCTCGATGAGGTTCTACGTAGATGCGTCCTTGACCACGAACGAGAAGCAGTAATGTGAGAATGTCATAGCGGTGTTGCGGGAGGGCATGTGGGTGCGAAACCCACCACAAGAAAGGTGCTCCAAGCTGGGTTGTGGTGGCCGAAAGTACATACCGATTGTAAGGCCTATGTGAAGCGGTGCAACGTCTGCCAGCGGACGGGCAGGCCCTCTCACCGGGACGAGCTTCCATTACACCCAGTGCATGTGTTGCGGCCATTCGAGAAGTGGGCTGTCGATTTTGTAGGGCCCATAGCTCCGGTCGCCAGACACTCCAAGGCCCGGTACATCATTACCGCCACGGATTACCTCACCAGGTGGGCTGAGGCAGCTGCGATACGCGACTGCACAGCGGATACCGTCGCCCGGTTCATTTTTGAGCACATCATTTATCGGTTTGGCTGCCCGCGAAGTTTAACCAGTGATCAGGGTACGCACTTCATTAATAACACGGTCAAAACACTGCTGAACACCTTCATGGTTCAGCATCACAAGAGTAGCCCGTATCACCCGCAGGCTAATGGTACGGTGGAAGCCTTCAATAAGATTCTTGAGAAAGGCTTGACTAATATTTGCAATGCCCAGCGTGATGATTGGGATGAGCGCCTATCAGCGGCCTTATGGGCCTATCGGACTACGGTGAAGCGCTTGACCAAGGAAACACCGTTCCAGCTCGTGTACGGCCGGGAGGCTATGATCCCCACCGATTTTATTGTACCAAGCCTGTTGATCGCCACATCTCTGAAGTTTTCGGAAGAGGCCTCCCTCCAGGAGCGCCTCCATGAATTGCAGGAACTAGATGAGGCCCGCTTCCTGGCTGAATTCCACCAGAAGATTCAGAAGGACCGGCAGAAAGCATGGCACGACCGCCACATTAATAACAAAACCTTCCAAGTTGGCGGCAAAGTTCTTTTATACGACAGCAGGTTCCAGAAGTTCCCGGGAAAGCTACAGATGCACTGGTTGGGACCCTACTTCGTTATCGAGATTCGCGATTCCGGAGCCGTTCGGTTGGCACAACTGGACGGTACGGTTCTGCCTAGGTGGGTGAATGGTGCACACCTGAAACCCTACCAGGAGTAAGTACCTTTCATTTCTCATCAATAAATCTCGCACCTGAGAGCACCCGTAGTGTAGCATAGTTGAATAACTCTCCTGCAACCGGGATGAGAGTAGGAGGTATTCTCTGTTCATAGGTAGTGTGTCAATAACTGCTCAGTTGCGAGGTCCGCACCGCAACCGACTGTGGTCGGGGCGGCACCGATCCAGCATGTCATCCCTGTAGGATCCGTCCCAGTCTCCACGTCAGTCCATCTCAGTCCAGCCACGTACTTGTGTCAGTCCGTAGGATCGCCTAGATCTGCAACATTAATTACCATACTTGGCAGCGACCACGCCGTCATCATTTGGCCATCACCCTCAGTAACCTCAGCCGTTGCGTCCGCCCATTTCCCCATGCCACCGTCAGCAACTGTCACAACACTCATTGGCATGCGATTGATCGCACGATTATCGCAGAAAGAATGCCAGTAGGAATTAATTCGTTAGAGGGTCTCATCAACTCCACTCGTGCCAGGTGCTGACATAACTTGCATGAAAACCAAAAGCACGAGAATGCCGGACCCGTTCGAATTAGCAAGTGCAGCTGCACCAGAGCCATTGAATTCTCAGAACGCATTGTACCAGGAAAGGTGCCCAAGGCAAATTTTATAGTTCTATCAGTGCCGGGCCAAAATGCCGAAGGCCGTTCCAGCCGTCGTTGAACCAGAGCTTGACACTCAGATTCACAAGACCGAGTCCCTGGTGGGCAAGTATGATAATGCCGCCTTGATTGATGCCAACCTCTCAAACGCTGCCAAATTTTTGTCCCTCCAGCGGCAGGCATACATGGAGCACTACTGCAGTACAGTCGGCAACCCAGCCAGCCGCCTGTTGCCTGAGTTCAGGGGCCTTCAGACCTCGTCCCTGATGAACTTGAGAAATCTTCCGGTATTTGGCACCACCGGACCAGTTCTGCAGTGTACACGCTTCCTCCTCAGCTGAATTCAGAATGGGTCCCTGTGGCTGACCCAGGAAATCCCCATTCATGCTGAAGATATTCATCGCCTCACAGGGCTTTCGCAGACGGGTGCAGACGTCTCAACGGCCTGTCAGACCTCCTCCAAGCGCGCATGGAAGTCGGGTGATGCGGACCTCTATACCAAATATGGCACTCGCAGGGGGGGGGAAGGAGCCAAGATCGACCTCATTAACAAGCCCGAGATTTGCTTCGCCTGTTACCTCATTGCCAGCAAGACAATGAGGCATTACACCAAGGGCGAATGCACTCTTGATACTATTCTATTGCTGAACATTGTGTCCAAGGCACCAGACTGAATTGGTGTTCGTTCCTGTTAAAGGAGTTGTTCGATGCGTGCGAGGAGAATTATAAGCGTGCAACTACTTTTATTTATGGCTATTTGATTATTGCTTTTGCCATGTGGAAATGGCACACTCCACACATCCGGTTCCCAGCAGAGATCCCTGAGGGCTAGCCCCTCACGATGAAATTCACTCCATCGCAGGTCTCAAATGACCCCAGTACCAAACTGGTAAATGGAGATGCATTTCGGTCATGGTACCGACTAATGACAGATGTGGTGGCATGCCAGCAATGGGTGCCCAGGAACCTGTTGGACGACTATAGTGAGCAAGTGTGGTTCGGGGTAAGTCATAAGCATACTTACCTCCGACCCGCTTGCGTTCCGGCAGATACCTTCCGAATGACGCCACTGAAATTTCAGTTGGACGATGCTACCTTCCATCGTGAAGTCTGCTCATGGCCGGGGGTCATGAAGCACATGTGGGACGGGCTCCCCAGATACAACTTTGACAGGATGGCACCGGTGCAATAGCCTGCTGAGACGGTGGTGGCAACACCATCACAGGAACTCCCCGAACCACTCATCCCCTTCGTCTGCCACTTCAACAACCAGGTACGAAATTTCAATGTGGCGGCCTAGGTTATTTCTAGTGGTGCTACCCCATTTCCTTTATTTTCTGAATTTCATCTCACTCGCTCCACTTCGCACCCCCGTACCGCTCCGCTCACCTCCCCCATCCCCACTATCCTGTTTACCTCTACTGATCCACTTACGACCCTGATGGGCGAGACGAGCGGGCCTAGAGATCCAGCCAAGGCCCCCCAAGCTAAGAGGGCCTGCACCACCGAGGCAAATACGGTGGTGGACCCCTCATCGACCCATCAGAATTCATCAATATGCGCTTTCCACACACCCCCACCACGCTCTCCACCACTCCATCCACCGTTCCTCCACCTGCCACTTCATCCGCCCCGTCTAATTCCTCGGCTATGGTATCTGACCCCATTATCCGGGAACTCATGGGTGGGGACCGCGGGGCTGAGGTTGACTCTGGTGTTGCCACAGTCCTACCACCGATCGAGCCAGTGGTCGAGCCCCACCCTCCTTTCACTGATATATTCACACAGCAGCTGCACACCGGATCTGATTCTGTCGAGGTTCCGCCTGAGGCCACAGTTCCTTCACGACCGGCTCACCTTGATCAGCAAGAACCGCCGGATCTGAATATGGTTGACACTGCACATCCAAAGGCCACGCCCTTCTCACCTCCTGGGCATGTCAATGGAATAGTTGCCGGTGGGCAACTGTTGCAGGAGCGAATGTTGGCACAGAGCGCTTCTGGGACCAGCACCTTCCAGCTCGACAATCCAGCTCAGCTGTATCTGCTGATTCAAAGGGCAGCCCAACAGGCCGAAAGACTACATTTGGGACTCCAGAGGCAGTATGCCGAGCAGCAACACCAAATTTCCGCGCTTACTGAACAGCGCGACCAACTCCAAACAGCACGGGAGCAGATGGAAGCCATGATCACCAATGTCACCCGGATGTTCTCTGAGTTCTGGCCCTCCCTAGGGCCTCATCACCCCCTGCTGCCTTCCGAAATTGCTGCGGCTAGCCTCTTTGAGCAAGCTATCCACCTCTGCATCGCTGTTCAAGAATTACACCGGGAGAATCATGAGCTTCGGGCAGCGTTAGCAGCCCGTGCAGAGCCGGCCGAGCCCGAGGTCGACTATTCAGCTCAGGTGGCCACCAAGCAGAGCCAGGAAGCTCAGATGCAGGAAGCACTTCAATCCACAGCACGAGAGGCCCGTGACCTCCTGAAGGGCCTTCAGGAATGCTCCCTAGCCCTCACTGTCAAGACCCAGCCGATTTTAGCCCAACTCCAGCAGGTTTCAAGGGAAATTCAAGAGGCTACTGACCTCGCTCAGCTGGATCAATTATACGCCCAGGCTGATGAACTTGAGGCATAGCTCCAACACATAGAGGCTTGTTTGGCGGAGGCCAAACGTGTCATTTGTGAGCTCCAGCCGCCCCTTCAATCTAGCGCCCGGGCCATACAACATCTCGCAGCAGCAGCCGAGACCCAGATCAGCATAATGTTTGGCGCTGTCCCAATGCCCATTGAGGAAGCTGTTGTCACCAAGCTCGCTGAGGACACAGACTCGCTCATCCAGGGGTGGCAGCAAGCCGTGTCAGCTTTTACTGATCTCCGAGCTACAACGTTCCAAAGGGTCCCGGAGTTGGGGCCCTTGTTTGAACAACCTCCTGAAGACGCACAGCAAGGACAGGAACAAGCTGAAGGTGCACAGTAGGAACGAGCACAGGATGAAAGCACACAGGGCGCACAGGGCACGGGGTCAAGCAGGGCAATGGAGGTAGAAACCGTAATTTGTGATTGACTCGGGGACGAGTCAAGGAACTGTGGTCAGGGCCTGTTGGGGCCCTTGTTTTGAAAAACCTTGTTTTGAATGTTTTGAATTTGGAACAACGACCATATTTTGGGGTTGCAGAACAAGGGCACACGGCAGCCGCAACCAAGTCACAACCACATCAAACGTCGGAGCTACCAAGGTTGCGACGGAACAGGCACATAGCGGAGGAAACTAGATGCATAAGTGCAGGTAAGGAGAAGATACAGCAAAAATAACGCAAGCGGAACACACAGATAATCAGAGAAAAGCTAGAAGCAGCGGCAGAAGGACATAAAGAAAACTAACAGTCGCAACAGCGGGTAAATAAATAGCAGTCACCCGGATGAAAGAGGGGATGATTACACAACAGAAGAGAGGAGAGAGCGACTAGAGGAGAAAAAACGCATGCTGCAACAGGAATCTAGAGCATGGATGAGGTCTCTGTAGTTCCTAGGGTCTATTGATGTAGAATCTCTGTTCCGCAAGGCATATGTATCAGATCTGTAAGACCATTGCAAAGCTATGTAACCGGGAGTTGGCCAAGAGCTTAATACAATTGCAGGTTGTTGTCTATTTGTGTGATTCACATGCATGTGTGTTGGCTGAGATGCTTTAAAAATTTCATTTGCTTAATATCTGTATGTTCTCTGAATGATGTTGCGTATGTGATTCTATCTATGTAATCTAACCACTGATGAGAATGGGTTGCGGATCTGTTCCTTGCCCTGGTCTATTCCACTTCTGCATGTGGTCACGACACGCCTCGGGTGAGACTCTCTACTCTCCAGAGTAGGGTGATAATTCCGGCGTGATCCTAGACTACAGCGGATTCCTTTGTTGGCCACAATCCCTGAACCTGGGTCTTACCCGCGAGACCTGATCACTCGCCAACACAAATATGCCTCGATAATATGTTTGATGTCGTGGAATGCATATGACATGGCCCGCTGAAACGTAGCCCCAACATTTTTAAGACCAAAAGGCATCTTCTTGTAAGCAAAAGTACCCCAGGGACAAATAAAGGCAGTCTTATGCTGATCTTCAGGACGGATAGTAATCTGATTATATCCGGAGAAACCGTCCATGAAGGAGAAAATCTCGTTACCGGCACACTCATCGATAATCTGATCTATAAATGGTGTGGGGTAATTATCTTTTGGACATGCTTTATTAAGGCCTCTGAAATCAATGCAAACTCGAATTGTTCCTTGTTTTTTATCCACGGGAACAGGATTTGAAACCCATTCAGTCAAAGGAACAGGATAAATAAATCCTGCCTTGAGCAGCTTCTCCACCTCGGCTTTGATAGCTGCAGCCTTCCTAGGATTGACCGGATGAATTTTTTGCCTCACAGGCTTAGCATTTTCGTAAGTATTGATCTCATGCTAGACAATAGATGGATCTATACCAGGAATTTCCTCATAAGACCAAGCGAATACATCCCTAAAGTCTTTAAAGAGATCGGTGTAAATCTGAATCTCTTCAGGGGAACATTCAGCTCCGATGAAGACATTCTCAATAACATTGGGATCCCTGGAAATGTTCACCGGGATAGTTGGAGAAATCACAGCCATGTTCCCTTCAGCATATACCTGTGTTGGTGCTAAAGGGTTCAGGACTGGGCGAACAGGACCAGGAGACAAAGGACTTGGAAAACTTGTTTCAACTTCGCTCAAATCAGGTAGAAAGTAAGACCGATGATGCAAATCATCCCACGGTCTATCTATACCAGTCATAGCTTCCATGATGGCCTCTTCAGATGGAAGAGCGGTATCAAGGCAATCCTGGGCAGAAGAAGAACTGAGTGTCTAAGTCGGAGCCACATCGCCATCCAATTCCTCTGGAGAAAGAGGAGCTGAAATGGACTCTGCAGAGTCAACAATAGAATGATAAGCAATCTCAGCTGCAGACATGGGAAATGCCATTCCACCCACTTGACCTTCCGCTAATGTGGCGGTAGGGGAAGGCAAGGTCCAAGGGTCCGAAAAATAATGAGTTCTGAAGAACTCTCTTCGAAGGGGAGCCCTGGAGGATGAAATAGCATTTATATGAACGGTAGGAGGTGGAATATCAAAAGTACCCATCAAAGAAGAATACATTCCAACCCCTAAATTCTAAACAGGCGACTTGGTATTATCCAACTTCGGAATAGTTGAGTCAGTAGATGCATTCGGGTCTACAGGAGAACAGTCCAGTTGGTCCACTGTAACAATCCTCCCTTCGTTAGGGAAACAAATAATCTGAAATAATGAGGATGCAATGGCATCCATCTCATAAATCCAGTTTTGCCCCAACAGAAGGTTGTAGTCCAAGCTTGCATCAACTATCTCAACCTCTATATTTACAGTTTTGCCCCCAACACAGATGGGAAAAGCTGGGACAATACCATGTGGTCTGTGAGAATGACCATCAAACGCAGTCAGAAGAGTAGCAGATGGAACAACTGCGGGAGATCCAATTCCCTTCCAGCATGCGAGAGACATCACACATGTGGAAGCACCCTCATCAACGACCGTTCGAAAGATATTGAATTTCTGAAATGACGATTTGATATGAAAATCCATATGATGGGGGAGTATCTTTTTGAAATTAGACATATCGAATGTAATCACAAGAGAGTTATTTGGATCGACAGCCCCAATAGCAGTGAGCAGAGCACTGCGCTGAGCTGGACAAGACTGGAGCACCTCAAGGGCTGACATGGCACAAGGACTCTGCGCCAGATCTTCCACAATAGAGTAGTTCTGGGTAGCCCTAGCATTTGGATTAATTGTCGTACGCTTGGTAGATGTTTTTGGAATCCGAGGTATAGGCTCAACAGTAGGTCTCGTGATATGAAGCGGCTCAGTCACATCGGGAGCACCGTTGGCTTTCGAAGACTCATCTTCACCATAATCATGGGATCTCATGGCGATATCCGCATGAGCACTCATCATGTATATGTTTGACGGAGTTTCCCCTTCTTGGGTGCCCCCAGAGGAAGCCCCAGTATTTTGATTCGCGCCAACAACTAGCTGTTGCCCTTGGGGAAAAGGGTTTGTCAACACAGCCTGGGAACTAGAAGAACCCTGTTGAGCTAACAAGCGCTGCGCATCCTGAATTTTAGGGCAAAGGTGAGTAATATGGTCTCCAGCACATAACTTGCATGGAAACTTCACTTTCTTTTTATCCTTTGGACCCTCACCAACATGCTCGTTGGATTTATTTGCATTACCCTTCCCATTCTTTCCCTTTTTCTTATTTCGTCCCTTCTTCTTCCCTTCGGATTGTTGATTTCCTTTAGGGTTGGAAGTCTGAACGGCATTTACCGACAAAGATTGAGAAGGCGATGACTCAGCAGGCACAGCCTGACCAGAAGGAGCAGATTGTATAGACAACTGCTGCAATTGACTAAGCAGGTTAGCTGCACCACTATTGATCGACCCAATAAGTCCGTCACCATGAGGACCAGGTTTAGTCTTGGATAAATCTAATTTGGAGCGAGGAGCATTAGGCAAATATTTATGAAGGACACCAGACTGAGAATATATCAATTCAAGCTGTTGGGCCCTAAAAATAGCCTGCTCCTCAGAAAATACCCCTGACAGGGATACATCCTTAGAAATATATGACTGCAGAGATTTCAAAAACCATTCCAAAAGGAATTCTCCAGGAATATGAGCTTTGATAAGCCTCTTCCTTCTCCGCCATTCCTGAATATGGTGAAAAATGTGGGTTGCATCGTCCTGTTTAAAATTAGCTAGGAGTTCAGTCCCGACGTCATAACGGACAGGCAACTGGAAATGATTTAGAAATGTAGTAGCCAGATCTCCAAAAGTAGCAAAACTGCCCCCAGTTAACTCAATATACCACTTGGCAGCGTTTCCATTTAAGGTGCTTTGAAACAATCTCAACGTAATCGAATCATCGATAAGAGAGTTAGATGAACACCATAAATGGAAAGTGGTGATATGGTCAGCCGAGTCCTCTCCATTCTTGCCTTCAAACTTTGGAATGTCTGAAGGTAGTTTGGTAGGAACTGGAGGCCACCCCGGACTATATCGGATCAGATCATTCGTCAATTTCGACAAATCTGGCAAGTTCAAAGTTGCCAGAAAAGGGAAACAAGGAGAAGCCTGAGGATTCCATCCTTGGTGGGATGAATTCCCTGCATTCTGAAAAGAGTAACTTGGATTTGATGAGGCACCAGGTTGCCAGAAAGAACTCGTAGAAAATTTTGGGCCATAGGACCTAGCATTTAGAGAAGGACCCCCTCCCAACGTAGAGTTACCAAAGACCGAACTAGTTCCCCCCCCAAATTAGTAAATGAAGAGGAAATCCCCTGATAGGGGTTCCATGCATTAGAAAGAGGGGAAAAAGCCTGATAAGCACTCGACGAAGGGAAAAAGTCATTCCCTTGTTGACCAGCGTAAAACTGATTCCCTGCCCCCACTGTTGTAAATACAGGGTTCCAACCTGTAAAGGTAGTCGAACTTTGACCTCCAGACCAAGGGTTAAAATTCTAAGTCTGAGAAGTAAAAGGAAAAGACCCTAAGGAAGGATTTAAACTAGGAATATGCCCACTTCCGAAGGGGAACCCTTGAAAAGAAGCTGACCCACTAGCCATGGAAGACATGGGTGCAGATGCAGTTGCAGCAGTGGAAAAGGAAAATGAAGGAATCCCACTAGTGGGAAAAACAAAAGGGACCAGATTGAGAAGCTTGTGCTTGGGTGGAACCAGAGCCAAACAAAATAGTACTAGAAGCAATCGAAGATATAGCAATTGTGCCTCCTCCTTCTACTGAAGCAGGAGTCTGAATGCCTGCAGCACTCACAGCCGAAGCCGCGTTCCCAGTCGTGGCCATCGAAAGGTATGAATAAAATGGAGGATCTTTTGGTCTTGCAGACTCAGGTCTAATATATTCAACAACAAACAGATAATCAGGAGGAAGAGGAGATGGAAGTGACTCAGAAGATTGAGATACTTCCTCCACTTCTACTTCTTCTCCTGCTTCTCGCGGAAACAAGACTCTTGAGATGAGCGGAGTGCTCCTCTCGGAACCAACACCAGAACCAACTATAGGACCTTCAAGCCCTAACGGAGGATCTCTCTCCGCTGCGTCAGATACCACTGGGTGATATTCATCTGCTATATTACTCCTACGCCTTCTCGAAGAAGGCTCCAGTTTCGGGAGATAACCCCCGAACTCTCCTCGATCGACGAGGCGCTTGATCAGCCACTTTAATAGATTAATTAGACTCAAAAAAGTATAAAGCTAGGCAAGCTAGGAGCAAAGAGCACTCACTACAAAAAATCCCTAAGATACAACCAAGCAAACAGCCTTCAGGTATTTCCGCTCCGGGTGATTAGGACCGGACATCGAAATACGAGAAAGTGAAGAATAGGACCTCCCGAAAGTAATCTGGGATAATTACGGCCCAGACCTACTAGCGAATGTATCAGAAACAATTACGCCGACCTCCTGACAACAGCCTTTGCTAGTGCAAGTACCCAAGCTCGCCAGGGCACCCTCCAGAAGTATTGCTGAAAGTGATACGACGTCTGCCTCAGGTACCATGGGTATTCCCCCCCGCAGTCACCTGTGTGGAACCTAGGAATGGCAACTATGGGCACCAATCCGTGTCAGAAGCCAGGCGGAACGGTCTTGAGGCAAGATCCAGCAAATCAGAGAGAGGGTATCTCTCTTCTCGGCCTTCACTTCCCCTTGCGCTTGACTCTCTAGAGGAGAGCTTTCCCGGTCCACCTAACGAAGTTGGATTTCACTCAATTAATAAAATTCTATGTTTTAGTTTGAGCGGCCTTGGAGAGTTAACTCTCCACTCACCTAATCCAAGGCCCTACAACCTAGCTAGTTGGTGTATGACACTTAATAAAAAACTTGCTAGTTGTTTTTAAATTATCGCGCTTATTTTAGTTGGCTGTTATATTAAGTCAAGGGGATATGGAAATGAAACTCGTGGTGTTTTATGACGCAAAAAAGAAATTAATGAAAACCAAACTACATGCAAATGCAGTAATTTCCTTTCGATGAAAATAAATTTCTACACGGGTTCTACGAGATTATATATTTTTTCTTTTTAGATATCAAACTCACACTCGCAAAATCTATGAAAAAGACTAAATGCTTAAGTTCACCTAATGCAAATTACTAAGAGCATGCCAATTCTAAGATGCAAAATCTACCAAAGCAAAGAGAAATTTCCACAGAATCCTTCAGTTTTATCACTTTTCAATTGTCCACAAAGCTAATTCCCAAATCAGAAACTCTCAGTATAAAGACACCAAAATATGCTTGAAACAAGAGAAAGAAACCAATGAAAATTCCCTTCCCAAATCAAGTCAGAAACCGAAGGCAAGAAATCTCAACAAAGCTTCAAAATATGTAAAGAAACGAAAACAAAAATGAAAAACAAAAGCAAATGACAAAACAAAATGTTTTTTGAGCTTTTGATTTTTATAAAAAGAAGAGCTCGAAGAGACCAAGAAAACTATCCAATTACCAAGCCAAACAACTCTGAATTTCAAGAAAAACTTCAAAAACGCTCCAAATCTTATAGTGCCACTTAGTAGCAAGATTTATATGAGCAAAAGAAGACAAGAAACTCAGTAACTCAGCCCAGAAGAATAGTACAACCTTGCAGCAAACAAAAACTTCAAAGAACCAAGAAAGACTCTTCAAAAATTGCAACAAGACCTAGTCAAATGAACTCAAGAAAACCAACCAAAAAGTAGGCAAACATCCAAGTGCAAAGCAAAACATAAAGTGAGGAAAGAGCATATGAGCAAAAGCTCTCTGTCCTGATGAAGCAAAATAGTCAAGAATCCCTAGAAAGAGATCTTGGTACTCAAACCAGAAATGAAAGCACTAAAAAAAAATATTTGCCAGATGAGCCAGTCTTCAACCAAACAAGAGAGAAAAAGACCAATAACCACTATCACCACAATCCAGAGACTATAAAGACACTGCAGGAATAGGCCTACACAGGCAGACAAGACCAAAAAGTCAAGAAATCAAAAATTTCAAAATTTGCCCAGGCATACGCTACTTATCAATTTTGCAACAAGCGTGCATACGCGACTGTGTCAAAGGAAACCCGCGTATACGCGACTTCCTTTAACAAAAACTGCGTGTATACATGACTGTGTATAAGCAAACCAGCGTATGTAAAGGTAAATAATGAAAAATAAAAAGGATCAAGCCTGGATAAAGAACCAGGTCTTCAGTCTGATTGAGAAAAAGTTAACTGGACTGGAAATAATGATTAAAACTGTTGGAAACCTTAAAAACAGTTGAAACCACCCAACAGGGGAATCACAAGAATGCGATCCCCAGCAGAGTCGCCAGTTCTGTTTCGGGAAATAACTCCCTAGAGGTTTGTTGGGTCAAAACCTCCACAAATCAGAGCATGCTATCCAAGAAGGACTCACACAACCACACTTGTACGCTAAAAACTAGATAACATCGATAGTAGAACTCACCCGTAATCCTACGTTTGATGTAGATCCCGCGGGGTCCAAACCCCCAGCAACTCTTCTTCCTCTTCAACCTTGAAATCAAGAAAGAACATGCACGGAAATCTAGTTGTACAGCATATACTTCTCCTAAATGTCAGTGTAATCCATGTGAAACATCATATAAAGAATAATAAATGCTTAATTAATAATATTTTCACATATGCAAGCAGATATTAACACATGAATTTGGGAACAAGATGGTTCTTCTTCATTACGAACAACATGTACAGTAATAAAAAGTGGAGAGATCACCTAAATCCTTCCACGATCTTCGAACAAACCGTCGTCCGGATCCGTCCCGCCCTTGCCTCGCTAGGATACTTTCAAGACTTGTGCACACGAGATGACATATAAAATGATGAACATCTCCAGGAAACAAGGGTTTCCTGTAAAAATCTGGGAAAGTGCA
Organism: Pinus albicaulis; assembly: GCA_034641835.2. NCBI lineage: Eukaryota > Viridiplantae > Streptophyta > Pinopsida > Pinales > Pinaceae > Pinus > Pinus albicaulis. The sequence goes on along the minus strand of CM076571.1, from coordinate 83,614,752 downwards.
GGAGGCACGGGAAATCAGACTTGAATTGGGGCTCCAACAGAGTATAATGTCTATAAATTTCTCTCTCCCTTAGGCCATGCATGTGAGGGGCTTTTATACTCCCTCAAAGTAGTTTCAATCTGTTGGAAACAGTTGGCCACATGCTGGGGTGGTTGAACTACTGGAGTAACCATCAACCCAGCCCGAAAATAGGGAATTTTATATATTTTTTTAATGATTTTAATGGCATACGCGGAAAAGTGTGTATGTACTAGCGTATACACGCGGAAAAGTCTGGGCATACCCGCGTATGGGATTTTTAACACTGTTTTTTATGAACTTTGTTCAAGTCTGTGGGAATGGGTGCCCAAGGCCAAAGAGACTATCATGAATCACACGAGGGTGAAAAATGATGCTATAACACTCGCACCTCCATATTGTTATGCCGCAGCGATGATGTGTAGGTTGTTTGGAAACGATAACTCTGCTAGATTTTCTATTCAAATGGTCCCGTTAATTAATTCTGCTGTTAGTTCTGAAATTATGGATTGGGCTGTCATTTTGTCGGATAAGATAGTGTTGGGAAAAATATTGAGAGGGAGGGGTGAATCAGTATTTAGGGCATACTAAAAAATTT